>OW240912.1:47836422-48295093 GCA_933207985.1 Pelobates cultripes
TCAAGTACAATATTGTCATGTAATCACACAATGACTCCTCAAAGCTAAAACATCTCATTACTTAAATATATTTTATGGTTCGTGACTTGAGATTTGTAATACATCAATTATATCCTACAGCTGGGAATAACGTTTTCAGATTTGTCTTTATATTTTTATGCAACTTAATTTAGTACCTTTGTTTTGAGATAAAATATTTATTAGTTCATATCTTTTAAAAATAAATCATACATGTGCAGTGTTATAAACAGGATTCTTTTGACTTGCGTGTTTCTTAATGCAGACATTTATCATAGAATGATGTACATCCTTAATAATTTATAAAGGACAACTGTGACTTTTCTGAAAGTGAAAATTCCACAATCCTCCCACCCTGTAAATGTATTGAAGCATTTTTTTGGATAAGGGGTGCAGCAGAGTTACGTGTATAACTCTCTTACCTTTGGGGTATTTATGGGTTTAGGTAATGCCATCACTCTGTGATGTTCCAGGCAAAATGTTCCTGAGAAGTTTAGTTGAAGAATACGCTTACTCAAGTATTCCTTCCACAGTGCTATCCAGGTGCCGGTACTTTTGATGTGAATGTAAAAAATCCTTTTATATATTATTTTGTGTAAAACACTTAATGGACAAGGATTAATAACTTTTAATCGCATGGTACACAATCAAGATGCGTCTAATTTAGTTATTTTTGTTTTCCCAAGTACACAAGGTTGCCTGGCCCCCCTAAAAAAAAACCATCAGTCTGTGTGCAAATTACCAAATTAGTTAAGTCTGTATGAAAAGCAATACTATGATCTTGACTTCGCTCAGGCCATGTCAGTGAGGTAAGGCTGCTGTACAGCTAGGCACAAGGAGCACATTGTGTTCATTTTGGCTAAGTTTTAATTATAGGGAAAACCTAAAAGGGTTAGGCCAACCAAAAGAATTGTGTTTTATTAAAACACACTTTTTTGGTGAGAGTAACCCTAACTATCCTGGTCCACCACACTCAAAAACAAGAAGAAAAAAAATAATGCTAAATATTACCTGAGTTCCAGCACCAAGGACAAGTTCTCCCAGCAGTCCTAACCATTGGTGTCACTCCCGCTTGCTACAAAGGGAGGGGTGTCAGGGAGAACTGACTGAGGAGATGACTTGGGCTGCATGGAGGAGTGGTCACCTGTTGTCTACACACTATGCCTACTGATTACAGATGATCAGTTTGCACAGAATTGACATTAGCTAGCTGGAACTATTGTCTAGAGCTGGCTAATGATGTCATCATGACTGGGTTTTACCTCCGGCAGCAAAGGGCTAAGTCTCTTAATGTGCAATGTTCAATAGTGAAACATTCTGTATACAGACTCCAAGCACCATGACCATTTCAAATTACTGAAGCTGTCATGTTGCTTTAATATTAGGCCAACCAGTACATAAACACATTTAAGGGCCACTAACAGAAAACAAATATGAATGTTGCGTCTTTGTGAGAATATGAAACAGGTTTAGCTCATTTGTGCCCCATCCAGGCCTTGTCAACTAACTGTCACCTTGTGTGTAATTTAATACTAAATTGTACAACACTTCTAATTTTGTTGAAAGAATTGATATTTGTAAAGACTTATGATAAATACAATATATTAACCCCTTAAGGACACAACTTCTGGAATAAAAGGGAATCATGACGGATTAGTTCCATCATGTGTCCTTAAGGGGTTAAATGGAATACGTTTTTATACTCTCCTTATTTATACTATACTTTGATCAAACCGCATTATAGATGTTTGTATGTACTAATGCAATGCTATGTACAGCAGGCACAGGTGGGGAAACACATGCAGGGTTATTCAGTAAAGCAAGAATTGTCAAGAATTCAAAGTGAATTAAAATGAATTCCAAATTTAAAAAAAACAGCCAAATTGGAAAAAAAAATCTCCAAATGAACATTCCGTGTCGAGACTTGTGAGAAGGCTCACTGGTACTGGTACTTATGAGTCATATATAAAAAAAAATATTCTGTCAGTAAAAAAACAACATGCGTCCATTGTACACATGTGTTTATTAACTTCAAGTGTGTTCATTAAAATTAAAAAAATATATATAAAACTAACTTAAAATAAAATATAAAACAAATGTGATTGTGGTGCAAATGGACTCAGTGTAGTTTACCTGAAATGGACACTGTTTCACATTTCCTACACTAGCCTCTACAAGTTAAAAGTAGTATAACACCATAAAATAAATTGTAAAAAGTAGATGAGTTTGGCTTTATAGTCTAATTCCATTAAATACACGCAGAGAACTTAAAAAAATAAAAAAGGAACGGGATGTAGCCTGTGGAAAGTCCTCACAATGCCTTGCTTATTTGTATTATTGGAAGTTTAGAGGGAAAACAAGTAATATTCTACTTTGTATTCATATTTAAGACATCACAGAGCAGACACTGTAAAGCCAATCCCAGGGCACATCTAAACAATTCAATGAAATCGAGTTCCCCTGGATCTTTGGCCCTGAGGCTAAGCTGTTCAGATACAATTTTATTACTGAATTCGTGACGAGCGCTAGGCATGGCTGTGGTTGTGTATTTTTTGTGAAATTTAAAATGATTCATGTTTTAAAGACTGTTGCTTGTGTTTACTTGTCCTGTTTATATCCCTTCTTATTTGTAAAGATTCTAACAGCAGGAAAGAAAAAAAATGACTTTCTGTCACATCATGCAAAATGTGATTTGGAAGTTAATATGAAAGTCTTGATAAGAAGTGTAATTACATGCATGGAACACAGTGTAATTTTAATTAACACTACTTTACAAATGCTGCGAAGTAAAAATACAATAATCGAGAAATCTTCAATAACACTTTTTTTGGATTGCCTGAGAATAAACAGAGTTGTGTTTGTGAAATATCTCAAAATTCTAACAATTTACAACACATTTAGACACAACTTAGTGCTACTGAACCCTGAGTGTGGCAGCGTTAAGGGGGGTGACAGTGTGTGTGGGGGTGTGACAGTTGCACAGACACACATGCAGATAAACAGACAAACACACACTGACATACATGCAGATACATACTATATAACACATACAGATACATACATGGTCACACATGCTGATACACAGACATACATACAGATACAAATGCACAGATACACACGCTGACACACATGCAAATACACAGACCCACCAACTAACTCACATACAGATACACAGACACAAATGCAGATACAGGCACACAGAATGAAGCACATTTATGTACAAAAACTGACACACAGACAGGTACACAGACACACACATGTGTGTACACAGACACATATGCAGACAGATACACATATAGACATACATGCAGATACAAAGACAGTTAATGACAAAGATTCAGATGCACAGAATGACACTCATACAGATAAAAACAGTGACACACAAACAGATACATAGGGGCACACACTGACATACAAATACACAGACATACATGCAGACAGACATGTAGATAGACTCAGACACACATACATACAGACACAGATACACATACAGACACACATACATACAGACACAGACAATAATACAGATACACACACACATACAGACACAGATACAGAAACACATGCAAAATGTTTTAGTCACCCCCCTGTTTTCTACCTTTTAGGTGCAGAAGGGTGACTTTCATGGAGTCCAGTGGTGCAGACTGATGGTAGTCACAATTCCCACTCTGAATCTCTCCTCTCCTTCTTCCTCCCTTGCGGCTCTCTATGTTAGCTGGGAAGAAGTGTATGGCAGTCACTTTCTCCCAAGCTGTCTTCATTACAGGGAGCCCGGTCGCACTGTTAAAGCGCCGCAGCATGGGCCAAACAATGGGCACCTGAACCCGCGACCCCGTCAGTAATACCACACAGATCGGAGCTGCACCACATGGCCGATGAGACCTCTGCATCCACCACTGTATTGATGGCCTGAGTAAAATATACAAGATTAGTTAACTATCCTAACAGTACATTTACAGTGGAACATTCGTGACTGGTTGAGCAAGACCACATCTGTGAAAACTCACTTCTTCAAGAAAGCATATCAATTAAACTGTTAGCAGGTTTTTATCCTCCACCCACCCTTGACTCCTATCCTGCAACTGTCAAAAATTACCTACTAAGCCCTCAGTGAATACTTTTCTAACAACCTACTTAGTACCCCTACTTTTACCCTCTGTGTCACTCTACCCCACTCCCTCTAAAATGTAAGCTCATGGAGCAGGGCCCTCCACCTCTCTTTTCCTGTATGTCCAGTTGTTTTGTTACAATTACATTTCTTTTTCTCCACCCATTGTGCAGTGCTATGGAATCTGATGGCGCTATATAAATAATAAAATAATAATCATATAAAAATGGCTAAACTTTCATCTGTGGCATTATACCTTAACAGGACACTATAGTCACCTGACCAACTACAGCTTATTGTATTTGTTCTGGTGAGTAGAATCCTTGCCTTCAGGCTTTTTGCAGTAAACACTGTCTTTTCAGAGAAAATGCAGTGTTTACGTTAAAGCCTAGTGATAACTTCACACTCCTCAGCCAATCTTATGGGAAAGCACTGTGATTGGCTTAGACCACCACTTCTGATGATGTCAGCAGACAACAGGCAGATCAGGGGCAGAGGCAGCAGCTGCAGACTTGAATACAAGTAAGATTTTACTATATTTAGGGAGGCAAGAGGGGAACATGGGGGGCTAGATAGGGATTTTAACACTGTAGGATCAGGAATACATGTTTGTGTCCCTGATCCTATAGTGTTCCTTTAAGGAAAGAGGACACTTTTTATAGGGGATAATTTAATTCAGGAATAACAGGCAGTCATGTAACACTTTTTATCACTGACTATTTGGAAGAAAGAATCACAATACCTACCAGTAGTAAATGAAACCAAACGCTTCTCCTGGGAGTCTTCAGACTAAGATGTTGCAGGATCTTCTGAAGTTATTTGATGGCCAGTTATTTGATGACAGTCTCCTGTTCCGCAGAAATTGACCAAAGCGCAAACACATTTGACATGGTAAAAAGATAATAGGACATAAATAAGTACTGAATTGCTAAGCTGTTTTTTTTGGTCATGGGATGCCAGTGCTTACTCTTGCCTCTGCCACTTACTGGCTGCTAACCCCAACTCTTGTCCCCTCCGTGACTTTCCTCTCGATATGAAATTACATTTAGGTTTTCTTTTAAGGTGTTCTTTTGTCTGGACTGTATCTTGCTGCAGGAAATGTAATTAATTTGATGGGTTTGCAGCCTTTTGCACTTTACGGTAATATGATAAGTTTAGACATTGATATATTGTAACTAGCTGTCAATCTGTTTTGTAATTGCATTTAAAGGAACACTCTGGACATCATAACAATGGAATCTTGATGACAGAGGTCCTGAGCGCTATCTTACCGTCACACCAACCTTTCTCCTATTGTTTCCTCTTCTCTTCCTCTCTCAGAATCTGTTCTTCTTTTCTTTAATTCTGATCTAGTTTTCTTTAAAACATAAGACAAGGTAGGGACTACTTCGTCTTTTGTATTTTTCCTACTTTATTTTTCTTCAGAGAATGTCGGGATTAGGAGAAATATTTTCCTGTGTCAAAGTAAGTCTTCCCACAATACTCACTGTCCTCCTTGACACAGGATATGGAGCTACTTAAAGGACCACTATAGGCACCCAGACCAGTTTAGCTTAATGAAGTGGTCTGGGTGCCAGGTCCATCTAGGCAAACTGTTTAGGGTTAATCTCATTGACAGCCAGTAGAAGCGCTTCCGCGATTCTCAATGTGGTTTTCACAGTGAGAAGACTCCAGCGTCCATAGGAAAGCATTGAGAATGCTATCCTATGAGAATGGCTGAATGCGCGCGCAGCTCTTGCTGCAGATGCGCATTCAGCCAGGGACGTCAGAAGAGGGAGGAGAGTCCCAGCGCCGAGGGAGCCCGGTGCTGGAAAAAAGGTAAGGGATTAACCCCTTCCTCCCCCTTCAGTGCTGCGGGAATGGGACCCTGAGGGTGAGGGCACCCACAGGGCACTATAGTGCCAGGAAAACGAGTATGTTTTCCTGGAACTATAGTGGTCCTTTAGCTTCTCCTTGTGTCAGAGAATGTCAGGAGTAGGAAAAATACATAAGACAAAATAGTCCCTACTTTGTCCTATGTTTTAAAGAAAACTAAATCAGAAAAAAAGAAAAAAAGAACAGATTATGAGAGATGAAGGGAAAAGGAAACAGTCGGAGAAAGGTAAGTTTGGCATGACAGTGCATCTTTATGGTGTTAAACTGTTTATAAATGGTGGCGAACATGACACCCATTGTAAGGAAACCTAGTATATCCAATCCTCCTTCGGTAGTTTCCTCCCGAACCACCAGAACATCAGTGAGTATAGCTCTCTGTTCGGTAGATGGAATAAACGAAATCCATATGAATACAATAGCTTTACAAGATGATTCCCTTAATAAAGCATACGAATCCCCAAACATCAGCCAATGTCAAGAAGAAGGGTACAACAGAACTGGCTTTTAATGAACACACACAGGCTTTGATGCAAGTACCCATGCAAGGGGACATCCCACAGGGAGGGACACAGTACAACCAATCAGTTACAGTAAAACCGTAAAACACACCCAGCACAAACATACAATTCCCTCCCCTAGTCCTGGAGATAATCAATTCTGATAAAGTAATAACTTGATTATCTCCAGGCAGAAAAATCTCAATTTTCCCCAATATTCAGAACACCCCTTTAGGCATGGAGTATCCCCACAAACAATATGTCCCCTGAGAGCCACGTTCTGGGTGACCAACATATTCAAATTTCACCCAGATCAGTTCAGGGGTTCTCAAAAAGTATGGAAGTCTTTTGTGACCGGCTAACCGCGAGGTGGCTGCCCAAAATAGTTCCAGGAGTTTGGGTGGTTTTGCCGGTCTATTCAGTTAAGTGGCAAAAACCGAATAATTCCACGAATGGTTCTTAGCAGCGATTGTTCCCCTCATTTGCGTGCACAAAAGTACCAAATAGCGCTCTTTTAGCTATTCAGGAAATAGAGATCCAGCGTTCGCTTGTTGAGACCGGTGTTCGGGAAGTTGAGTGTCCGATTTTAGTTCCAGGCACTCAACGATCAAGTCCCGCTGCCTTTGTTTGCCTGAAAAAAGATGGCCACCGTTTTCTCAGCCACGTGGCATTCGGTAGTACGAACGCTGACCGCACAGATAGAGGGGTCAATTGAAGCAGTCTTTGAAGTTTAACGAGCCAGGGGGTAGTCTTTGTTCGGTAGATATATCTACCGAATGAATAGGGAAGAAATATTACACATAAAAGAGGGATTTCTTCACACCTATCAGCTGCATAATTCAAGAGCCTCTTAAAACTGTTCCAAACTCAGTAACATTTTTATCAAGACTCCCATATCACTGACCTTGATCATGATAATGGCACGCTTATTGTGAATACTGCAAGCAGCTGAACCACTTGGGTATCAATCGACTAGTGATTTTCTTGTAAGTGAAGTTGTAAATTGCATGCAATTTGTATTTAAGCTAAACAAGTTCAGAATATTTTACAGCATTTATATTTTTCAGTTTAGTTCCATTATATATAATGATACAATTCCAAACTATCTTAATACGTTTTCTGGTGGCTGAGAGTTCCTTCCACTCTTTCAATGGTAACATAATCAGAAATTACTTTTGTTTCTATTTTGAAATATACAATACCTCAATCAATGATTCACAGTTTAGTGGTCCTTTCCCAACACCATTAAGTCACTTTATAAAGCCAAACGCGGAGAAGCGAAATGTGTTGTGCGTGACATCATATTAATAGAGCTGAATGTTACGAGCAAAACGTCAACACCAGACAGACTAAGACAATAAACCTCTAGCTGAGTACTTGCTGATTATACT
This sequence comes from Pelobates cultripes, assembly GCA_933207985.1. Lineage (NCBI taxonomy): Eukaryota > Metazoa > Chordata > Amphibia > Anura > Pelobatidae > Pelobates > Pelobates cultripes. Next base: position 47,844,312 of record OW240912.1, read on the forward strand.
AGTTATTAAATATGAACAAGTAAAGTTTAGCTGTTTACGTCTGAATAAAGTTTGCGAAGACCTGACGTTCCTGTCTTCTATTAGTTTAATTTGATTTGAGCAACATTATTGTTTCCACCAGTCCCCTGAATCCAATCCCACCAAAAAATATAAATAGCAATGACTAGTGCTTACTTGCTACTTATTGTATGTGAGTGCTAATTCAGAAAGGGGGAATGCTTTTTAATGTATCGAAGGTGAAACACCGAGTTTTTCAACTTGGTGTACATATTTATTTGTATATTGAGATGTTATTGCGTATTGTGAATGTTGTAGTGAACCGTCTATTTTGAGATTTAAATGTGGATGTTTAAAAATGTGGTTTAGATTTGTTTCAATTTGAAACACAAACTTCTTTTCAGTTTTAATGGACTTTTATGCCCATTTGAGCAAAACATATTCACAGGACAACATGATAAATAACTTCCCTGGCTTAATCATCTCGTAATTTGCATAACAGCTTGTGTCTTGGCTACAGCGTACAAAGAAAGTAATGCGTACAGCTTCAACCAGTATGCACATTTATTTAAAATCTTAGCTTTTTGCAAGTTTTCCAAGTTTTTCTTTGGAAATTGAATTTGAAGTAATCGCTACAATTGCTACAAGAATAGACTACAGTACAAAGATATAACACCTTATAAAAGAAGCCACTTGGCTTTAGAGTCAGTGTCGTACATATAGGGGTCGCAGGGATTGCAGCTGCGACCGGGCCCGTCACTCCAGAGGGCCCGGCCACCCTGTGGACCCCTGCGACCGGTTACCAGCAGCCAGGGCCGCAAGTGAAGGGGCACATCGCGTGGCCTATGCCACAATTTCTTCCCCGTCTTCCCAACCTCCCATGTCTTCCTATTGAACCAATAGCCTCACTTTACATGATTTCATAACATAAAGCTGACGTGTTAGCTTTTTACAATAACAAGTTGAGAATTAAAGGAACACTTTAGGCATCATAACCACTATAGCCAACTGTAGTGTATATGGTGCCAAGTGTGCCCAGACAACCTCACAGAATAAGTACTCAAACCATTTGAGAACAGTTTGACAACTTACTTGGGGTCTAAAGCCTGCTTTCCTGACGGAAACTCCAGCACTGAGCTAAAATTGATACCATTGAGAAAACGCATTGTGGTTACACTGTTTAAAAAACTGTTTTACCTATAAGGTAAGATGACTCCAGGACCTAACCTAACAACTTAATTGAGCTGGGATTGCTATGAGCCCAAAGTGGACTTTTAAGGTACAACTACTAGAAAACCTAATGTTAAGACAGAACGTTAAGCGAACATTTTGATTGGCTAAGCTACTTCTATTGAGATCTCATTGCAGATACAACGTGGCCTAGGGATTTTCTGCAAATGTATTACATAGAAAGGCAATATCTTTTTTATTATTTCTTATTTTTAGTTTTTTTAATTTGTATAACTTTCCATACATTTTGAATGCATCCGTGTAACATGTCTGCAGTTTTCCTTAAACAAACTTAAAATGTTATATTAATAAAATGTTTTCATCTGTAGGTTCTAAATAATTCTCAGAGACTCTTTTCCTGGGCTTGTGACATGGCTTTAGCCAATTGTACTTCTTAGTTAGTACATCAGCTGTCACGGTGTGCAAGGGTTGGCAGGGCTAGATAAATTATAAGGATTCAAGGTTGACCGATTAGTAATCATGGCTTAGACAGCACCTACTTATTTACTTCCCTGATAAGTGTTTTTCAGTTATTAGAATGATGAGGTTCATTACCACAAACAAGAACATTAGGAGGTCTCACAATGATGTGGTCTCATTCACTGTGCTACTGTTCAGAGCCATTACCGATTGTGGCTCCAAGCAGACAGGCATGGCTAGACCCAGACTGCAAAGGATCTTCTGTCTCAAAGAATGTATTGCAAAGAAGATCCAATTATACTCTTTGTATCATTGCTCTCTACCAGGTAACACTGGCCTGTCTTCTGCTGCCACCGACCTGCGCTGTTCATCTGTCTGCCTGAATATTTTCATCTCTTGACTCTATTTGATTTTCTTAATGCCCCTAATATATTTACATTGGAGTATATTATGAGTTTTTGGTATTTTTGGTATTGAGTAAAATTAAGTGCCTAGGCATATTGCATAAATGAATACCCGGTAGCAGAGTTTGTCCATGTAACCCTAGTGCTATTGACCATACCAAGTAACTCCTGACCCCTTACATCGCCTAACACTTAAATTATTAACATTTAAATGAATTATTGTGCTCCTGCCTAACCAGTGTGCCCGTGTGATATTTACTTGTGTGTCCATTTCCCATGATTACTCCTTTGTCACTGCCACATTTTCTTTGACCCTTACCCTACTATATACTCAGGTCCTACGTGCATCCCCATTACCTGTAAATTTTAGTTTAAAACCTGTGTCTGACCTCATACCTGATCAAACTTCATGCTAATGTATGTACAGTATTGCACATTCTAAGAAACTTTTTAAATTAAAAAAACATATATAAAATTAATAGCTATCATAAAATTTAACTATATTCAACTTCTGGGGGAGTCTCTTTAGAGTACCCACTCAGCCTTTTCTGAGGTCTTCGGGATTGATGACCTTTGTCCAATCTAGTTCTAATGATGTGGAAAACCACTGAGAGATGTGGCTATTTATGGTTGTTGTTAGGGTTAATGTTAGTCAGCGTAGGGGTTGCATGTTAGAGTACGGTATGGTTTAATGGTCAGTGTAAGTGTTAAAAATTAGTGTAAGAGTTAGTGCTGTTTAGGAGTTAGGAATTAGAGTAAGTGTTATGGTAGTGGAAGAGTTAAATGTTAGAGTACTGTAGGATTTTATAGTTAGTGTGTTAAGGGTTTACTTTAACTGTAAAGTTTGTATAGGGGTTAGGAGTTAGAGTGTGATGGTAGTGTAGGGGTTAAGTGTTAGTGTAAGTATTAAGATATATTAAGGATTAAAAGTTAGTATTATTGTAAGTGTTATGGTAGTCCAGGGATTAAGGAGAAGTGTTATAGTGATATATAATTATGTGTAGGTTATACTCCAGGGTAACAGCCCTCATTAATTGAGCTCTAAAATGAAAAAATGGCTGCTGCTTGGGAATGTAACTTCCACTCATTTTGAGCAGGCTGAAATATGTATGTCCTGCTCCTGTCAGAGATTAGAGGTGAAATGTACATTATTCCTCATTTATTATTCACTGTCCATGCAATATGGCAAGCTAGAACATTATCTGTCCATTGAAATAACAGACAGATCATGTAATATATGCTGACTGTAGTGAAAACGTTGCAGGAACCATTGGTATGCAGGAGGTGTCTTCTTTTGTCCGTAGTAAAGACACTTTAAGAACAGTTAATATGCAGCAAGAACCTTCCCCTGTCCATAGTATAGAGACAACTCAGGAACAGTTAGTATGCAGCAAGAATCTTCCCTGTCAATAGTGAAGATACGGCGTGCATGAAAATAGACCTGTTTACAGGGGTCCTTACTTGGATGTGTCATACTTACAATGCCATGGGAGTCTGTAGCATAGAGCAATAGGGTGAGCGTTTCTCCTCCGCCCCCCAAATATTGTCCTGTTCTATTGACACTCCTGACAGTGATTTTAAGTAATTCTGCAGATGATACAATTAAAAAATATTGTCTTGATTCTACAGAGTGGAATCATTTTGCTACAGAAAACATACAAGAATATTATGTAAGCATCCTTAAGAAGGACACATTCTGCCATTTCACAAATGCTAATTCCAAATGCAGTTCTATTATTCAGGAGGAAAAATAAACAACAAACATGTTCATCATGATTGGTTGATTTTTTTGGACCATAACCACCACAACTGCTGCTCGCGCCCATATGGCCAACTCGCTCTTGCAGGACTTCTCGCTGGCGGCTCCCTTCCTATGCAATAGCCTGCTTACCGCCATCAGACTGTCCCCTAGTCTTCAATCATTTAAGAAGTGCCTTAAAACCCATCTCTTTAGGAAAGCTTATGGCCTCCCAGAGTAACCTCTACCTTACATACCTGTCTCTTGCTCTCTCCTATAGGACAGCACTTTACACTCTCCTCTAGCTCTGCTTCACTCCCACCTTATTTGATTGCTATTCCCTGTCCTATTGTGTTTTATACCCCACCTCCTATAGACTGTAAGCTCATTTGAGCAGGGTCCTCTTCAACCTATCGTTCCTGTAAGTTTTCTTGTAATTGTCCTATTTATAGTTAACTCCCCCTTATAATACTGTAAAGCACTGTTGGTGCTATACAAATGGCAATAATAATAATAATAATAATAATAATATTAACCCTCTCTCTGTAATATGTCAAACTGTTCTTACTTAGCGTCTGCCAGGCACCACTTCTTGCCTCACTGACAGATAGAAGTTCTCTGCTGAGCTAAGTAGTGCAGGGTTTAGCTCATTGGCTGAGAGAATCAATAGGCGCTTTCAGCCAATGAACTTGGCCTGAATGGCTGGTTTAGCTCAGGAGCAACTACAGAATCTCCTAGCTTGAGCTTATGGCGCTGGCAGATGTGACTGGAACCTGCTGCACCCTTGGTAGGAAGACAAACCATTACAAAACGGTGTGACTACTTGCACTGAGAGAGCTCTAGGGCACTCTGGGCACCTGGCATACTGTAGTGGTTATGGTGCTCAGGTTGTCACTTAAGACTTTCTGCCATAGACTACCTCACTGGCACTTAAAGGGCTCCTTAGTGACTGTTTAATGCAGGGAAGTAAAACACTACACACAATGGCCTGTAGTCCAACAAAAGCTGAGAATGATACAGCCTCCTATCTCTGTCTGACCCATTCTATACTTTTTTAGAAGCTTTTAACTAACTTGCCCCCTCGTCATTTCTAAAATATACAGTTTAGCATCACGTGTATGTCCCAAAGAATACATTAATAAGTATAACTTAGACAGAGCATATCTAAATATCTTGGTCCCAGATATCATACCCACAATGCCATCTTTAAATATGCAAATAGGTGTATAATACCACCAATAGCAATGTCCATTAGATCATAAACAGTATAGGCATTAAAGGCTTTGTTTAAAAGAGTGTGTGATTGGAAATTGTTGATTGAAAGTGTTTGGAATCAGAAAAGCTATCTGGTTTTTTTTTTGGCATACTCAGCAAAGCATTGTGGGAGAATGGAAGGAACACAAAGTTTAATTCACTAAACAATAAATTGTACAGAACTGAAAGACAAACCTGAAAAGCTAGGCTAAAATAGCGAAGCAATGCTGATAACGTATTTAAAGAAATTTCCAAATCAGCTATTTTGACATAGAAGTTTCAATTCAATTTTCAATATACTACAAATAATTATTTATTATAGAGTTGCCATGTTTGAGGCAAGTTGGATAGACAGGCAGACGGACACATAGACAGAAGATAGATAGACAGACAGACAGACGGACAGATAGATTGATTTTAGGGATCATTTCTGTTGTTACTGGCAAAATGCACTTGAAAGTGTTAAAACTCTCCTAGATTGTAACCTCTTTTGAGCAGGGTCCTCAACAACCTATTGTTCCTGTAACATTTTGTAGTTGTGTCATTTATTGCTAATTTTCCTCCTTTTTAATATTGTAAAGTGATGCTGAATAAGCTGGCGCTGTATGTAAATAATAATAACAATAATTAGACAGACAAACTATGGACAGATGGACAGACAGGCAGACATTACAGATAGATAGATAGATAGATAGATAGATAGACAAATAGACAGATAGATAGATAGATAGATAGATAGATAGATAGATAGATAGATAGATAGACTGATAGAAAGAAAATGAAAACCTGAAATATATATTAGTGATTTTGCCTTGCTATGTAAAATAGCAAATCTAATAACAAATACATAATTCTCCTAGCCCTTCTATAATTTTGGAAAAATAGCATAGTGCAGCACAAAAAAAATAAAAAATAAAAGATTCATAACTTATTTAAAGGATTTAAGTAAAATAGTTTATAGCATAGGTCCATTACTGTATACTTTTGAGATTTTTATTTTTTTTGTCGCTTCTAAAATTTTGTTAACTTCAGCTTTTTCTCTCAGCTGGTTGTCAGAGCTAATCTTCTAAGCTGTGAGCTCCCTTGTCTGTATCTTGCTTGCTTTGTTGAAACACTGAGGCTAAGTGCAAACATACTGTACTGTAATTGTCTCTCTTTCACCTGAACCACTCGCTTTTAAACTACGTGAAGTAGGAAACTGGAAATTGGATGGAGCACAAATGTGATACAATAAGTTTAAGAATTGCTTGAACTGGAATATTTAAGAATTTGCAGAAAGAAATATACAAATACAAATCAGACTTTCAAATAATGTACCGGAAAAAAAAGCTAAGTAAATTTAGAAGTTCTGGTTATTCAAACACATTAAAAGTTTTTCTTCAGATTCTGAAATATTTTTTTGTTTAACCATATCTGCTAACACGTTCACGTTGTGAAAGTCGGGCAGCGTTGTACTTAAAGGTCATGTAAGTGACATTATTATGTCAATAGTTATCCTCAAAGGTCATTGGCTTAAAATTAAATATCAAAATGGCTGTCAAAATAAATAAAACAAAAACTCTTTGTGAGTGGCACATCTCTGGCAGTGAACATGTTTTAAAAAAATATATAATTTTGTATTATTCAATATGCAAGAGTCTAATGGATTATACAATACCTGTTCTGAAACATTAAATTGTGTAATTGTTCAATTATCAGCACAAAAACATCTAATTTGAAGAGGTACTGTCATGAAGCTGTTTGTGGTGAAGTATGCGTGGGCATGCAAATAGGAGCTGTATGTGGATAGGGGCTGTGGTGTGAGTGAGTGTGTGTGTGTGTGTTAAGTGGGACAGTGCAGTTTGTGTGTTGGGGAGGATAGAGGTTGTACTGTGTGTATTTTGGAGGAACATTTTTGTATGTTTGTTGTTAAGAGTAGTGGCTAAATAGGGGCTAGAGTGTGTGTTTTGGGGGGGGGGATGAGACAGAGTGTGTGTGCATGAAAATTAAGGTTGTAGAGAATGTATGGGGGTTCGAGTCTTTAGTGTATTTTTGCAGGGAATATGGGCTTTAATGTGCGTTTTGTGGTTATAGGACTGTTGTGTGTATTATGGGAGACAGTCTGTTATATGTGTGTTGAGGAGTAGGAGGGACTGTGGTTGGGAGAAAGGGGTATAGGTGCTGTGGTGAAATTTTAGTGGTTTTAGTGGGGGAATGGGAGAGTGGAAATGGGGGCAGTTGTGGAGTGGACAGGGTGGGGAGGATATTGGCCATGATGGGAGAATAGGAGCTATAGTGGGAAGACAGGAGCTATAGTTTGGGGATAGGTATATGGTGGGTGGAAAGTGGCAGTGGTGGGGGGACAGGTGCTATGGTTGGGAATTGATGATGTTTTGAGGGTAGGAGCTATAGTGGAGAGAATAGTGGCTATAATGGGAGGACTTGTAGTGGGAGGAATGGGATTGTAGTGAGAGGGACAGGGGTTAAGAGGCTGCTTAAAAAAATGTTTAATTTAAAAAAAAAAAGTGTATACCCACTCCCTGATTCTTACCTTGGGTGAGGGAGGGAGTAACCTGAGCCTTGGTCATCCGGTGGGAGATGTTGCTGTCTGCACACAGGTGGGTGCAGACAGCTCCTTCTGTGGCAATAAATAAATACAATAAAATCTCCTCTGTCCTGCATGAGATCTCCCCTGTCTGCCCGCTTGGCCCCATAGCTGGAGAAAGCGTGATCTTGGATCTCCCAACCGACATGCCACACTCGCTTGCCTGACACCCCAAAATTGTGGTCTTATGGCAAATCCAGCCCTGCGGACTACCATGTGCAAATGACAGTGCTTATAACAGTGATAGACAAGGTGCCTAGATGGGGAAACCTAGTCTAATGATAAAAGAAGTGTATTTCTAAATTTAAGTTTATTTTTAATACTATCCAAATGCATGTTTGTTAAATATAGAGATAAGTAAACATAATATTAAAAATCCTGGGAAGGAACAGTTCCCAGGAACAGAGAACTAGAGGATACAGGACAAGACAATAACTGAATTGTAACTGGAAATCAGGAATAGTCTGGCAGGCTGCTGCTAAGATCCACACACATTGCTGGCATTGGATGACAAATTGGATAACACAGTACTGATATAAATAAGCTTATATGGAATTGTATTTTATAATATACATTCCTTTATAGCCTAGTTGCTACGTGCTTAGTCTTTCAGCCTAGCAGATAGGGCTTAATTCATGTATGAGAGCAGAATATTTTCTTTATTTTTTTTACTATAATTTAGTTAAATTAGACACAACCACTTTATCTACGTAACTTCAAAAAGTGAAAGTGCCCAAGTTTAAAAAAGGGGGAATTCTCTAAATATTTTAAGATAATATAAATATATGACATTGTACTACACCCTGAAAAATTACATTACACTTTTGTAAAAATAAAAGAATGAGCAGAAAAAAACCTCACTGTGCAATGACTGAACTAACTACCCATACATGACAAGATCAGCAATAATTTAGAATGAGAGTTCAGGCCTTATACATAGGATGTCCAGCAAAGATATCCTACTAACAATTAAATGAAGCACTTCAGAAATCACCGCTAGGGGCATACTGAGCATGTCTGAGGTGCTCTCATACTGGGATATTTTCCTAAACAAATTCAGTTTCCCAAAGAATGTAAAAATAGGAAATCATTTAAAGGTTGATCATCTAGTGAAAGAACAAATCGCAACATTCACCTAAAGTGCTATTTTACAGAACTGGTAACGGGAAGATTTAATTAAGTCTTCAGAAATGTGAACTCGAGCCACACATCTTCATTCTGCAAACAGACTAATATCATGAAGGTTAGTTGACTGTAACAAGTTAATACTAAATGTAACAGGGTTATAGTGTGACAACGCTATATCGCATGTTAAAGAGACACTAAGGGTTGACATACTTGAAAACGAGAGAATTCTCAATGTATCTTTCCTGGTAAAATATTTTATAAATAATATATAACCTTTGGAAAGCCAGCAAAGATTCAAGAGTTGCAGGCATTACTATTTTATACTGTGAGGGTTTTCTATTTCTCTTATATCACTAACAAGATATTTAAAAAATGCAAAACATTATTTAAAACACGGGTTGCATAGAAGAGCTGAAAGGTTGGGTAAAGTTACATACAAATGTACATTTTATACAATTATGCAATTTTAATTTCCCTTGTCTTCATTTATCCTCCACTGATGTAATGTTAGAACAAAATGTTTTAAAGTCTCTATGATATCCTCTGAAATAATAACATAGAAGCAGAAATATCATTGTAACGCAAAACAGTATAGGTACCAAAAACAGATATCGATCTTTGAAAATAACCTTTCATCTGATATGTCTGTAAATGCAGCTTGCTAAAACTGCCATAGGAATTTCATTTGCATTTTATTCATATACAGTAAATAAAGTTATTACATTCATCAGCAAAATATGGGGCACTGCAGCTGCTGTTGCATCTTGCAAGGAATACCTGTGATATGCTTTATATGCTCATAACCCTCATTCTCCCCCTCCTAGCTGTTAGAATGCAGCCATGAAGTTAGACTTAAGAGTAAAATATAGAAAGAGAGATAGAACCCCCATATTCTTCTTCAGAAGGAACACAATAGCTGAGCATTTTTTTTCTCTGAATAATGAAAACTAGTAATAGAGGAAATGATAAATTTGGTAAAAGGAAACCTGGTATCGATGGGCTAAGCTATATTTTTTAATTGTTTGACATCTGAATTAAAGGAACATGCAAAAAAGAGAATCATGTTCTCTGCAGGTTTTTGTTGTGGTTATGGTTCCATTAGTGCCCTTGCACAATCCCACTGTAAGTAGTCAAAACATTTTCGAACAGTTTGACATTTTATCAGAGGTATACCAATTGTCACTACCCACTTCTACTACACAACTACAGCCATATTAGAGCTAAATGTTTCATGTCAGTATAGGTATCAGTTTAAATATTATATAAATCAAGATTTTCCTAGTCTTGACGTCAGAAAATATAGATTTTATTAAAGACAGGAGGCGAGTATTATGCATAAACTTTCTTTACTCAACTCCAGCAGCAAAGAAATTTAAATAAACTTTAGTGAATAACAGAAGAAAAAAAAACAGTCACGTAACAGAAGTGGAACATTCAGAAGCCAATCAGCATCCAGCATAGTATTTTTATTGAATGATCCCAAACCTTCTTCCTCTTTCGAGTTGTGACTCTAGAAGAATAGTCCAAACAATAGTCCAATAGTCCAACCGAATAAATTCGTAGGAACAGGTAACACAAAAATAATGGAAATTCCAAAGTGCATCAAGCTGAAATACAAATAAGAGGGTGTGTTAATGGGAGGGATGTTACTCGCCTTCTGTCTTTAATAAAATCTATATTTTCTGATGTCAAGACTAGGAAAATCTTGAATTTTATAACGAGACAGGAGGCTCATATTATGCATGTTAAAAGCTGAACTAAAATTGATAGTATAAATAAATATATATATATATATATATATATATATAATTAAATTAGAGAATACTTTTTGACACATTGGCCTAAAATAAAAGCTTTTAAAATTAGATTCCAAAGAACAATCTGCAGCTTTTAATAAATCTGATAAAGAGCCTCCTGCTTAAAAAACCTTAGTAGACATAGCTCCTCTGGAAGAGTGAGCTCCATATATATAGATATCAAAACATAGTTTGTCTTACCCATTTGGCTAAAGATGTAGAAGAGACAGGAAGAAAAGGTTTACGAATGGTTGTCTTGTAGAAGAGGTTTTAAGCTCATAATTTTGAAGACAATTAACCATACATAAAAGAGGATGATAAGGGAAAGAAGGGTAAAAAACAGAATGCAGATTAGTTTTAGTACGTCTAACAATAGAAAACTGAACACCATCCTGTGCCCCTCATGCCTCCATAAATATAGTAAAAAATCTTACTGAATTCAAGCCTGAAGCTGTAAATCTGCATGCTGTTAGACTCAGAAAAACAAGCAGTCTGCTGACATGTGGTAGCCTGATCCAATCACAATGCTTCCCCATAGGATTGGCTGAGACTGACAAAGAGGCAGATCAGGGGCAGAGCCAGCATGATTCAAACACAGCCCTGGCCAATCAGCATCTCCTCATAGCATAGAGATGAATTGAATCAGTGAATCTCTATGAGGAAAGTTCAGTGTCTGCATGCAGAGGGAGGAGATACTGAATCACAGGATGCTGTGCACAGTGCTGCCCTGTGCTCTGCTGACAGCAGATCTGAGTGGATGGAAGTATATTATGCCTCCATCAACTCCGGAGTCCCTCTGGTTCACTCTGAGTGACTGCAACTGGAGGTGTTCCTAGCTTTCAATGTAAACACTGTATTTTCTCATTAAGCTGAAGTTGTTCATTTGACTACAGTGTCCCTTTAACATCAGAAATTCTTTTGAAAGAAATTAGATAAAGTAAATCAGTGAGTTTAAAAGAAAGGAATTTTAAAGATAAGCAATCATTATCACCCCACGATTCTATTAAGAGAGATTTGTGTGACCCAAGATGAGTGATGCTATTAGAGGTAGTTGGTCTGATGTTATGCTACTAGGGTTTTTAGAATTGGAACTCAACTGCAGTTTGTAGAACTCCTTAATTACAATAGTAAAGAAACTGAGAATCTTTAAATTATCAATACTGTAGCTTTAAGAAAAGAGAGGATTGCTGGCAATTAGAGAATCAAACGAAGTTTTAATGATTGTGATAAACTTAAGTGAAAAGCATATAGGTAATAATTCAATAAGAAGAAATTGCTGGTTATAGCAAACAATACAAAGTTCATTAATAAGTATTTCCTCAGAGGTATATTGAATAATATTCTTTAGGTTGATAGGAATAATCTTAAATAGAAATAGTATGCAGTAGCAGAGAATATTTGCAAAGCAAGAAACAGTTCATAGTGGTTAAGCTTGATGGGAGTTATCCTCAATATAATTAGTGTGTATGCAGCAGAGAGGATTTGAGCAAGCAAGAAACAGTTCATTAATAACTGAGATTCCAGATAATAAATTGGAAGTTATACTTAAGATTAATGTGAGTTGTCCTCCAAGAGATCAGTATTAGAGTCCACTTGTTAAATGGTAAAGTGTCCGTTCTCCAGTAATCCTCTAGCGGATGAAGCATAATCCTTTTATCTTCAAAGGTTTAGGAAGGCTTGTGCGAGAAGCTTGTGGAGCCGGCGTCTATACCCGGAAGAAGGTCCCACAATCACCAAGCGCTTTCTCTCTGGCACGGTCTCTCTAAGTAGTGTCAGAGAGCCGCGTCAGAAGGGGGCGGGGCCGGCTCTGCATAGCGGAATGCCGAACCTGGAAGAGATACCACATGACATCTGATATCACCAGGGGTGCAGAGAATCCCACGCATTTGTATGAATCTTGGGTAATCTATTAGCATGTTGAGAAGTTGAGGGAACCAATTCTGTGATGGCCAGAGGGGAGTTATCAATCTTAGGGTTGATTTCTGAGACCATGCCTTCAGAAGAACCCGAGAAATCATCGCAAACGGTGGAAATGCCTAATTGACTCAGTTCCTTAAACATTGAAGAAAAGCATCTTGATCTAGTTCTTCTGGATCTGGATGCCAGCTGAAAAATTATTTTAATTGGCGTTTGAGGCATGATGCAAACAGGTCATATTGGAACGGACCCCATATGGAGTACAGACGTTTGAAAATGATGGGATCCAACATCCAATCGCTGTAATCTAGTAGGAATCAGCAATTCCAATCCGCCATCATATTGAAAAGTCCAGGAAGATTTTTCGCTCTCAAAACGATGTTTCGGTCAAAGCAAAAGTGCCATGATTTGAATTGCCATTTCTTCCCTTCCCATATGAACTGTAAATAATTCTGACAGGAGGGTGGTGAATAGGTACTGTAAGGTACGCATCTTTCAAATCTATTTTTATCAACCAGTCATTGAGTATTAACAAATCTTTGAGATAATAAATGCCCTCCATCTTGAAATGATGGTATCTGACAAAATTGTTCAGACATTTTACATTTGTGACTGGTCTGTGATCAGCATCCTTCTTTTTTTACCAGGAATATATAGCTTACGAAACCTGGAGTGTTCATGGGAACTTGAATAATAGCATTTTTTACGATAAGTTTTGTATTTCTTGATGTACCAGAGTCTGGTCTTGACTCTAGAATTTTATTGGGAAAGGTACCTTTGTTTGTGCAGGATTTGAAATAAAATCAATTTTGTAACCTAGAACGGTGTTTAAAATCCAGTCATCATTTGTGATCTGATTCCAAACATGGAAATAGTGAGTGAGTCTGCCTCCTAACCTTTCTTGGGAAGAAGGGGAAATTTTCATACTCACCAGAGTATGATCTGTAGCGAGACATTCGTCGATGTCCTCTGGATCTCCATGGTCTGCTATGAATGGGGAAGAATGGAGATGTTTGTTGTTTATTGAATGAGGATCTGTTTGCTTGGTATGTGTTCCTTGGAACCTGTCTATTATGATGGAATGTTTCCATCCTTCTTCAGCCCTTCTGAAAACCTTAGGGTTGAAAACTTTCTTCAATGAGGTCTGAGCCTTATCTAAAGAACTAAAAAGGTTGACATGTTTATTTATGTGTACAGAGAAAGGATTGGGAAAGCAGTGGTGGGCTTAACCTCATATGGCCATATGGTGGAACTAAATCCCCATATTTATTCTTAAATAGGCAATTTAGAAGCCTTCTTTGTGTTGTATATTTTGTAGTCTGAGTGCGCCGCAACTATTATTTTTTTTTTTACATATTTATTTATATCTTAAAAAAAAACTCTCCAAATAGGAGACCTTCTGCCTCTGGTCCTGCTTCTGAAGTGGCTAGGTTTGTTAATTATGGATCAATGTTTGAGAGAACTGATCTGCGGCATTCAGTTGTTAGAGTCGTATTTGCAATTCCCAAAAAACACACAATTTGTTGTGTCCATTCTCTAAGGATACCAATACTTGGGGCATTCCCTGAAGCAGCAGCTTGCTCTAAAATGTCAAAGATGTTTTCCACTGGACCAGAAATATCCATTTATTTATCGTGGCAGGATTTTATGGACCTTTGTTGGGATTTTTCCCTGATTTTGTAAGGAATTTAACCAAAGTAGGATCTAAATCAGGGGTCTGCGCAACTTTTTTTAGATAAAGTCGGTCTAGGACACTCAGCCCTAAATTTGTTTCTGGTTGCGTGGTCAAGGGGTTTCCTTAACCATAATTCAAGGTATTTGGCCACGACACCCATAGTGTCTTATATGGTTAGGATTAAATAAAAGTTTTTCTGAAATATCTGTAATGATGTTCTCGTCATCTGTCTTAGAGGTATGCTCAGGTGCCTCAGAATATAAGGAATAATTAGAATCAGAGTCTGCATCAAATTTCTCATCTTCAGAAAAAGAAGATGACTTATCAGAGGAGGTTTTCTAAGAGTCAGGTTTGCTCCTGAACATGGCCTTCCAAGTCCATTTGTCTTCCTCACGAGCAGAGGATCTATTGAGTGATTTACTCTCTTCAAGTTTGCGTAATGTACGCATTTCATTAAGGTCTTGGTCCTTCCCTTTTTAAACTAATCTTGAGCCAGAATGGAATTCCTCAGTTCCGTCAAAACCGTGCTTGCGCTTCTGGGTGGCCTTCCCAGACCTCCTGAAACCTTGTGCTAAATCCTCTCAGGCTCTACAGATGACCAAAATTGATCAGAAGGGGTATTAATTGTCTGTGAACTAGGTGTGTTAGTCTGGCTTATAGCCTGAGCCACAGATTTAACAATTGCCTCTTGCATAGAGGACATGTGTCACGGTTCTCCCCGTGCCATCCCGTGCCATCCAGACGGCTAAGCGTGGCCATCCCACAGGTGCCTTACAGAGGGATTGTTCCTGGGTCCTTCTGTATCCCAAGCTTGCTCTCCTGTCTCTGAGCCACTTCTGAACTCACGGTTCTAGCCCTATTTACCTGGCCTCTGGGGCTGGACTTCTCTTTTGATTACTAACTGTCTCTTTATGTCCACCTGTGTAAACAATCCAACACTGAAATAATATATCTTAATAATATATATCTTAATAAGTAAATAATACAATTATTAACGTCTGAATTGCAACATAATGTTGATACCATTAAAAAAAAAAAAAAAATATATATATATATATATATATATATATCACCGAATATATGAAAAATTTAAGGACAAATGTATGAATATTGAAAAATATTATTGGTAAGGGTTAAATAATATTAATTGTAATGTAATTCATACTGAAATATACATTTACTTAAACTAAAGTAAAAACTGTAACGATATGAATATATAAGTAACTTATCTCCACTGGAGCAGCAAAGAAAGAGGCAGAAGATTAGGGATCATTAAATATAAAGACTATGTTGGATGCTGATTGGCTACTGAATGTTCCATTTCAGTTACTTTACTGTTTTTTCTTCTGTTATTTCACTAAACTTTATTTAAATGTCTTTGCTGCGGGAGTTAAGTAAAGAAGTTTATGCATAATATGAGCCTCCTGACTTGTTATAAAATAGTTTTTTTCTTCTCATATTAAATACATTTTGAATATATACTCTGCATTTCCAGACCATACTATCATCTAAATGTGTTTCGCTGAATTATCTTACCCACGTGCAGCATCTAAACCTTATTTTAAATGTTCTATTTTGTTTTTTCTTTTATTTTATTTTTGCAACGCATCTAACGCATTTCTTTATTGTCCATCAGGGAGAATTCCTCTAATGTTAAAATTCCCTAAATCCATTGTCTAGAATAAATAAGTTGTAATGTGGCCACTATTTAATACACTCCAAATGACTTCGCTAACTGCCATTAAACTAGTGACTGCTTCATTAACTTAATTTCGCCTCCATACAAAATAAACTTAATTATTTTTGCACCCACGCAACATCATAAGCCATTTTTGTGCATCTCTGCACAAACACCATCAGGTGAGGTGTACGAGTCTGCGGAAAGAGTACCTTCGTTTTGTATTCTGTTCTGATCTCTTACAAAGGCTGTTGGAATCTCCTGATCTATGCTAACAACAGAACGAATTCCACAGTACAACATCAAGTCTCAGCATGCCTCCCCGTGGAGAAATGGCCTTCCAATCCTTTCCTTTTCTCACCAAATGAACACAAACTTGTTTTGTTCTTAACTTCAACCTTTTGGGTCAAGTCAGTAATGTGAATTCTCCGATGAGAAAAAAAAAAGACACAGAAATAAAAGAGCAGTACTATACTGTATGGGATTATAGAGACATAATTATTTTATTTAATTAAGATTAGGCAAAATTACTGTACAATTACCCTGTATGGCCCAATTTCGTATCAAACGACATGCAGAATTCTAGGATGTGTTGGATTACAATTTCCATTATATATAGTGTGCTCGCATCCTCAATTAGATTGTGTCAATATTGTCCTACTTGCACATTATTATTAACATCTCATTATTACTAACATCTAACACACTCATATACTGTCATACTGACACAGTTAGTCACACTCCTATACTGTCATACTGACACTGTTAGTCACACTCCTACACTCTCATACTGACACAGTTAGTCACAATCCTATACTCTCATACTGACACTGTTAGTCACACTCCTACACTCTCATACTGACACTATTAGTCAGACTCCTATACTCTCATACTGAAACAGTTAGTCACACTCCTACACTCTCCTACTGACACTATTAGTCACACTCCTACACTCTCATACTGACACTGTTAGTCACACTCTTATACTCACATACTGAAACTGTTAGTCACACTCCTATACTCACATACTGACACTGTTAGTCACACTCCTATACTGTCATACTGACACTGTTAGTCACAGTCCTATACTCTTATACTGGCACTGTTAGTCACACTCCTACACTCTCATACTGACACTGTTAGTCAGACTCCTATACTCACACACTGACACAGTCACACTCCTATACTCTCATACTGAAACAGTTAGTCACACTCCTACACTCTCCTACTGACACTGTTAGTCACACTCCTACACTCTCATACTGACACTGTTAGTCACACTCATATACTCACATACTGACACTGTTAGTCACACTGCTACACTCACATACTGACACTGTTAGTCACACTCATATACTCACATACTGACACTGTTAGTCACACTGCTACACTCACATACTGACACTGTTAGTCACACTCCTACACTCTCATACTGACACTGTTAGTCACACTCCTACACTCTCATACTGACACTGTTAGTCACACTCCTACACTCTCATACTGACACTGTTAGTCACACTCCTACACTCTCATACTGACACTGTTAGTCACACTCCTACACTCTCATACTGACACTGTTAGTCACACTCCTACACTCTCATACTGACACTGTTAGTCACACTCCTACACTCTCATACTGACACTGTTAGTCACACTCCTACACTCTCATACTGACACTGTTAGTCACACTCCTACACTCTCATACTGACACTGTTAGTCACACTCCTACACTCTCATACTGACACTGTTAGTCACACTCCTACACTCTCATACTGACACTGTTAGTCACACTCCTACACTCTCATACTGACACTGTTAGTCACTCCTATACTCTCATACTGTCACTGTTAGTCACACTCCTACACTCACATACTGTCACTGTTAGTAACACTCCTACACTCTCGTGCTGATACTGTTAGCCACACTCCTATACTCACATACTGACACTGTTAGCCACACTCCTTCATATGCAGCACTTGATCGTGCTGTATATATTCTTGTTTAGCTATAACCACGCTCAATGATGAATTTACACAACACTGGAGGATTCTTTAGACAGATTTTATGATACCTGTATATACAAATACTTTAATAACCAGTCTATCACAGTCACTGACATTTTTAATGGTTAATGAAAGTACCTTATTTTAATTTGACATTGCCTTTTTCCGGCATTCACGAAGGATAATAAGCAGTATTTTTTAGCCTGACGATGTTCAACAGATGATGTTAATTATTCAAAAAAAAAGAGCAGCTCTCTGTCTGTTCTGTGCGATTTCCTATTAACCCCATGCTGTGCAGCGCTGCACACGCTGCGAGCCATGTGAAGTTGTGACAACTGAACATCCCTGGAAATGCTTTTTCTCTTATACTGTGTACTGGCCTACACCTTCACACATGGCTGGTGAACTCTTGCTGTCTGCTGATGGAGCCTTGCTGCGGAAGTCAAAGGATGGTGTTTAGAGTTGATAGCTTATGATATAAACACAGCAGCCCTGCCTTTCAGTCTGCATCCATCCCCTGTGCCTACTGTCCTAGATTTCAAGGGACATGTTATGTTATTGTGCCGAGTGTCTGGCACACAGCAGGGACAGCAGCATCTGGCTCCCCAACTACTATACACTATGCGAAATATTGCAGAATTGATCTGCACCATTTATTGTGAGTTTTGTTCTGGAAAAAAATCAGAATCGTGGTGTCATTTTCAGTAGGTTTATTTGCATGACTTTTCCAGTAGCACTTTTATCGATTTATATTTATGTCTCGTTTTGCACCAAAAACTATTATTTTCTCTGGCGTTCTTTTATTGACACATTTGTGGCATAGAAAGTACATTTTGATGGAAATCAGGGATTTCAACTTAAAAGCATTTACTTTTTCACATGCCGGGTATTTCCTGAATTGTAAAATATTCAACAGTATATATGTCCATAACTTTAAGGCTGACGTGGCATAAGGTATGATTCTACTAAACTTTATAGAAATTATTGCTATCTTTAGAAATACGTCAAACACTATTTCATTAAAAAGTCTATAAATTTAGATAATCTGTATTTAAAGGCACAATGAATGAGTAAAGGACCAATATCATGTTTACAATTAGTGATGTCCCAAACGGTTCGCTGGCGAATAGTTCCTGGCGAACATAGCGTGTTCGCGTTCGCTGCCGACGGCGAACATATGCGATGTTCGGTCCGCCCCCTATTAATTTACTAATACTAAGTAAAAATTACTTAGTATTAGTAAATTGTGCCCCTACTCGCAATACCGCGAGTAGGGGCATGTCTATTAAACAGTGAGCAGCCTGTGTCCTCCCACCGGCCCCCACGCCTGAGCGGTGGGTGGGGGCCCTAAAAATACCAATAAGGGGGGGACCTATTGTCCCGTCCCCCCGGCCCCCACCCCTGAGCGGTTGGTGGGGGCCCTAAAATGAAAAATAAGGGGGGGACCTATTGTCCCCCCCGCCCCCACCCCTGCGCGGCGGGTGGGGGCCATATTGATAATGAGGGAAAGTTCAATTTTCCCACGCTGTGTAAAATGACACAGAGCACTGTGATTGGATGGCTTGAAATCCATCCAATCACAGTGCTCTGTCATTTTACACAGCGGGAAATCAGAACTTTCCCACGCTGTGTAAAACCACACAGAGCACCGTGATTGGATGGCTTGAAATCCATCCAACTCACAGTGCTCTGTGTCATTTTACACAGCTGGGAAAGTTCTTTTGAATTTTCCCACGCTGTGTAAAATATCAAAGAGCACTCTGATTGGCTTAAACCCACCAATCAGAGTGTTCTTAGCCTAATTGCAAGGCGTGGCAAGGCTTTATAAGCCTTCCCCCGCCCTGCAGAGCTCAGTCTGTGCGGAGCCCTCCATGGGTGAAGATGGATTATTTTTTTGCGCTCAGGATTTTTATTTTATTTTCAATTCGACGGTTATGATGGTTTTTTATTTGGCCTTTTTTGGGGCTGAAAAAAGAAGATTTGAGAAAAAAGAAGACGTTGAATGGTAAGTTTACTTTTATTTTACAGGTTAGCTATTTTATTCCCCCCTCACTATTTTTTAGGGTGAGGGGGGTAGGTAGGGACTTTTTATTTGGGGGGGGGATTTACTTAGGGCCCCCACCTGCAGCCCAGGGGTGGGGGCCGGGGGGGAGGACAGTAGGTCCCCCCCCTCATTATCTTTGTGGCCCCCACCTGCAGCCCAGGGGTGGGGCCAGGGGGGGAGGACAGTAGGTCCCCCCCCTCATTATCTTTGTGGCCCCCACCCGCCGCCCAGGGGTGGGGGCCGGGGGGGATGACAGTAGGTCCCCCCCCATTATCTTTGTGGACCCCACCCGCCACCCAGGGGTGGGGGCCGGGGGGGGAGGACTGTAGGTCCCCCCCCTCATTATCTTTGTGGCCCCCACCCGCCGCCCAGGGGTGGGGGCCGGGGGGGTATGACAGTAGGTCCCCCTCCATTATCTTTGTGGCCCCCACCCGCCGCCCAGGGGTGGGGGCCAGGGGGGGGGTGACAGTAGGTCCCCCCCATTATCTTTGTGGCCCCCACCCGCCGCCCAGGGGTGGGGGCCAGGGGGGAGGACAGTAGGTCCCCCCCCTCATTATCTTTGTGGCCCCCACCCGCCGCCCAGGGGTGGGGGCCGGGGGGGGAGGACTGTAGGTCCCCCCCCTCATTATCTTTGTGGCCCCCACCCGCCGCCCAGGGGTGGGGGCCAGGGGGGGGTGACAGTAGGTCCCCCCCATTATCTTTGTGGCCCCCACCCGCCGCCCAGGGGTGGGGGCCAGGGGGGAGGACAGTAGGTCCCCCCCTCATTATCTTTGTGGCCCCCACCCGCCGCCCAGGGGTGGGGGCCAGAGGGTGGGTGGACAGTAGGTCCCCCCCCTCATTATCAATATGGCCCCCACCCGCCGCGCAGGGGTGGGGGCCGGGGGGGGCAGTAGGTCCCCCCTCATTATCAATATGGCCCCCACCCGCCGCGCAGGGGTGGGGGCAGGGGGGGGCAGTAGGTCCCCCCTCATTATCAATATGGCCCCCACCCACCGCGCAGGGGTGGGGGCGGGGGGGACAATAGGTCCCCCCTTATTGTTATTAGGGCCCCCACCCACCGCTCAGGGGTGGGGGCCGGGGGGGGACAGTAGGTCCCCCCCTCATTATCTTTATGGCCCCCACCCGCCACCCAAGGGTGGGGGCTGGGGGGGAGGAGAGTAGGTCCCCCCCCCCCTTCAACCAATAAGAGCCCCTGTGGATTTTAAAATTCGCCTGCCCATCGAAGTCTATGGCCGTTCGCCCGGTTTGCGGGTTCGCGAACATTTGCCGAAGTTCGCGTTTGCCATTCGCAAACCGAAAAATTCACGTTCGCGACATCACTATTTACAATCTTAGTATAGTGTTCAAAGTTGAAGCATTATCTAAACCTTGGGTTAGTAGAATAAAAAGCACATTTGAAAGTTTAATTGAAAAATGTATTTTAAATTTGTTCATATATACAAAAATAAGTCCTGCGCTCAAACTCCCATTACTCCTGGGCAGCAGCAATGACTATAGTACACATCATCCCCAATACATACAATAAAAACCAAAGAGAAGAGTTATTTGCACATAATCTCAAATCCAATGCACATTTAATTAACTGGAGGTTTTTAGTACCACTCCATTGGCCATATAAACCCCTACACACTTATTAACCCTTAATAGTGAACACGTGGGCTGAGCGGCAGCATTGTAACATGGCTGTGTGATATACAAGCAAATACAAAATTAACAGAAACAAGTCCTATTGTCGGACTCACCTAAAAGGTTTACCTTGAAGTGGCAGGTGAGCTTACACTCAAGTGGCCACTACAGTAATACTAAAAACCTTCAATTATTTAAATGTGCATAAGGATTTGGGATAGTGTGCAAGTAACGCTTTTTTTGGTATTTATTAAATGTGTTCATGCCATCCCGCCATGTGTAACATCAACATGCAACACAATATGCAAGTAAAGTGCTGAAAAAGAATATACTCAATGCACATGCAATCAGTGGCGTACATACCAGGGTCGCAGGGGTCGCGGCTGCGACCGGGCACCGGCCCACCAGGGGGCCCGGCCGCCCCTGCGACCCGGTATGTAGCCACAGGGCCAGCCTCTTCCCCTGGGGGGCCCAGGAGCCGGCCACCCCAGGTCCCCCCTGAGGCTGGCCCTGCTGACCCCGGGTGGCCGGTCGGGAGGCAGGCGGGCGCGCGAGGGAGCACTCAGTGCTTCCTCTTCAGCTCCCTCGCGCACCGCAATGATACCGGAGCCGGAAGATGACGTCATCTTCCGGCTCCGGCATCCATGCGGCGCGCGAGGGAGCTGAAGAAGAAGCCTGAGTGCTCCCTCGCGCCCCTGCCTGCCTGCCCGACCGGCCACCCGGGGTCAGCAGGGCCACCCAGAATCCCCAGCGCCTCAAAGGTAAGGAGGCTGGGGGATTAAATAAAAATGTGTTGGTGTGTGTGTGTGTGTTGGTGTGTGTGTGTTGGGTGTGTGTGGTGTGTGTTGGGTGTGTGTGTTGGGTGTGTGTGTGTGTGTGTGTGTTGGGTGTGTGTGTGTGTGCTGGTGTGTGTGTGTTAGTGTGTGTTTGTGTGTTAGTGTGTGTGTGTGTTGGTGTGTGTGTTAGTGTTTGTTTGTGTTAGTGTGTGTTAGTGTGTGTGTCAGTGAGTGTGTCTGTTATTGGGTGTGTGTCTGCTAGTGAGTGTGTTACTGTGTGTGTCTGTTACTGAGTGTGTTTGATGTCTGTTAGTGAGTGTGTGTTTGTCAGTGAAAGTGTATGTTTTGTAAGTGGGTGTGTATGTATGTCTGTCGCTGAGTGTGTCTCTGTCAGTAAATGTGTGTGTCTGTTAGCTAGTGTGTATGTGTCTGTTCGTGAGAGTGTGTGTCTTCAGCATTTACCTTTCTCCAGCGTCGGACTCCCCAGTGTCCGCCTCTCAGCTCCGAATGCACCGCAGCGCCCAGCAAAGCCTTGGCCTTATTTAACCATACATAGAAAGCATTACTCAATGCTTTCCTATGGTCAGGTATGTCTTCTCACTGTGATTTTCCCAGTGAGAATCATGAAACTCCTCTAGCGGCTGTCAGTGAGACAGCCACTAGAGGCTGGATTAAACCTCAGTGAAACATAGCAGTTTCTCTGAAACTGCTATGTTTTCAGCTGCAGGGTTAAAAATAGAGGGACCTGACACCCAGACAACTTCATTGAGCTGATATGATCTGGGTGTCTGTAGTGGTCCTTTAAGTGTGTGTGCATCGCAGCCCTGCAACCCCTGCGACCAGGTGCCCACCGCCATGTGTTGCGGCCCCAACCCGCGCCGAGTAAGCGCAGGGGTGGGGGGGGGCCCACGGATCAATTTTCGCACCGGGGCCCCATGGGTCATGTGTACGCCACTGCATGCAATGTTATTGCAGAGATTCAATGATTATTTTTTTATTTCCTGTTTTTTTACCTTGAAATTCTGTCAGCACAATGTGTATTTTTTAGTGGTTTATAAATCACACAGTAGCATGTCTGCTATGTTTCTTTAAACCTGGTTATGGCTGCTATAGTTTGGATTCCTCATTCATTGTTCTGTACAATCTCCTTTGTGTGTGCATACTGGAAATGAAATGGGTTATTATAATCAGCTGTCGTTAATACTACAGAATGCTATTTTGTGGAATGCACTGTTTTGTAGTGTATTTTCCCTTTAACCCTTTAAGGACCAAACTTCTGGAATAAAAGGGAATCATGACATGTCACACGTGTCATGTGTCCTTAAGGGGTTAAGGCAAACCAGTATTTTGCATTTGTTTGGTTTTTATAATTTAAAAATTATTTATCAAATTCATTCTATAGGTCATATTATGTGATCAGAGAATAGCAGGCATCTTTTAGCCACGTTGTTAGTTGCAAAACTCAAAGAACTGCGTGAGCAGTCTATTATAGTATATAAGATTGACAGATGGAACTGCAAAGTGCATCATCATATATCTCTGTAAATTCCATCAGTATGACCTGCACAGCATCACAGAGCAGTCACAAAGATCAGAGCATGCCTATGAAACACTGCCACTGTTTGCCACAATTCTTTTTTCACAAAAGACAAGTCTTGTGCATTTTATGAGCACTGTCTCATCTCACTTTTTGGTCAGTCTTACAGTATTATTCCAATTGACATCTCAGTTTAGTTCCTGTTGATTTAATCTGGTGTGAGGCTGAAGTCCACAACTCCTGTATGCTAGTGACTGGGGACAATTTTCCCGCTACCCCATTTGCCAGCACCCTTTCCATATATTATTAGTTTTGTCAGCTTTTTCCCAAAATGTATTAACATCTTACAATCTGGTTTAAAAATTCTATCTCTACTCATTTACAGCAAGGCTGTAGCAATGCTGCAAGATGTACATAGATGGGATAATCGATGGCAGCATGCAGTTTTACAGACTGAATTGCAATGTCATAAAAAATGCCATTACTCCTTAAGGTAACGAATGGCTTACTTCATCTTATGGACCTTTTTGTGATGTTCCAGAAGGCTCAATCAAAATATTGATTAGCTTCTGGTGCTTAAACCTTCCTGTATTTTTCTAACTCACTATATTGTAGCAGTGTGTGCCATTACTTTAAAAAACTACTGTTTTGGTCAGTTTCTGTGTCAAAAAGTGTTGCTTTTTGTTTGTTTTTGTTATCACAATTTGTTGGTGCTATGTAATTAAATGATGATAGCAATATTAACAAGAATTATTATAATCATCACAGCTTCCTTAAGGTGCGCACTTTATAGAAGCTGAAAAGAATGATTGCCAAAATGCGTAACACTCCTTTCTGCATGTCTCTGCTGATGTTGCAACAATGCTTTAACCCCTTAAGGACCAAACTTCTGGAATAAAAGGGAATCATGACATGTCACACATGTCATGTGTCCTTAAGGGGTTAATAATGCACAAGAATTGTGTGGAAGGGTTAAAATGTGGCATGCAATATTATTTAATATATTAGCTGTCACTGTGTCATTTTGGCTATGCTGCTGTTGCGTACGATAACTACATTCCATTTAACGTGTTCTCTGGAAACGATGAGTCTCAAAAACCAAAAAGTAAATCCTTGATTTTGTTTGATCCGTGACATGTGCAACTATTGATTGAAGAGCGAGCTATGACAGAAATGGACAAAACATTAACTTGTCATTCTCACCATGTGTCCTTATCATGCCAGTCATTGTACATTAAGGCAGACGACCTTTTTCTTTGACACGAGGAGGCTAGGGTTGGCTGCCCTGAGATGCTGATATTATAACCATTTGAATTATAAGAAATGTCACTTCATAAACTGAATAACCCTTTTTTTTTCTGAAATGAAACTGTAAATAAAGTACAACTGAGATGGGATGTGCTTGTATGTTTAATATATCATTCATTTTATGTCTTCTCCATATACCAGCAATAAAAAATATGAAATAAGCATGGCGTCTAACTCAAAAAGTGTTGCTCCCAAAAGAGCTGTTTTTTATTTCAAAAATGTAGTATCCTGTAAAATACATGACCGGTGTATAGTCGCCATATGGGCAGTCGGACTCCAGGACAACCCTCCCACATACCTAACCCAATAATGCACTGACACTCGGGTATATGGGAAAATTTGTCCACAGCTTTATTAAACAATCTGAATAATAATAATAATATATTCAACATAACATAATAATAGTAATAATTTAACAAATAACATGGGTCATTGCCCCCATACTCCGCCCTCGCATCCGATTCCTTCTGTTAATATAAAAGGCAATGACCCCCATATAAATAACACATATATATAACATATACCAACATTATTCCAACATACCAACTTAAAGTGCCAACATAAATTTAACCATGGCAGGGGTATACCCGGATACCCCTACCCCACCAGGTTCTGAGCCACCGACAGGACTCGAAACCTACCAACCACCAATGACCACAGTTTTCCATATCTGTCACGTTCATCCTAGGGAGCCTATTCCTTCTCCTTCAGCTCCCTATCCCGCCGCTGTGAAAAAACGGGATATCCCCTAACCATAAACAATATCTATAGGGAGGGTGGGTGGGACAAACTCAGTCAGGTAGGAAATTAGAAGTGAGCTCACTTAAAATGGCTGCCTATTTAAATAGCACAGCCTACTTACCCATAACTCCATACTTCCTTCCCTCCTCCTATGCCCGCCTCCTAACCCCTGTCAAGGCCCTTTTTTCGCTTAGCTGTGCTTTGGCTGCATGGGGCTACATGACCGGTGTATAGTCGCCATATGGGCAGTCGGACTCCAGGACAACCCTCCCACATACCTAACCCAATAATGCACTGACACTCGGGTATATGGGAAAATTTGTCCACAGCTTTATTAAACAATCTGAATAATAATAACCATATATTCAACATAACATAATAATAGTAATAATTTAACAAATAACATGGGTCATTGCCCCCCATACTCCGCCCTCGCATCCGATTCCTTCTGTTAATATAAAAGGCAATGACCCCCATATAAATAACACATATATATAACATATACCAACATTATTCCAACATACCAACTTAAAGTGCCAACATAAATTTAACCATGGCAGGGGTATACCCGGATACCCCTACCCCACCAGGTTCTGAGCCACCGACAGGACTCGAAACCTACCAACCACCAATGACCACAGTTTTCCATATCTGTCACGTTCATCCTAGGGAGCCTATTCCTTCTCCTTCAGCTCCCTATCCCGCCACAAGCTCAGACCTTGACCCCTTAAGCCGTCTGAGCTCCGCCACCCCGAAGGAATAGCGCCTTGGTTATTCCGTCTTGCCAACCCAGGTTCAGCAGGTCACATCCCACTGCCGAAAGATGAACGCCATCTGAGTGGTAGTACCCCGGCAACCCGCCTTCCAACTCGCTGTGCCGCACTACCACCCCCCCCAACTTCCTTACGAAGCTTGCCATCAAGCTATTCACCTTCTTTCTACACTTGTCGATGGCCACCGGGTCCCTCGCGTGCCGCCACCGCCTCCTCGGGATAATCTCCGACCATATTAACATTACTCCCGGAAGCAGGTCCCTCAATTTGTTGAGGTCCTGCTTCATCCACTTCACCAGCCTCCGTTGCGGTGTTAGGCCCAAGTCATTGCCCCCCGCATGTAGCACCAGCAGGTCTGGCCCTTGCCCGCCTGCCACCATCCGGAACACTTCCCGGCAAACTCCCCCCCAGCAAAAACCCCTATACCCGAACCATTGCACCACCAACTGGTCCCTTGAAAAGCCCAGCTGCTGGCCCTGAGCTCGAGCTGCGGCTCTCCTTTCGGCCCAGAAAACAAAGGAATGGCCCACGATCCATGCAACGTAGCCTGGGGAAGAGAGAAAAAACAGATTGTAACAACACCCCCTTATCGCCCTCCGGGAACCCCCGAAAAAGGCCCGACATATCATTCTAACAACCCCAACCGCACGTACGACCGGAACCGTACTGACTCCCACCTGCCAATTCGTTTAACTACGTCATCCCCCAGACCCAACCTCGCGGCTTCCGTGGCCGCCCCGATGCGAAAGGAATGCGTACCAAAGCTATCCACCCGTAACCCCATTTTTCCCAGGCCCCACCGAAAAACCTTAATAAATTGAAATCGGGAGAGGGAAGACCCATCTGCGTGCACCAGTAGGGATCCCCCAACCGTCGGCCTCCGGACCAAATACTCTGCCACCGAGGCTACCGGGCACAGAACAGAGCCCGGCAGGGCCTGAAGCGTCACATCACGGCCCACCCCCCGTGAATCCGTCTTAGATTCGGCCAGGTGAACCACCAATTTCCCCCCTTGCAGCCGAACCCCGGAGACCTGTAGGCCCCCGGCCGCTACCCGATTGGCACTCACCAACTCGCTAATCCGGAAAGCCCCGAAGAAAGCCAACAGAAACGCTGTCCGAAACAGGGACACCTCAAACTCATCAAAGCAAATTCCAGGCAGCCCACTAACCAGATCCCCCAACACCCGCACCGACACCGGGCGCCTAGTGTCTGGAAACCTGCGCCCCTTCCGATAACCCTTAAGCGCCTGCCTGATGACGAAGGACTTGGTAACGTCCTCCTTCCCATGAAGCTTAAACCAGAAAGCCATCGCTGCCATGGACCTGTCAACCACTGCCGGGGAGGCCCCTTTTGCCAGCAATTGACAGGTGTACCACAGAAACGCGTCCCGGAGCGATTCCCCTTCCGGCACGCAATCCGGCCCAGCCCAAGATCGTTCCCACGAACCCCACACCTTACTGTAAGCGGCCCATGTGGCCGGTGCCAGAGAAGCCTTCACAAGTCCCCCAAGCAGGACGCTCCCAGCCGCCAAATTTCGTCCGGGCACGCCTGGCCCGTTTCCTGCGCCTCCGGTGCCACCGTCCGGAATCGGGACCACTGAAAACGAGAGAGAGCGTCAGCCACTTCGTTCAAGTACCCGGGCACATGGCGCGCGCGAAAGACAACATTGCGGGACATGCACATTAGGACGAAGTGCCGCAGCAACCGAACCACCGGTTTCGACGCCGCCGACTGATTATTCACTGCGTGCACTACCGCCATATTGTCAGAGAAAAATACCACCTTCCTGTCCCGCAGCCCTTCCCCCCATAGAGCCATCGCAACCACCAGCGGGAACAATTCCAGGAAGGCCAGGTTCCGCATAAGGGGGCTCTGCCCCCACGCCAGCGGCCACCTCTCCGCGCACCATTTCCCACCAAAGTACGCCCCGAAGCCCACACTACCCGACGCGTCAGTGAACAGCTCCAGTTCTGTCACCGACACCCCTTCCTGCCGAAAGAACACTGTCCCATTAAAGTCCCGCAAGAAGGTATCCCACACGGCAAGGTCGGCCCTCATGGCGGACGATACCCGGATGAAATGGCGTGGGGATTGCACCCCCGCCGTAGCTGCCGACAGGCTGCGGCTAAAAACCCTACCCATCGGGATTACCCGGCAAGCGAAATTCAACATCCCGATCAACGACTGCAGCTGCCGCAGGGTGACTTTCCTCGCCCGCGCTACTGCTGCCACCGACCCTTTCAGCCCTTGCAGCTTTGCCAGCGGCAGCCGACATTCGCCCCGCACTGAGTCAATCTCCAACCCCAGGAAACTAAGGCACACTGCCGGGCCTTCCGTTTTATCCGCTGCCAGCGGGACCCCGAAGCACCCAGCGACCCACTCAATAGTCCGCAGCAAATGCTGGCAAGCAGGAGTGCTTGCCGGCCCCACGCAGAAGAAGTCGTCCAAATAGTGCACCACTGATCCATTCCCTGCCTCCGCCCGTACCACCCATTCGAGGAAAGTGCTGAACTTCTCAAAGTATGAGCACGAGATGGAACAGCCCATGGGGAGGCACAAGTCCACAAAATATGCCCCTTCAAAGAAACACCCCAGAAGGTGGTGACATGCCGGGTGGACCGGAAGCAGCCGGAATGCTGCCTCAATGTCCACCTTTGCCATCAGCGCCCCGCGCCCGGCCTTCTTAACCAGCTCGACCGCCCGGTCGAATGATGCATATGAGACCGAGCACAACTCTTTGTCGATATCATCATTCACCGACGCTCCCTTGGGGTAGGAGAGGTGGTGGATGAGCCTGAACTTCCCCGGCTCTTTCTTGGGTACCACCCCGAGCGGGGAAACCCTAAGGCCTTCCAACGGCGGTGTCGAGAATGGGCCCGCCATCCTACCCAATAAAACTTCCTTTTCTAATTTCTCCCGCACCACCCCCGGGAACTCCGCCACCGACTTAAGGTTGCGCCGCACCCCAGATCCCCCCCTGTCCCGGAACGGGATAAAAAACCCTTGCCCAAAGCCCGCCCGTAGCAACTCGGCGTCTGCCCTGTTACCGTAGCGGCTTAGCCATGGCTCCATCTCGTCTAGCCTCACCGGGGTTAAGCCCCGGGGCAGAGGAGACCCCTCCTCCCCCCCCAACCGTAGCAGCGACTCCGGTATGTCCTGACTTCCCCTTTTTGAAGCATCGGTTAAGCCCGTGTGTGCCCCCGCAGCCGGAGCACTCGTGCTTAAAACGACAGGTGTTCCCCCATTTGCACTGGCCTTCATTGAAGAGCCAGCATAAGCCCTTTTGCAAGGCGGCCGACGAGGCGGACTGCCCCTTTGCGCCGGCCGTGTGCTGAAAGGGCTGCGCCTTCTGCGCCATCATCAATTTCATCCAGAGGGGCAGGTCCATTTGGTCCCATCTCATACCCGGATTAGCCGCCAAGCGCTGCCGGAACTGCTCATCATACCGCCACCACGCCAGCCCGCCGTAGGTGCGGTATGCCTCCCAAATTCCGTCTAAATAGCAAAACAGGGAGGAGCACGATTCCGGCGATTTCTCACCTAGGACACTGGCCAGGACGCAGAACGCCCTTAGCCAGTTGCCAAAAGATTTCGGTATCTTACGATACCGCTTCTTTTTCTCCTCCTCCTCTTTTTTCTCGTCTTTCTTATCTTCCTCCTTGAGGTCTATAAACTCCTCTAAGGGGAGCAGGGAAAAGATTTCACAGAATTCGCCCTTCCAGATCTTGTCTTTCACCTCCTGTTTGAGGTGCACCCCGAGCGGACCAGCGAACGACACGTATGCGTGCTGTCTGGCCGCATCAGGGACCCCCCCACCAGTCAACTCCGCCCGCTCACTCGCTGCGTCCGCCCTGCTGCCAGCCGCTCCCGAATCCCCGCTCGAACTCGGTTTTGCAGAGATAACACCCGTGGCCCCTGTCCCCTGTGCCCACACCTGACCTACACCGCCACCCGTGTCACCCCCCGCTCCCAGCGAGTGGAGAAGTGTTTGTAGTGTGTGAATCAATGTACTGGATTGCAACGAGGCACAGGACTCACCGGCCAAGCCCCCTGGTCTCCGAGCGCTGGGGGCTGCGTTGTCCACTGTAATCCGTCCGGGAGGAGCGACCTCCGTTAACGCCCCGCCGACCGGGGAGCCAACCCGGTGCCCAGCTAACACAGAAGATGACCGGCTCCGAGACCTGTAACGAGGAGAAGATGTCCTGGGTAGGGTGTAACGATCCCCTGTCACCCTCTCGCCCTGACCCGGGGAGCGCCTGCCCTTCACCAAAGCCTCCCTCCGTGTGGTGCCCGTAGTCCGTGCTCCAGAGGCCTGGATGGCCCCGCCCCGTGGGCTACGACTCCTTCCCCCCCAGCGTTCGGTCCGCCCCCGCCGACCATGCCTGGGGGCCCTGACCCTGCTCCTGTCCGACCCCTCAGAGGTGGAACTGTCCTGTCTTGACCTCCCCCTAGCTCCCCCAGCTCCCTGATCCCTAACTGGGGATGGGCTAATGCTGCTAGACCCCGAGCTAGACCCCCCCCTCCTGCCACTGCGCCCCTGCACCTGCCTGTCCACCCGGGCCAACCCCCCACCCCCACCTTGACGGGCTCCCCGGCCTTCAACACCCCCTTTATCCAGCCTAGCCACTGCCTGATCAGCTAACCCCCCTGCTCCCAGGGGCCCCGACTGCCCCACAGGCCCAGGCCCACCCCTAATCCCAGAGGGAGACCCCCTGTCTAATCTTGTAGTACTGAGGGACCCCTTAGGTGCCCCTGACCTCTTCCCCCTCACTACCCGCCCCTTCTCCAGTACCACTGAACTACCCTGGGCACCGCCCACGACCCCCCTCCTATCCCCTAGTAACCCTAGAGTGGCCGGCCTAGTACCCCCCATCCCTCCGTCTCCACTACCCCCAGGCAACTCCTTCCCAGCACCCAGCACGCCAAGAGAGCCCCTGGCGGGGCCCCCTGCACTTGCCTGTCTGTCCTGGGGCCTGCCGGACGGCTTCACGGTCCCGTCCCCGCCTGCTGCATCCGCTGACCTCCTGGTCGTCCTCCTGGGCTGCGGCCCCACGTGGTCCATCACTCCAGGGGGCCCGGCCGGTGCCGCGGCCCCCGCTCCTGGCGCGGCCCCCTCCGACCTGGGAGCCGGACCGCCGCCGTCACGGGCAGCCGCCCGCCGCGCAGCTTGTCCCCAAGGCCACGGTAGCGCGCTGGGAGGCGGGGCCTCGACCGCGCTGCTACCGGGCCTGCTGCGGCCTCCTCCCGCCGCCATGCGCCCGCTGGGTCCAGCTTCACCGGGCCCCACGCCCGGGCTCGGCCTCCGCGGCGGCCTCCTGGCCGCACTGGACGATCCTGCGCGCCCTCCTGGGCCGCCATTCCCGCCAGGGCCGGTCCGAGTTGGGCCCGCAACCAATCCGCTCCATGACCTCGCGCTGCTGACCGGATCCCCTCCAGCAGCCTCTCCACTTCGTCCATGGCCCTGCAGAAATGACAAGAAGGGAAAAAAGGCCCTACCTAACCCAATCTGCACACACAGAAGTGCACACAAACTCAGTCAGGTAGGAAATTAGAAGTGAGCTCACTTAAAATGGCTGCCTATTTAAATAGCACAGCCTACTTACCCATAACTCCATACTTCCTTCCCTCCTCCTATGCCCGCCTCCTAACCCCTGTCAAGGCCCTTTTTTCGCTTAGCTGTGCTTTGGCTGCATGGGGCTACAATTCATTCTGTTCAGCATTTTAAGCCCCAACAAAGAAATCTATCTTTCTCAGTTAAGAGCCATATTTTACAGCAGGATTATGGAGGGATTTGGGCTGTGTAGCGTAGCAAATGATTGTCATCTAAGTAAGGCTCTATGAACGTTAATATTTACTACCGTAAAACTTACACTTTTTTTTTTTAATACACAGATAGTTACAATACATACATAATTTCTCCATTGCCATCTTTATGATGACGAATATCTATATTTTCAGATAAAAATGTAACAGTATTTTTTTCCATGGTAGCTACTGCCAAATTTGGGATATGATAAAATGTAAAGGGCAGATGGTTGTTGCAAAGGTGATTGGCAGTTTGGAGCGTCTATTGAACGGAATCTTATTTTATGAGAATTATATTGATTTATTTTACATTATTACACTATAACAGTTAAGCTACTTCCACTTATACTGTTTAGATATTTGTGGAACCTTGCTGTGGAGCTCTGCGCTTGAGATCTACAAGGCTTCACATCAACAATGACTTATAAGGAATTAAAATCTGAATTGTAAAATGTAGATCATATAACTAATTTGGAAAAATAATTATCTAAAAAAAAATAAAGAATTCTCTAAGTTATAGTCACAGTGTAACTATTTAGTCTAATTTCTGTAATTCCTTTAACAATCTTCTACATTCTTAGTGAATATACAAGATTAATGACTCCGTTATTTTTCCATCCATAAAATTATATTGACCTGGAATTTGTAAAAAAAGGGAAAAGGGACATTTAAAGTAGTTGATTTGGTGCATAGACTCTGTCCATTTTCTCTGCCAATGTGAAACGTATCCGTTGATGAGGGATGGAAATGTTTGCATTTGTCTGAGAAAGCTGCTCTATAGGTTGTTTGACTGACAACCATTACTGGCACTTCCGTAACCCCTTAAAGGGTTATAACAACCACAATGACGACAACCGCTTTTTAAAGTGGTAGTGGTGGTAGGAGTCTGCATGTGCAGTGTTTTAACTTGAAACACTGCACATCCAGATATATTTTTTATTGTGTGGGGAACATTGCAAATTTAAGAAAATGGGGATTTAAATCCACATTTAAAGAGCTTCATGCCACGCTCACTTGGAGTGCTGCATGGAGCTCCTTTGTCAGTGTGGGTTTGCCAAATAAGTTCCAGGTATCTATTGATATCTGGGGGTCTCTGGTGTGAGCCTGAATTTAGCCCTGTTCATGTCAAGTTCCACCATGGATGGATTTAAATTTCACTTTTAGAGCTTTGTGCTCTGCATATAGTTAATTATTGCTACAGCTGACATAAGGGAGAGTAACTGTCCCTGCTGCTATAATATTGCATGATGAAATTATTCCATCATGGGTCCTTAAGGGAAGGAGAACCATAACTGAATAATTTCATCATTTGTCTCTGGTGGGATAAAGCTTTTTTTAAGCAACATCAAGCATTGTCATGATGGCTTATCATAGACCACTGAGTGGCAGAGATTACTGTGCATGTGTGGGCACTGTAATAATGACGAGATTCATAGAATTTTTTAATGGTAATCGAAAAATTAAGGAAAACATAAAAATTTAAATATTATGTTTTTAGAGTGTTCTTTTAACTGCAACCTTTTTATTGTCATGGTAACTGTGGAATCTAAGTTCTAACATGAAACTCTAGGCACTGTATTCTAATTTATTTCTGTCTCAGCTCTGTGTTGGGTGATGTTTTATAGATAACACCTTTCTAAGCTCCTTTATATATAAATGTATTAGTTCACGAACAGCTAGATAAAATTAAATTTTCACTAATCATGGAGCTTGAGGTGGTTCTGAACAATATTGCCCATGATATTCAGATGGTCAGATATGCTAGAGCAACGCTTAGGAGAAAATTAAGTCAACACAAAAAAGACTAACTTTTCTACTGCAGTATTTTTCTTGGCCTACATTTCCAATTATGGAAAGCATAGAGGATCCTTAATATATGAAAATTAAGCAGTTCATGTAAAATTAGTATATAATCATTTGGAAACAAGGGCACAAAAATAGATAACACTCAGGCATCAATGCATGCAGGAGCGTACATAGTGCTTTAGGCATCCGGGCAGATCCTGAGTTTGGCACCCAACCCCCCCACCCCTTACCCGAATCCAATTTAAATGTAAGAAAAAAATTGTTTTTGTTTTCTATTTTTTTTTATTACTATTACTACTACTACAACACCCTACCTGGTCCCCCTTCCAAAACCCACCCTTCTACAAAACACCTGCCCCTCTACAAAATCACTGCAGGCCCATCTACAAAAAATCCTGCCCAGTCCCTCTTCTACAAAGCCCCCCTTCTATAAAACCCCTGCCAAGTCCCCCTTTTACAAATCCCCTGCACCCCCCTGCACAAATACCCTGCACCCACTCTATAAAAAATACTGCCCAGTACCCTTTTAACAAAACCCCACCTTCTACAAAACCGCTGCACAGTCCCACTTCTACAAATCCCCTGCCCCTTCTACAAATCCCATGCACCCCTCTACAAAAAACCATGCACCCCTCCACAAAAAATCCAGCACCCCTCGACAAAAAATTCACAAAAAAAACCTGCTCTCTCTACAAGACCGCTGCCCACTCCCTGTACAAAAAACCCTGCTCACCCCCTCTACAAGACCTTTGCCCGCCTCTACAAAAATCCCTGCATACCCCCTACAAACTCCCTGTGCCCCCCATTCACTGAATGCATGAAAATAAATCTTGGCCAGAGGATTACATTCATTAAATGTTTTGTTGCTATATAATAGATAGAGAGAGAGAGAGAGAGAGAGAGAGAGAGATTTGGCTCCTACCATCTCAACAAGGTATTGGCTTTTGTCTATTTTTGTTTTGCTTTGCTGTAGAGCGTGCAGATTTTAAGCAGATATTTCTCTACCAAGATTCCATTTTATTTCTATGCCTCTCTGCAGAGGGATTGTAAAAATGGCCTCCTCTTTCCGCTCAAACTATAGTTTACTCTACTTTTTAAGTTAGATGCATAGCTGCATCAGAGAAGTAAGGACATATCTGAGCACAGTGAGTACACTAGAGAGATATTATCCATATATACCACATATTGTTTTTGTTATTTTTTTAGAGATCCTTGTACTTTCACAGAAACTTCAAACTTTAAATACACAATGTGAGGCATAACTGGTGTGCATTCTAGAATAGGTTAAGTCTAGTTCAAGCATACACTTAAAAGTAGAATGTCTTTTTGAAATAAATCCCCTCAGGACTAGGTAGTCACCATTGAAAATCACCACGGAACCAGTAATCACAGTGTGCTTCTTTCCAGATTCTGTAATATCAAATGTCAGTGCTTATATGTGCTAGCTAAAGTCAATAAGAAATGTTCTTTTTAATATACAGTTTATGGGATTTGGAATATTGCAATATGTAATTTGGATATTCCAGCATAATATGTAGTCACTGTGAATGCTGTCTTTGTGTCATTGATCATCATCAGAAGTGTCATGGCCCGGTAATCACTCAGTTCTAAGTAAAATGAGTATAGGTAGGAATTCAAGAACTGTCTTGTCTTGTTTCTCATACAGCAAGGAATTGATGAGGATCCATTGTCATACGTAAGATTTCTGAATTTATAGAAAGTCATTGATATCATAAATTTGGGTGAGCCAGGGTTCGTTGGTAACGTGTCATGGTTTTTAATGCTATGCATTATCTGGGAGAGGAAGGTTGGTAGAAAATAGATTTAAGCATTCGGTTTTGGCCAAGTTGAAATCCGGACGAAATTTGGGCAATCAGTTCTTCTGCCGAATTCTGTATCTATGAAGCGCTATGCAGATGTGAAACTGAGCAAAGACAAGGTGATGCCTTAATATGTTCATATGCTACATCAGCAAAAAAAATTATAAAAAAAGTTTCTTGATAGCTAGTGGACAGCCATTAAATGTTGATTTTATTCACAGAATGAAGTGAGAAGTGACCAATAGAGGGGGGGGGAGATCTACATTTATAAATTTATATATTATATATTTAATGAATAATATCCATTTATTTAATGAATAGATACAATATATAAATATAAATAAAAAATTTTACTGCTCTTCCTTGTTTTCTCTCCACTAGTTACTATTTCTCACTTGATCTGTGAACCAAATGGCTGGAAAATTTATATATTGTGCAGTATACTGATTGGTCCATTTTCACAATCTTTTTGGTTTGCCCAAGTGCTTCCCCGAACACGTATTCATTAACAGCATTCAGCTGAACCATCTCATGAATGAGTGTTGGACTTCCTGAACAAAATAAACATTTTGTGAAAATCAAAAGAGCATTTCCTAAAGGGATTTTCCTGGTATGCAGTAGTTAGAACATACTAAAAGGGGAGCAAGGAAGGACAACTGGTGACCTGGCATCAGGGTCATGGGCACCCAAGGCTCATTGATACACGTGGGGAGTGAAGGCTAGCCCATTTAGTCCGATCACACAGAAGAGCTTTCTCCAAATTTCCCAGATCTGAATACAATTGAGTATCTGGGATGTGCTGGAACAACAAGTGTTATCCATGGAAGCTTCAACTCGCAACTTTCTAGACTTAAAGGATCTACAGTTCAAGTTTTGGTGTAAGATACCACAGGAAACGTTCAGAGGTCTTGTGTAGTCCAGTGTTAATTTTGGTGGCAGATTTCAATACAGTTTTAGTCATAGTCTTTTGACTAAAGCCATTTTAGTTTTAGTCATATTTAGTTACTTGAATTGTTTTAGTTTTAGACTAGTTTTAGTTGACTAAATCTCCAGTAGATTTTAGTCGAAATGACTAAAATCTAGTGGGTTTAGTTAAAGTCTCTATTGTCTCTATTGTTTCTGTGTCTCTTTGTGTCCTCCCAGCCTCTCTAGGTGTCTCTCTCTCCAAAGCCCCGGTCTGTGTCTTTCACCCCTTCGACAGCCCCTCTGTGCAGTGTTAATTTTGGAGGCAAATTTCAATTTAGTTTTAGTCAGTCTTTTAACTAAAAAAGCCATTTTAGTTTTATTCGTATTTGAATCATCTGAATTGATTTAGCCAAAGAAATCTCAAATTTTAGTCAACTAAAATTTGACTAAAATTGTTAGTCGACAAAATTAATACTAGTAGAGTCCATGCCTCAACGCATCAGAACTGTTTTGGCAGCACAAGGAAGACCTACACAATATTAAGCAGGTGGTTTTAATGTTGTGGCTGATCAATGTATGTCCAAAAGAAAATACGTAATACAGTGCTGAAAAGATTACACTGGAATGCCAGCAATACTTTATAAATGGGGTATCTCTTTAACCAATTAAAGGGAAACAAAATGCGTAACTTTATTTTTTGGCACAACTTTGTTCTTTGCGCATTTAATAAAAAAATTAAAATAAAGAAAATAAAAAAAGATACAAACAGTCCTTGAAAACTGGCTATTTAAGTTTATTGATGAGTTTCAGTCCTAGGCATACATATACCAATGTTATAAACAATGGGCTGCACTCACGGTCTTTGTTACCAAATTTTCAATTCTTCATCTGGTGTCCATGAAGTGATACAATCCACTGTACTTTGTGTATGCTCATTTGCATACGCCTGCCCAGAATCCCTTGCAGTAGTAAGAGCACTGGTAAATTGAGATTGCTGTGGGAAAAGCAAGTCTTATGGCTTGACATGTGTGTATTTGTGTTTAGCAATGTATTAACTGTCCACTTACTTCAGGTGGGAGGGGTTTTCATCCACACTTTTCTCCCCACCACAACTTTATTGGTATGTATATATATATATATATTTTATTTTTTATTTTTATTTATTTGGCTGTTTGTGTATGTATATCTATATGTGTGTTTTAATGTTTGGTACATCAATGTGAGTGTGTTTGGCTATTGTGTATGTCATTTAAATACAAAGTATTCTCATACAAAATATTACTATTTATAGACATAAAATTGCAACATATCGCACAGCTTGTGGATTAGCATAAATTTGCATGGCTTTTTTTATCCCCAAACTGCTTTTATTACTGATTACTTCAGATTCATTCATGTTTATATAAAAGCCAATGTTATTGTTGCAATTGACTTGCCATTCGTTAACCTTTCCTTGAACCATTTTGAGAATATTTTCCTCTGCTGTTGACTATCCTTCGTCTTCTTCCTCGTCGTCTTTAATTTTTCTGTGGTACATTACCTTTGTCATAGACTCTGCTCCTCCTGCCATACATGAATCAAAACCTAATACAATATTCCAATTGTTAAATTATCTCATAACAACATAAATCTCTCTATTGAACCTGAGTGTCATTTATTTAAATATTACATTACTTAACTTCCATCATAAAGGATTTGCAGCTTGGTCGAGCAAAATTTCTTTCACTATTGGTGTTGAATTAATGGGATGATTGTCCTTGAATCTCCTGGAATTAATTATTAAATTTCAAACCTTTTGCGGTGAGAACACAAAACATATGGAATGTGCAAATGAAATATTGAATGCAAAATGAGGTCTGTTACGTTGATTTTTTAGCATGCTGGCTTCAAGTCATTAAACCAACACTGCCATCTATGCATCGTTCTCAAGATAATTGGCCAAGTGGGTGGCTCTGTAATTGCTAATTGCAAACTGACAACTACGTATCTTGCTATTTACAGGGAGCCACTAAAACTGGTTAACTTATCAAAAGTTTCCTTGCTGCAACTGTTACAAACGGGTGCAAAATAGCCACAGACTAACTATAGAAAGACGAAAAAGAAATCTATTCACTAAACAGTGAGTTCTGATCAATTGCAAGTCAACTTGCAAATTTCCTTTTTAAAGTTGGAAAAATAAATATTGCCAAATGATAATCTTCAGTTTGGTATTTTGCAAATCCCTTGCGTGCAAACATTCTTTTTAGTGATTATCCCAAATATTATCCCAAGTGTGAACAATAAATGCTGTTTAGAAATAAAAAAAACAGTTATACAGCAGAAATAAAGGCAGAGGCAGTAGAAGTATGGTCCTGGTCGTGTTATGGTTTTAGTGCCTCTCCTCCTCAATCAGTGGTGGGTGGTTGCTTTGTATTTAACAGGCTCTTGCCCTGTTATACATAGAGAATTAGAGAAACGGTGCACAGGCTGCACTGACTGCACTAGAATTTCAGATTCTTGTAACTTTTTTGATCTCCCTACAGTATTTCTAAATTCTAAAGACTTTTCTGGAGCTGAAGTGAATGAAAGTTTCACCTCTGATCATATTATTACAGGATCCATAGTTAAGGCAGGGAGTGGTCCCAAATTTGGGAACAGCCATGAACTTATGGGAGACGTTACACTAGGATTTTTGATCATTGTATCTGTGTGTTAATACAATTGGTAAATTGTATATATTTTCCTAGCGATGATACTTTACCATTTTTCTTGATGCTGCCTTGCAGCATACATGTCTCGGCTTGAGTCATCCATGTGACCAGTTCAGTTATGGTTACTATGATAATCCGTACCTGTACACTGTATTTAACACATGGCCAAGCATCAAATGTGTACACTCTTTGATTGGTACCCTGTTTGGTCAGGAAGATTGTTTGCTGTCCTCCTATGACATCACATCCTCAGCTTTTATTGTTTTGTTTAAGGCATTGTGTTATACATGATTAAAGGGATTCTATAGTGTTAACAATACAAATCTTCTGTTGCTCCCCTCGCCCCCGCATGGAACATAAAGGGTTAAAATTAAACCCATATTTTCATTTACCCGATTCCAGCACCAATGTCCATTGGCGCTGACTCAGTGCTTTGCCTCCTTTGACGTCATCCAACGGTGCCCTTTAAGACCAAAATTGTATATGTTTTACTGTCTGTTTTGAATAAGGTTCAGTTGCCTTAATTTGCCACTATTGTGCAGCCTGTGCATCTGTTCACTTATCCGCATATCCCTCTCAACAAAGCTTTAGTAACTGGCATCTACGTTTGGCTATTGCTCCTGTGTGCAGCACCTATTTGTTTTGAATGCTGAGAAGTCAGCTAATGAGAAGGAGTGGAGTTTAGACTCTGTCCTTTAGATACAGAGGACCAAAATTTAGCTAGGAAGTGCTGGAACCTCATCAAATGGATCGGGACTATTACTATAGGAAATGCTTTTCAAAAAGTATTTCCAAAATACTTAGGAGCAGATAATGCAGAATAACTACTCTCCTAGTCAGATTAGATTAGAGTGGAAAGCAAAACAAATTCTTTCATACCTCTAGGTGCCCAACATAAGTGCACCAAAAATTCGTAACCTTGCATCTTTCATTATGAACTGTAAATTTGGATTATTGAAACAATCTACAAAGTCAACCACACAGCAGACCAAATAGTGGGCAGAGTCTCTAAACAGTGCTCAAAATAAAGTCAGGCCCACAAGTATTTAATAATAAGCATGCTTTTGATTAAGTGCAGATGGGCAAAAAGCAGATTAAGCAATCATTTTGCTCTTGCTTTCCTCAGTGCTCTCCTTTGTTATTTGTCTTTGCATGCAATAAATACATCTTTGGATTTACGTGTACCAACAATCAATGGGATTGAATCACCAGTAAAATTTGTGTCACCTGAGAGCACATGAAATATTTTCAATGCTCATAACTGCTGTGGACATGTGCATCTATCACTACAAACTAAGCTGTAAAGCAGAGACACATCAGGTGTATGTATCATTGTGAGTTCATGTGTACTGTGTGTCTGCAACTTGAGAAAATGTCTCGGTGATAAACGCCAATCAGGAATGAAATAGTGTAATGTGCTGACTAAGTATTGCTCATCGAACTACAGAATATTCTTAGAAAAGCCTCAGGCCATTCTAATGAATATGTGAATGCCCTTGAATCATATGCGTGTTGAAAAGGTCTTCTATAGAACTGATTTGATAGCATTACTAACTGTACCGCTGTAAACACTGTGACAGACTGTTTAATGTGATAGCTGGTGGTGCCTAGAACTGCTTTTTACAGAATTGTTTCAACACAATTAAAATTTGAACCATTTGTCCTTACATAGATGAGTTTGCTATTTACAACTTATTGACAGACTGTATTCAAGTCCTTACTTGGCATGTTTTTTGTAAGATAAAACTGCTATTATAATTTTCAGTATTATCATCGATGCTAAGTTTATCCAGGGGGTATTACTAGATGAGGTCTCCATAGTGTAGGAGGGTATATGAATAGAATCTTTCTAGAAGACGAGGAGCAAAGATTGTCATGTGCAAAACTAAATCCTTGAAATCCTTAAAATCCTTGCAATAAACAAGGTTGTTAGTCTTATGATTCATCTGAACAGAAATTAACACTTTCACTGATAAAAACAACTATTCCGGCAGAAAATGCCACATCCTTATTGTTCTTACTGTAAAAAACCCTGCACTTTTTCTAGTTCAATTACATCTTTCTTTAGGATATTATCGGGTCAAACAAAATTGCACAGCATATTCAATGCAAACAGGCAAAATTATATTTTCATCCCGAAAATGAATGCTATTTATATATGACAATACCTTACTGGCCTTGGCAATTGCCAATTGACATTGCACATTGTTCCATAGTTTGTTGTGTATAACAATTCCAAAATCCTTCTTCTGTGTCGTTATTCCCAATTCACCATTTAAAGTGTATGTTGCTTGTTCAATTTTTACCCAGACTTTACCTTTTTCTACATTAAATTTCATCTGCCATTTGAGTGTCTAAATCCATCTGCAGAGTTTTGTCATCTGCAAACACTGAAACATTGCTTTCAATGCCTATTTCAAGATCATTTATATATACATATATGTTAAATAGAAGCGTTCCCAGAAAAGAACCCTGAAGGACACCACTTCCTACTTTTCTCCGGCTTTGGAATTTGCAATCAATAACAACTCATTTTCGTCAAGACCATGCTTGTCCAATCTCTGTCCTCCCAGATGTTTCTGAACTACAACTCCCATGATTCTTTCAATTATACAGATAGCCAGTAAATCATGGGAGTTGTAGTTCAGCAATTTGTTTTAGTTTGAACTACTTATTGTGAGGAACTGTACCAAACACCTTGGCAAAATCCAAGTAGATCACATCTACTGCAACAACCTGGTCAATACTTCTATGTACTTGTTCATAGACTGCATATGGGTAAGTTTGACATTACCTATATTTTATAAAACCATGCTGATTATTGCTAATAACAATGTTCGTCCGAATGAATTCCTGAATATAATCAATTAGTAACCATTCAAATACTTTCTCAGCCACAGAAGTTAAGTTCCTAGGTCTATAATTTCCAGGCAAAGATTTTGAACCCCTTTTCATTAAAGGAACCATACCTGCCTTCCTCCAATCCTCTGGTAAAATTCCTGAAAGAAAAGATTAAAAACAGGTTCACTTATTTTCCACACTTGGCTCATTAAGTACTCATGGGTGAATGCCTTTTGACCATCAGCTTTGTTTATTCTAACTTTCTTTAGTTGCTGCAGCACCTTGTCATGAGTCATTCAGTCATCTCTATATCTCTTGCCATAGGATCTTCCTTAATGTATATTGAGGAAAACATTTATTTTTTAATGTTCATTAACTAGCATTTATCTACAGGTAATTACATTTGTGTTATCCATATGTGAAGCTTTCTCAATTAGCTCTAACATCTGTTCTTCCTCATCAATATTAACATCAGGTGGTTTATAACATATACCAACCAATAAGTGATTTCCCTTATTTTGCTCCCAGCAGATATCTAGCCATAAAGCTTCCATATGTGCCTCCTCACATTCCACTTGCGTGGTTGGCATACAAACATACCCCACCACCCTTCCTGTTTTTTCCTCTCCTTCCTAAATAATGTGTAACCATCTAAGTTAACTACCCAGTCATGTGTCTCATCCCAGTAAGTAATAGGACAACTTGTAGGTAATGCTTAATCCTTATGTAATTATAGAGGTTTCTCATTGGAAGGTCAAATTATTCCCTTGAATCTGGCAAGTACAGTTGAGCTATCTTACTAATACCATTTCCAACCCATCTTGTAGATGCATGTTTAAATCTATAATTTCTAATGGAGTGGAATGAAATACCTACTCTTTTAGGCCCAGCTTCTTCTTAAATCCATCCCAAAAAAGTAATCATACCTCCCAATGGCATTCCAGATTTGGTAGGTCCGGCAACTCCTTTTCTATTATATACCAATCTTGTTTTTTTGAGTTGGTACATTGGGTCTTATTAACCTGCATCAGCATGGTAGCTTACCAATAGATTCTCAAATTTGGAAATCCTAAGCCCCCTTCTTACAGTCTAAAAATAAAGTATCTCTTTTTATTCTTGTTTTTTTTTTTTTTACCTTTCCACACAAACTCTGAAACTCCTTTGTAGCTGTTTCATCCACTCGGGAGTCAGAGTGACTGGTATCATCCGGGAAAAATATAACCACTTAGGCATTACATATGCCCGTATGGAATTTATTCTTCCCATCAATGAGATTGGGAAGGTTACTCCATTTTTTAAGATTACGCTGTGTATTTCTGAGTAATCTTGCACAACTAATATCCATCACATTGACTCCATTAATCGGGATTCATATCCCCAGGTATTCAATGCATTTAAGAGACCACATAAAAGACTACTTATTTTCTAGACTTAGTCACTCTTCCTCGGTCATGGCTATACAGGCTGCTTGGGACTTTTCCATATTTATATTTATATTTGTAGTTTGACAGGGTACCATATTTTTTGTTTATTTTTTCGAGTAGGGCGAGAATTAATTCCATTGGTTAGCATGATATCATTCGCATGTAGCTACATTTTCTATTTGCTGTTACTTATGCTCTTCCCTGCAATTGCCTCATTAGCCTTTATTTTAACTGCCAATGGCTCCAAAGAGAAGATATAGAAAAGTGGGGCCAGTGGGCACCCCTGTCTCGTCCCATTTTGGAC
The DNA here is from genome assembly GCA_933207985.1 of Pelobates cultripes. Lineage (NCBI taxonomy): Eukaryota > Metazoa > Chordata > Amphibia > Anura > Pelobatidae > Pelobates > Pelobates cultripes. Next base: position 47,888,540 of record OW240912.1, read on the forward strand.
TGAAAACCAGGATGACACAATCCCCCGCCCCATTATCTTAGCTGTAGGATTTGTATAGATTGACATTACAGCATTTATTATTAATGGGCCAAAGCCCATAGCCATCCAAGAAAACCCAGCTGACCCATTGACAGGGTATGCTATTGCGTTTTGTTCCCCAATAAGCATACATTTATAATTATCACAAGTCACTTGTATTATATGTGAAATGTATTATTATTTTATACCTCCTCTGTTCTGGTCGTGCTTCTCCCTCCATCTCTACCCCTGTTTTACTGATCTAAAGCCAATCTTCTTTCTGTCCTATCTCCATTTTGTAGATTTCTGTGTCCCTCTTTCCCTACTAGTGGAAGTTCTTCTTTTGTTTACCCCAGTAAATACTTCTGAAATATTAAACAAGGTGAGGTAAGCAGCATTGACAGTAATTATAAAAAACATATTTTGTACTTTTGGTGTATCTCTCTCCAACCTCTACATGAGAAGAATATTTACGGGCTGTGCATTGTACTCAAAAGCAAGTGGAAAAAATAAATCATTACTAAAAAGACAAAAACAGTAGTAATTAACTTGTATTTAACTAACAAAATTTATTATTATTGACATTCCTGCAGATTCTCCTGAGTTGCCCTTGAGGCAATATTGTATGTGTTTTATGCTTTCACATTTGCATTTTTTTTTTTTAAATCTCTGCAGGGCTTTTTTAGAGGGAAACTATCACTTCTCTGGAATTTACACCACAGAATGAAATATTAAAAATCAACGATAACTTCTGTTATCAGCTTGTTTTTTTTAAACTGGCTTGAAAAGAAACGTCCCCTTTTCAAGCCAGTTTTATGAATGGAGAGTCACTGATTGACTGAGAGCGTCAGTTGACCACTTTATATTATATATGCTTATATCAATGATTGACAGGGAGCTAAGATGGAGGTAGCCAGTTGCAGCATAAAGAGGTGTGAATTTCTAGATTGCATTGAATTTCTCATGCTTCTCACAAACATAGTTGTTAAATATAGAAGAAAGTAAACATAATATTAAAAGTCATGGAAATGTTTTAATTGCAAAAAAAATTTTTAATTTACAGCTCATTTAATCAGTTGAGAGATACTGATTCCTGCTTGTTTTCATTATTGTGCTGACAAAGCTTTTTAAATACACTTTTTTTTTTTTAAATATTCTGAAAGGACAATAGTGATTAGCTTAACTGTTCTGTTGGCACTCCAATAACATATACTGGAGTCATTAGCAGAGGTAACTATAAAACGTTTCCAGCAGTTTTGTGTGATGTTCATCATGATGCCCTTTGTATTTATTTATTGTGTTTACATTTTGTATCTTTATAACGCTTGTTTACACCAGTTGATTTTATAAATAATTCATATTTTTGGCAATCATTTAAGCCGTGTTTTATTGTAAGATAGAATTTGCCTATTACATGGTATTCCATCCTAAGCACTTCCTGTATATGGGGATTTAATGGTCACACTACCTTTATTGCACAGTCTGTTTAATTTTGAATTAATCTGCTGCACTGTTAACCCCTTAAGGATGCGTCATGCTGGGGAAGCCCTTAAGGGCGCATGATAGACTTGGTCCGTCATGCGCTAAAATTAACCCCCGATTGCCGCAATTGTGGGGTTCATTTTCTTGCAGTGTGTCTTCGTGTCTGAGACACAATGCTGTAGGCAATCTCACTGATTCAGCAGCTGTGATCACTCTGATCGAGAGTCAGAGCGATCATACGTGCTGCAGTGGAACCCGATCTGTCTCCTTGCAGCTCCATGTGAGCTGTTAAGTGCAGAGAGACAGATCGCTGCTGATCTGTCTCTTGCTGTGAAAAAAAATATTAGTTACAAAATGCCACCCCCCCCACCCCTTTTAAATAAAATTTAACCCCTTCCCTGCCCTTTGTTTACTGTCTGAAGTGATCAAAATACAGATCACAGTATTTCACTATGATCTGATTTTTTCTTTTTACCCCTGAGGGTTAACTTTTATTTTTTTTTAACCCTCAGGGGTTACATTTATTTAGTTGGTTACTTAAATATTTGTAAAATTATTATTTATTTAGCTAGTGTGGGTAGAATTTAGTGGACAAATTGGGGGATTTACAGTTATGCTATTAAGGGGTTAACAGTAAAAAAAAGGTATAAAAAGTAAAAAAAAACTTTAAAAAGTTTAACTAGTTAGTTAGTTACATAGCTGAAAAGAGACTTGCGTCCATCAAGTTCAGCCTTCCTCACAAATGTTGTTGCTGTTGATCCAAAAGAAGGCAAAAAACCTGGTCTGAAGAGCTTCCAATTTTGCCACAAACTAGGAAAAAATTCCTTCTTGACCCCAAAATAGCAGTCAGATGTCTCCTTAAATAAAGCAGTTATTACCCCACTAATTAGAAATTATATCCCTGTATGTTATGTTTTTGTAAGTATTTATTCAATTTCAGTTTAAACATCTGTATGGACTCTGACAAAACCACCTCTTCAGGCAGAGAATTCCATATCCTTATTGTTCTTACTGTAAAAAAACCTTTTCTTTGTCTTAGATGAAATCTCCTTTCTTCCAGCCTAAATGTGTGACCTCGTGTCCTATGTATAGCCCTGTTTATGAATAGATTTCCAGATAAAGGTTTGTACTGGCCCCGAATATATTTGTATAAAGTTATCATATGCCCTCTCAGGCGCCGTTTTTCCATACTAAACAGATTTCATTTTTTAAACTGAAAAACTAAAACTAAAGTTTTAAAATAGTAAAACAAGTTGTTAAAAGCAAAAAAAAAAATTCAAAGTTAAAAAAAACTTTTATAAAGTAAAAAAAATGTTTAAAAAAGGGAAAAAAATGCATATTACCTCAACACTAGGTACAGGCTAGTGAAAAAATTATCCCATGCTAAGGTTCAGAATAGGCCTTTTGAAACACCCTGAGGTGTTTTAACCTACTAAAAAAACTCCAAAGTGGGGTATGGACACAGCATAAAAATTCAAAGATTGAAAAAAACTTAAATGGCTGTGTCTCAAATGTGCCCCTACAACGTCCACAAATACCTGGCAAAGGTACATTTTGGGGTATTGATGTGCTCAGACGACATAGCTGAGCAATATAGGAAGTATTATAGACCAGTAGCACACATAAGGTTTACAAACTCACTGTGTGTGTCAAAAAGGCAGAAACCACATGGTACAAGCTAGTGGGAAAATGATTTCACACTAAGGTTCAAAATATGACTTTTGAAATACCACCGTGTGTCTTCTTTAAGAAATGGTATGCCTTCATGGGGTAGTTGGAATATGTAGCCTGCTAAAATATTTCAAAATAGAATACAGACCAATCAAAACCATCTATGAAAATTCACACTTAAAAATCTGAAATTGACAGGTCTCTTTTACAGCACTGTAACTTCACAAAATACTGTCTAAGTCATACATTGGGCATATTGTTTTACTCAGGAGAGGTAACTGAGCATACTTAGGGGGAATTTATGACGGTGGCACTTATAAAATGTATGAAATACCCAGCAAAAATACAACATGTATTTTTAAAAAAGTATTTATTTTTTTCTCAACACAAACTTTGAAATAAATTGACGAAAAAATAGTGGCAAGTTAAGGTATAATATATGCCTAACAAGATACCCTGCAGTGTCTGCTTTCTGAAATGGATGGTCTTTGTCGGGTTATTTGATCAGTCAAACTGCTATAATGCCACAAAATCAGACATAGGACCATTTATGAAAATTCCAACTATAGAAACTAAAATAGTATGGTCTCCTACCATAGCTTCACAGAATAGTGGCAAAGGCATACAATAGGGTTATCGTTGTACTCTGCAGATGTCGCTGAACACAATATGGGTTTCTGTACAGGAATAGCACACAGTAGCTTTACGAAATACATATTACAAAAACCTTCTTTGGCATGTGTACATGCCAAAATAGAGAAAAAGTAGCGTCAAAAGTGTCAAAATAATCTTAGGTAAATAGCCTGTGATGTCTCCTGTATATAAATATATACTTTTGTGTGGCAATTTTGTTTTCTGTGATGGGTATTAAACTTCCAAGACAAACAACCCAACTTCTAAAATAATTTCACATTGAAATTTCATTTTAGACCTTGTAGTTTGTGACCTGTAACTTTCAAAATAAATTGAAATCCTACACATATTATGTACTCTGTAAATCAAGACACATAAATTATTTGCTTTTGTATTACTTTTTCTAACCTGGACATATTATACATTCGTTATTATTGCCAAAACTTGGGGGGCGGGGGGAATTATTATTACCCCCCAAAAAATGGTATGTAGTATGTGTTGGTACAATAAATGAGAGATGCAAATTGCAGTTGAACACAAACAAAAAAAAAAATCAAAAAATTGCTTGTGTCCTTAAGGGTAAGACCGGCTTATGAAGCTGTGTCCTTAAGGGGTTAATAGCTTGCTAGGCCTTGCAGGAGCCTCCTGTGTGGGATTAAAGTTCAATTTGCAGAGCAGGGGATAAACACTTCTAAAGTAAGTTAACGTTAACATCTGATTGGAAATTAAACCTTTTTTTTTTCATGGAGGCAGTGTCAGTCACAGCCAGGGCAGGTGTGGCCAGGGCTTCATGAAAAGAAACAAAAGTGATTTAACTCTTAAATGGCAGAGATTTAAGCAGTGAGACTGCAGGGACATGATCTATACACTAAAACTGCTTAATCAAGCTAAAGTTGTTTTGGTGACTATAGTGTACCTTTAAACCAAATTCAATTTGAAGTGTTTTGCCAAAAGAGTCAGCTATGTTTCCAGTTCAGCTTTTTTGGCCTAAAATTTTTAATTCACTTTCAATTCCCAATAATTCACAGTTTAGATAAAAGCCCTGATCGTATGTCCCCTGAAATTACCCGTTCAACCTTTTTTTTCCTTTTGAAATTTCCAAATATCAGGAGATCTAAAAAATTAGAGACAATTAAGTTCTGCAAGATGAACAAAATATTAATTAAAATAAATAAATAACAATCCTATATGTAATATACTTAATTGGCAAGACCAATCATTTAGCCGTATATTGAATATTTTGGCATGGGACTCAACATGTTAAAGGTAAATGTGATTTGATAAAATATTGCCCTATTTTTACATCACTGACATATATACATTGGGTTATGTAATTATATCTGCATTAAAGCATATAGTGTAGAATTAGTTTTACCAGTAGGCAATTGTTTTTAACGCCAGGGGAATTAAAGCCTTATTGTCAATAAAGCTTTTTTTGTCATTCCAGAATTATAGCAGTGAGCTTGTAGCAAGTGTATAGAATGATAACTTTTATTGCAAGCAGAAATACAATATTTCACTGAATGCAAGCACTCATTAAATTGGGATATGATACCACATCCAGATTGTTATCTTTTGGCAAGGGTTTTTCACTAAAAGTGAATTCAAATTCAATTCCATATTTAAAGCTAAACTGCAAAATTCGCAAACAGCCATGCTTCGAATACTTTGGCATTAAATTTAAAAGTAAGGCATCAATTTAATAATCTTTACAAATAATTCCATACTGTAGTATTTCTTTCCAAATGATTTATCTACAGAAGTCACCATTGACGTCTATGGGAATTTGGTAGATAAATAGTTTTTTAAACAGTATTGAATCATTTGGAAAGCTTAGAAAAGCAAAGCCTATGTTTGAAATTCACTTTAAAGTCTCACTTTAGTTAATAACCCTGTTAGTATAGGACAGAGATGGTTGACTTTGGCACCCAAATGTTTGTGATCTACTTTTTTCACTTGACACTAAGCAAAACATGTTGGGTGAATAATATGGTGAGTGTTAATAGGGTGAAAGTAATTTCTCCAAAAAATGGTTGTTAATTGTTGAAATCCATAATTGTTTTCTAAATTATATCTGCTTAAAGCAAATTCAACCAGATTTGTAATTCTCATATTTAGTAACGTTACATCCGATAATAATTCGACCATTTGGTACATCTCATTTAGTCCCACGTAGTATCTTCTTTTAAATCAGTAGATTTTACATGTGAATGCTGCATAAAATATATGATTTTCATATTTACCAAATATTGGATTTATACTGGAACCTGCAAAATCAATTCACCTGCATTGTGCAGGTTAATCTATTTAAATTAACAGTACAGGGGTTAGGTCTGTGATGATTAACAAGCTCTCACTAACCAGACACCACAAACATAGCTGTTTTAACAATAAAAACGAAAGTCACATGCCATAAGCAGTGAAATAGTGGCTTTAATATATATCCCAAAATCACCCATCTCAGTAAAAGCCACTTCAGTAATGTCAAAGTTTGCCAAATCCACCTGATACTACTAGACACTACTTGTTCCCCCTTCTCTATGCCCCCATAACCATCTGAGCAAAGGGAGGCTTTTTTCATGATCCTGAGGATGACTGAGCTTTATAGGAGCTGTAGTTTAACTAAAGCTTAGAGTATTCCATATGGTTAAGTCAGAAATGTAATAATGGGGAAATGTAGGGGGAGTGGGCATAGAGAGGGGGCAATTGAATTTTAAGGAGGTGTGGGAAAGGAGATAGTGATAGAGGTGGGGAGAGGGAGATGGAGCTGGACAGAGACAGACAGAGGTGAGGCTTTCAGGATCACAAATGTGTGTGTTTGTATGTGTGTGTGTGTGTTTGTGTGTGCGAGCCTGTGTGTATGTGAATTTGTGTGTATATGAGTCTCTTTCTGCTAAGTCTGTGTGTGTATATGAATGTGCGTATATGACAGAAACATTTAAATACATAAAGGGAATCAACACAGTAAAGGAGGAGACTATATTTAAAAGAAGAAAAACTACCACAACAAGAGGACATAGTCTTAAATTAGAGGGACAAAGGTTTAAAAATAATATCAGGAAGTATTACTTTACTGAGAGGGTAGTGGATGCATGGAATAGCCTTCCAGCTGAAGTGGTAGAGGTTAACACAGTAAAGGAGTTTAAGCATGCGTGTGATAGGCAAAAAGGCTATCCTAACTATAAGATAAGGCCAGGGACTAATGAAAGTACAGGGAGTGCAGAATTATTAGGCAAATGAGTATTTTGACCACATCATCCTCTTTATGCATGTTGTCTTACTCCAAGCTGTATAGGCTCGAAAGCCTACTACCAATTAAGCATATTAGGTGATGTGCATCTCTGTAATGAGAAGGGGTGTGGTCTAATGACATCAACACCCTATATCAGGTGTGCATAATTATTAGGCAACTTCCTTTCCTTTGGCAAAATGGGTCAAAAGAAGGACTTGACAGGCTCAGAAAAGTCAAAAATAGTGAGATATCTTGCAGAGGGATGCAGCACTCTTAAAATTGCAAAGCTTCTGAAGCGTGATCATCGAACAATCAAGCGTTTTATTCAAAATAGTCAACAGGGTCGCAAGAAGCGTGTGGAAAAACCAAGGCGCAAAATAACTGCCATGAACTGAGAAAAGTCAAGCGTGCAGCTGCCACGATGCCACTTGCCAACAGTTTGGCCATATTTCAGAGCTGCAACATCACTGGAGTGCCCAAAAGCACAAGGTGTGCAATACTCAGAGACATGGCCAAGGTAAGAAAGGCTGAAAGGCGACCACCACTGAACAAGACACACAAGCTGAAACGTCAAGACTGGGCCAAGAAATATCTCAAGACTGATTTTCCTAAGGTTTTATGGACTGATGAAATGAGAGTGAGTCTTGATGGGCCAGATGGATGGGCCCGTGGCTGGATTGGTAAAGGGCAGAGAGCTCCAGTCCGACTCAGACGCCAGCAAGGTGGAGGTGGAGTACTGGTTTGGGCTGGTATCATCAAAGATGAGCTTGTAGGGCCTTTTTGGGTTGAGGATGGAGTCAAGCTCAACTCCCAGTCCTACTGCCAGTTCCTGGAAGACACCTTCTTCAAGCAGTGGTACAGGAAGAAGTCTGCATCCTTCAAGAAAAACATGATTTTCATACAGGACAATGCTCCATCACACGCGTCCAAGTACTCCACAGCGTGGCTGGCAAGAAAGGGTATAAAAAGAAAATCTAATGACATGGCCTCCTTGTTCACCTGATCTGAACCCCATTGAGAACCTGTGGTCCATCATCAAATGTGAGATTTACAAGGAGGGAAAACGGTACACCTCTCTGAACAGTGTCTGGGAGGCTGTGGTTGCTGCTGCACGCAATGTTGATGGTGAACAGATCAAAACACTGACAGAATCCATGGATGGCAGGCTTTTGAGTGTCCTTGCAAAGAAAGGTAGCTATATTGGTCACTGATTTGTTTTGTTTTTGAATGTCAGAAATGTATATTTGTGAATGTTGAGATGTTATATTGGTTTCACTGGTAATAATAAATAATTGAAATGGGTATATATTTGTTTTTTGTTAAGTTGCCTAATAATTATGCACATTAATAGTCACCTGCACACACAGATATCCCCCTAACATAGCTATAACTAAAAACAAACTAAAAACTACTTCCCAAAATATTCAGCTTTGATATTAATGAGTTTTTTGGGTTCATTGAGAACATGGTTGTTGTTCAATAATAAAATTAATCCTCAAAAATACAACTTGCCTAATAATTCTGCACTCCCTGTATTTAGAAAATTGAGCAGACTAGATGGGCCGAATGGTTCTTATCTGTCGGCACATTATATGTTTCTATGTTTCTATCTATGTTTCTAATGTGTGTTTATGTATGAGTCTGTATGTGTTATATGTGTCTATTTGTGTGTTTCCGTATGAGGTAGTGTCTATGTATATTAATGTCTGTATATGTGTATGTGAGTACATGAATGTAAGTATCTGTGAATATGAATGTCTATGTATATTAATAAATATGCATGTGCACATGATTGTGAGTAATGTGCATGTAATTTACCTTTCAATAAGGATAGGGGGCACCTCGTGAGACACACAAAAAAAAGAAATTATAGAGTTGGAAGGTCAAAATACATTTCTGCCCCGGGTGCCATGTAACCTATGTAGGCCTCTGTGTTAAGTGAAATTATTTTATCATGTAGCTACTGTAGTCTACTGTGGGTGTAGCCACTTTGGTCTAAATTTTCTATAAATAAATAAATTGCATACACAATATTAGTGAAAAATTAGAGGATACAGCACATTATGTATTTGATTTTAGAAAGTATTTGATCACATGGTGTACCATAGTGTATAGAAGAGTAAATGAAGTATGACTTTGTTAGCTTAGTTCTAAATAAAATTCTGAAAATATGTGGCTTTGCTCCATTTTTAGAATAACCTTAACAGTACTATGGAGAATTTCTGTATCACTATTGCTATTACAGTAGACTTTTCAGGGGCGGCTGTGGTACAGTTTAAAGATTGACTATTATACAACAGAATGTTTATAGCCTCAGTGCGATCAGTGTAATATGAGATAAATGTCACATAAATCTAATTTTAATTTTCTATATTTCCTATTGAATCTAAAATCAATACAGAAATTAAGCTTTATAAATCTACCCAGCAAACTTGCTATTGATCTTAAAAACTTCCAAGAGACTTTTGAACACTGGACATTTTTGAAAAGTTTACTTTGCATCTGTCAGTGATGTGATAACGAGGAAGTATGATTGTATCATTATCTGGACAAAATATTTGTACAGGTTAACAGGATTTGGTCGATCCAAACTACTATGAACTCCTGCAGGGACAACAAATTAATACAAGCACCTTGTGTCTAATTTTAAGTTATACTACAAGCGGTTTAATGTCTGCAGTTTTTTTTTGTGGTAATGGTATATGAGGGCAGTCTTTCCTGAAACAAAATGTCGCTAATATTACTTAGTTAGGATTTACTATGTGTAATTTGTATTGTGAATGCACAAATAAAACATTTGTATTGTGAATCAGTTAACAACTTCACTACAACGTTTTGTTTGATAGCATAGTATAACATTTGTACCCCTTAAAGGGACACTCCAGGCAGCCAGACCACTTCTGCCCATTGGAGTGGTCTGGGTGCCAACTCCCACTACCCTTGCAAGTGCATGCTCAGTAGGTCTCAATAGGAGCATGGGCGGACCCTGAATCAGCGCCGAGGGACATCGGCGCTGGATACAGGTAAGTCACTGAGGGGGTTTTAACCACTTCAGCAACTTGGGATGGGGGTGGGAGTGAGAGGACACAACTTCTGGAATAAAAGGGAATCATGACGGAATATTTCCGTCATGTGTCCTTACGGGGTTAAATCAATTAATGCATACCTAGGACATAAACACATGATAAAACAGTAGATCTGCATTTAGTTTGCTATTCAGTGATATCTAAACAGATTTACATTATTTAAGTAGTATATATACATTTGTTATGTTTTATTTGCATACATATTGCAGAGATCAAATATCTTCTCAACAGAAATACGTTTTGATTTAAAAAAAAACAAAAAAACTGTGAAATACACTGCATATGAATACTCATAGGTAACCTGGTGATTCTTCAGGAAAAGCAAAAACATGTAACATAATGTGAAGGTAGTCATGTAGTTTTACCTACAAAGGAAAATGTAGTTTCTCTGCAAAGATGCAGAGGGACAGAATTGAGATATGCTAGTAAAATTTAATTCTAACAGGTTTTCTCATTAAAGTGAGAATTCATAGTGAATACAAGGTGGATTTCCCATTTAAGTGGCTAAACTAAAAGAATTGAATTCACCTTAGTGAATAACCCAGTAAGTGTTGCCCAGAATAAAACCTCTATAAAAGCAACTGGTTGACAAAATAGCACACCTACTACGTGTTAAACAACCTGCAAATGTTAACAGATACATAAATAGTAAATTGTGGCAGATATAATGAGAAATGTATGTTATGTAAATACAATCACATTTTTTGATAGGAAGCTCACTGTTTTAAGTGATGTCTCTATTAGACTAAATTATTACAAATACAAAGTGAAGAATGACAAATGTTATACTTTTTCAATTTGGCCAATTACCTTCATATAAAAGATGAAATAAAAGTTACGAAGCAGGTTACCACCAATCTATGCTTCGTCCTGTATAAGCAAATTTAATTCTAAAACATATTGGTGGTAACTAAGGTAGCCATAATGAGTCTTCCTTGTATTTCCACAGCCTGGTAATAACAGCCTATAGCAGACCAATGAATCAGAAGCTCAGCTGCAGGTGGGATATTACCGCACAAATTTCTTTCTTATTTAGAAAATTGAAAGGTGACCATGAATCATAGAGTATCTGAACTCCTTGTAATTCAGGCACATTTTCTAATGCCTAAGCAATATTTAATCTTTGAGCAGCATCAGTCAGAGACCATGTAAAAAAAAGAAAAAAAACCAGAGTAGTCCACCCACACCGCCCCCTCCACCCTTCCTAGATAATGCAGCTTCTGTGTAATAACAGTGGGTGGCGGCTCACAGCAGAAAAGCTTAGAAATGTCCTTAATATGCTCATTTTTCAAGAACAGACAGAACAGAATGTGATCACTGTCATTTTGAATAAATGTTGCATCTATGTCTCCAACTATCCCTGTGTATCCCTTGCACTCTACAGAAGGGGAGACGTCATTCAGCCGCATTAAATGTGGCCTCCAAATGTGTCTTGTGATTGATGTAAAATTATGACAAATTCATATAATTTGTTTTTATAGTTTATACATAGTTTATAGTATTTTGTGCAGTTACGTTTCTTGATGAGAGTTGTTTGGTATTTATTACTTTTAGAAGAATGAACACAGTACATAAACAATGGACACAAGAGATATAAATTTACATTTATTCATTCATTTCCCACTTAAAAATTAACACTGTTCCTGAATGTTCTGCTAAATACACGTGCTAAAATCCCAGACATTTTAAGGTCATTAAGGGCAAATTTCAGTCCTTGCAATCATAATTATCTGTCCCATCTCAATACACTTTATTCCACCAAAACGAAGTTTTACCAAATTTACTCTCAGCAGTTCTATGCTCTATGTCATGGGTCCTCAAACTCCGGCCCCCCAGATGTTGCCGAACTACAACTCCCATGATTCTTTTGATGAGATGCAGGGCTATTAATTAAAGTGAGAATTCAAAATAGATTCAGAGTGAATTTCAAATTTAAGGTCAAAGTAGCCAAACTGGAAACATTCACCAATTCAGCTTTTTGGCAACTTAAATTTTAAATTAACTTCAGTGAATAATTCCTATAGTGTTAACAACTAAATATAAGTGAACGTGAAGTGAACGTGAAGTGAACGTGAAGTGTCATTCACAATATTTGTAGATGGCAGTCTTACATTAAACTCTCAATGCAGCACTTATCAAGTTGCAAATTTTATCGTTACGTGTATGCGATTTCTTTTTTATTAAAAGAGTTTTAGGATCTTTTTATTTTGTTAAAAGTTACATTTTAACATGCATAATATAAACCTGGATTTTTGATACCTAGACACCCTGCCTCCAAGTAACATGGAGACATTTTATAGTCCATAGTGTAATTCCCCACCTCTAGGAATTGTGGGATGCCACTACTTTGAGGAAGTGACTTTCAGTAAAAGGGACACTCCAGAATCCTGAAGAACTTTAGCTTGCTGAAAAGCTTAGGTGTGTAGAGTGTGTCCTCTTTATTTCATTTTGCAAACCATGCAGCTTTCAATTGAAATTGACAATTTTATAAATTAACCTGGTTACACCTCCTTGTCTTTCAAGCAGACAATAGGTTCTGTTACTTCCTGGTTTGGTTTATGTAAGTGGAGCTAAACTCAGGAGGCAGCAATAGCTTGAAGCACCTGCCTTCCCATTGAGCTAAATTAGGTAGTCTGTGATTGGACAGCCACATGAAGTCTGGGCGGGGTTAGAAGGGGAGGGTTTGAAAAGGATAAGCTGGAAGTTTTGCAAGATGTTTCTAGATATTCCTCAATAAAAAATGCATATTTAAATGCATGCAAGTTTTAATTTGGGGTATATCTACTAAACAGTGATTTTTGTTTATTTTGCATTGGGGCAGTGGAGAGTCCATATAAGTATACCGCTTAATCTACTGATTTGATAGTCTCAATGTATATATTGAGTCTAAATATAAGTGAACGTGAAGTGTCATTCACAATATTTGTAGATGGCAGTCTTACATTAAACTCTCAATGCAGCACTTATCAAGTTGCAAATTTTATCGTTACGTGTATGCGATTTCTTTTTTATTAAAAGAGTTTTAGGATCTTTTTATTTTGTTAAAAGTTACATTTTAACATGCATAATATAAACATCTGTTAAAAAAATGAAAGAGACAGTGTGTCTGCTAGTTATGTGGCAAAAATAAAATATTGCATAAAAGTAGATACAAGACTGACAGAATCATTTGCAAATCACACAATACAATTAAAGACGCACTTTACAGTGTTAAAATTGAAAATTGTCTGTTCTTTGTTCTTTCATCCACTTCTTCTTGATCTGTTTTTCTAAGTAGGTCAGTTTATATATTGCTTAGAACTGTGCATAAATACAGTCAAAACGATTAAAGAGAAACATGTTATGTAACAATTTCTTTTTGTATAATAAAGAGCTGAAATTCATGGATCATAGTTGAAGATCTTTGTTTGCAATAAAAATGAAACACAAGTTGAACTTTTTTTTAAACTACTTTTTTTTTTTACTATCAAGGTAGACACAATTATTAAAGTTAAATCTGTTTGAGATTATTATTATTATTATTCAGATTTGCATTTATATTGCACCAACATACTCTGTAGTGCTTTACAATCATTGTAAAGGGATACATGGCTTATTATAATTAAAATATCCACAAGTACTTATCAGAAATGTAAATATATATATATATATATATATAAAGAATCCATCACTATTTTGATTGCATAGATACATTCCATTAAGGGTATATTTGAATATGGTACAACTCAACTCCTAAAACAAAAAGACTTAAAGGACCACTATAGGCAGCTCAATAAAGTGGTTTGGGTGCCAGGTCCACCTAGTTTTAAGAATACAAAGTACCAAATAACAGGTAACTACAATGCAAAAAGAGAAAAACATAGGGCAATATTGCCATAGCTAAAACAATATAAAAATGGGTACAATGCACACTCACAAACCTGCTTGAGGTTCCCATCAGTGTATATAACGTCTGAAGGTGTTCCTGTGTGCTGCTATCGAGATGGTATTTTGTGATGTGCTTATCTAATACCTTTATCTTGTAAGTGCAATATTTATTAAAGATTTATACTGTTTTTAGAAATGCTGCACTATTATTTTTTAAATTCCTCTCTCCCACATGCTGCAATCTGAAAACGAGGATACTCGACATATTATTTGATACGCCTTCAATCAAATTTGGGTTTGTGAGTGTGCATTCTACCCATTTTTATATTGTTTTAGCTATGGCAATATTGCCCTATGTTTTTCTCTTTTTGCATTGTAGGTACCTGTTATTTGGTACTTTGTATTCTGTGATTGAGGGATTGGAGGAGTCCTACTCTACATACAATACTTTATCAGGGTAAAAGTACTATTTTGCCCTTCTATCCTTTTCCCACTAAGGGGTTTCTGCTATACGTGGTATATCTGTGTATTTGTTCCAACTAGTTTTAACTCTGCAGCTGAAAACATAGCAGTTTGAGAAAAACTGCTATGTTTCACTGAGGGTTAATCCAGCCTCTATTAGCTGTCTCACTGACAGCCGCTAGAGGAGCTTCCGCGATTCTCACTGTGAAAATCACAGTGAGAAGACGCTGGACTTCCATAGGAAAGCCTTGAGTAATGCTTTAGTATGGGCGGTTTGAACGCGCGCGCGGCTCTTGCTGCACATGCGCATTCGGATCTGACGTCGGCAGGGCATGGAGAATTCCCCAGCACAGAAGGAGCCCGGCACTGGAGAAAGGTAAGTGGCTGAAGGGGTTTTAAGGGAGGCCTAATGACCCTATAGTGCCAGGAAAACTTGATTGTTATCCTGGCACTACAGTGCTCCTTTAACAAAAGCAAGAAACTCACCATTTGGAACCCTAACATTGGAACCCCAACATTTTTCTATTTTTCAATGTTTATACCCAGAAAGTTGTTCAAAACTGTGCCACAACAATTGGTTGAGAGCACTGGGATGACACTCAGCCAATAGGCAGAGCCCTGCACTGCCCTGATTAGATCAGGGGGAGGAAGCCAGGTGTCTCCTTGCACCATAATCATTACAGCAAACTGTAGTGCTTATGGTGCTTGGAGTGTACCTTTATTATTTAGATTGCTGTGAAGTAAGCCAGAAAACATACTTGTTGTCACCACATTGTCATACTCATTATCATTTTGAAATATATCATCAGTTGGAATACTATTAGTGTTGTAATTCTCTTCTTCAACAATGCAATTAATCAGAAAGAAATTGAGAATGCAGGAGTATTGCATAGTCCATACCAGGGGTAAGCAAACTTTGGCACTCCAGATGTTGTGGACTACATCCCCCATAATGCTCTGAAACCCATAATGCTGGCAAAGCATCATGGGAGGTGTAGTCCAAAACATCTGGAGTGCCAAAGGTTGCCTATGCCTGGTCTATACTAATAGTACCATATGTCATACATTTAAGCAGAAAGTAAACAGAGGGATAGAAGGAGCATACAAATTGTAAAAATAACAATCAGACTGTTCTAAAATGAATAATAATAATCTGATAGGTACTCAGTTACTCTGTTCAAGCCCTCTATATCCTAAAATGACAGGATCCTGCCCTATATTATCCCTCATTGGATTTCAGGTGATGATGAACATTCTCCTGATATTATACTAGAGAACTTCCTCAAAAATGTTACATCATCAGTGGCCCATTTACCTCTTATAAGGAGAGGCTCCTCATACAGCTACCCAGTGCCTGTGGATGTTACTTAGTAAATGTATTGTGTTTGTTCACTTTTAAGGCATTTTTTTTTTCAATAATGTAATCGTAATGTTATTAACTACCCTCCTCAGAACAGACACAATATCAGACCGAAAATAATCCCAAAATACTAATTACATCCTCTTCTTAATTTTCTCTTTACCCCGAGCTGTTTCTGTTTATAGTTTCTATTTTTAGAATTTATTATTACTTGAACAACCTTTTGAAGTCTGTATAAGCGTTGGTAAAAAAGAAAAAGAAAAAATAAAAAAAGGAAAGAAAGAAAATTAAACGTTTTAAGCAGGAGCGAAGTAATCCTGTTGTCACATATAGCTGTGTCACTGCCTCACACCAGGTAGGTCGTGGCATAGACAGTACCAGACAAGTCCCATCAACATACCACAATCTTATTTTCATTTGTCTGAAGATGTAATATTTGGTAGTGGAGAGGAGACTATAACCTGCACATTTTTCGTTACAAATAACAAATAATTACATCCTAAGTATATATTAGCTGAAATAAGTCAACATCAACAAAGTAGTTAGTAATAAAACCTTTTCTTTTTCTTGCAAAAATGGTAATGGAGAATTCCACACAATGGTAACATCCCAACATTTACTGTGGCTCCATCTCTGGTCTGTAGGACAGGAAGTAGGAGATGAACCACCGGTGCCACTCTTGGAATTCTATGCCCTTACATTTGAGTTTGACATGTAATTTCGATGCTTATGGAGACACCGGACGTATATATTTCCTTTAAATAATGTCCAGTACCTGTCTCGTCTACTACCGATTTTCCGGTACATTTCACTATTTTAATACATAATTGCTATTTGTATCCGTAAGAAAATCAGTGCTTGTATTTTTTTCCTGTAAAAAAAAATGTAAACACGTTTAACTGATGAATTTTATTTTGTGGAAGAATCACACTTTTCTTTTAGTTTTTTTTTTTTAAGTTTAGAAGACATAGTTACGATGTCTTTTCATTGTGTTATCAAGTAATGTGATAATGAATGAATCACTGCTCCTTTCTTTGTCCAAGCAGAGACTCCTGTTTAATACACTATATTACAGTACAGTGAGATTTAAAAAACAAACAAACAAAAAAATCATACTGCCCAGCTTCCTGATTAGGGGTCACTTAAACAATGCACCTGTCATTGTCCTGAAATGATGTCAATGAACAGGTGGCTTACATGAGATACAAATTGAAAACTCATCAAATTGATCTCCAGTTCATTTGATATTGACCTTCTTTGAAGATCCTAAGGAAAAGAGAGTTTGTAAAACATCAATGTATAATACAGTGTGAGAATAACTCTATTGTTTGTGTTTGTCATCATATTGTTTTAGTTGGCAGTGGAGCCACTTTCTGTTGCCTTTTCAGTTCATGTAGAGGGTCTCGATGCTATGTGTTTGGGATCAGTACCATTGTAGGTTCATTTAGATATTCTGAGCTTAAAATTACCAATATGATTAGAGGCATTCTCTTATGTTACTGTTTTTCCTATAGTGTTCAAATGTTTGGTTAAACCATGGGCGTCTGCAGAATTTTACAATGAGGGGGACAGGGTGTATAATTGTAATGACATCCATGCTCTGCCCCTTTTTAACAATGTTATCTGCATGCGTGTAAGTGTTTGATCCTGTGCATCTGTGTATCTGCATGCACATCAGTGCTTGTATTATTATTATTATTATTGATATTTATATAGTGCCAATTTATTCCACAGTGTTTTACAATATTATGAAAGGGGAATATTTAACAATGAATGAGACGATTACAAAATGATAAAGGAACAATAAGTACACAGCTTATTTTGCTATTGTCTGATTTCATACACACACTGATACACATACAGATGCAGGGATACACACATATACAAACATTGACATAGATACAGATACACACAGGCACACAAAAACACACATACAGATAGAAATACTGACACATGCAGATACACATACATATACAAACACTGACACACATGTAGATGCACATACACAGAGATACAAACACTGACACACATGCATTATCTCATCCTCACTCACCCAGCCCCCCATGTATTTCTCATCCCACCTGCTCACTGAGACTGCGGTCCTGAAGTTATGCTTGTTGACTTGGTAATATCCCAGTGGGCCAGTCCGGCCCTACACAAACATAGACAGAGTGGGTATGCAGCAGGCCTCACTCCTTGGCTGTGCTCTGTGCCCAACTGCTCAGTCTGCCGTTTTAAAGGGCAAGTCCAGAAAGTCAGGTGGGGGCAATCGTCTTCCCTTACCCCCACTTCCCCGCCTTATTGGCTATATTGTACTTAATGATACATTTAGGTACATTTCATCCATTTACTTGTATTGCACTGTGCACAGAAAAACATTTGTAATGAAAATGCATCATTAGTAACATCAACTCTATTATTGCTTAAACCAAATCACCAACCGGATCAGAGCTACTCAAGTCAACTAAACTGAAAAACTATGCTCACACTATTTTGAAACAATGTTTGGATTTTGTAAACCGTGCTTGGAATGAACTTGAATCTGGTCTGGATTTTCTCTGGACTGAAAGCCGGCATGTGGCTGAAATCCATACCCGGATACTTAAAACATACACTCTCCTCCTGAGAATATTTCTAGGCAAATAACTTGCACAGCGTTGCTGTATAAACATTTACACTAGGTATTGTATTTGTAACAGTTTGAATATTTTTGGATTGCCACAAATTATTATTTGTGGAACTTTTTGGTTATATAAGTATTCGTTTATATGTGGTTTGAGTACAGAATACATTTTATGTTGTTGTTGCAGAGCACGTTAGATGCATATTCATCTGACAGCATTTAAGTGCCATATTTTCACCCATATCATTATAACTGTAATTTCTTTTAAGAGCTATTTGCTGAGTAAATTCTTGTAACCGAGTCAACTAATTGATTCACCATTTTAAAAAAGAGAAATATATCATGTGTGAGGTATTAACAGCAGATGCATTTATTTTTTCTCTTGTAAAGTTAAAGGTTACATCTTAATGATTCAGAAGTCAGTAGCTGAACATGGCCTTTAAGTAAGAGATAAAGGGTAATACTTGTTACACAAAAAACACAATCACTATTCACTCCCAAATTACAAGTGGACCCTTTAAGGAAAAAGTGTTCCCTTTCAAGACACTGGAGTAACTGGAAATGAAGAAATTGTAACCAAAAAAGGTCCTAGAGCAGGGGTAGGCAACCTTTTAGCAGCACTGTGCTGATATAGGATTGTGATGTCCCATAGTGTGCTGGTCCAATTTTTTTAAATTGACGTGTGTATGCTGCCATATTCTGCTTGTGTTATTTATACTGTAATTGCTTTGTATCGTTGTATATGAGCTATTAAATTGCATATGTTCATGAGTAGTTTGTGGTATTGTGTATGATACATATGAATGTAAGCAGTGTATGAGGGCTGCTTGTGGAATTGTGTGTGTGGATGCATATGTCATTTTGTGTGTTTGGTAGTGTGTGAATGTGTGGGGGCTGTTTGGGGTATTGCATGTGAGAGGCTGCACGTGGGGTTTGTGTGCATGTATGTGGATTGTTAGCGGGTTACGTATGTGCGGATTGTGTGTATGTTTGTTTGTGGGCTGTTCGTATTATTTGTACGAGGGGAGGGTTTTTGTGCATTTCTATGTAAATCTAGCACAGGCTTCCCTGGGTTCCAGTGGGGACCAGGCTGGCCAGGTACAGGTCAAGGACAGGAGCTGCAAGAGCAGCTGCAGGTGGCTCTATTATAGTGTGGATTCCCATTCACAAGTGCTGGGAGGAAGTGATCTGAGATCAATTACTCCATGTGATGCAATGCATAAATTGAGGATTGTCCTTCACCACCTTTTCGTATTAGCAGATATCTGAAGATTCACTGGGACTCCTGATAGGCCAGAGCCTGTTTGGCTCGTGTAGCCTTGAGTGCCGTGCAAAGACACCTTGAGTGCCGTGCATGGCACTAGTGCCGTAGGTTGCCTACCCCTGTCCTAGAGAATATATATACAGAGTTGGAAAGGCTGAACACCAAAATAGGTGAATAATTGGAGAAATATACAACCTGAGTAAATTATTTTACAACAACATCTGTAAAATACAAAATATATGGTGAAATATGTAATAATTAGATATCAGGGTGGGGGTGGTAGAGAACTCACAGAATGGATGTATATTCAGGCATTTCTCCCATTAATAGGGTTCAAAGATATCCTCAGGAACAGTCTTCTTAATATCTCAGATGTATAGGGTAGAGAGAAAAAAAATATATATAGTGCAGATGGTTTTAAAAAAATCACACATTTATTGCACAACATTGCACTAACAAAATATCAAATATAAAAAGGCATATCACCACAACCAGCGTGGTTACTGGACTCCAGGATGTAACAGGAAGCTCCAAAACGTATCAACAATTAAGGTGTTTAAAGTATAAAGTAAAAGCAACAAAAATCAATTGGATAAAGAAAATGAATAAAATAAATAACATAAAATAACAAAACCTACACGTTTCGTCCATATGACTTCCTCAGGGATCGCTGTGTGTGTTTTCAGATCAGGGTCTTTTTATACTGGTGCTTGAATGTATAATTCCTTGCAGCTGGACCGGCGTTTTTCCTTTCATGGGTCTTTCATTCCGGGTTTGTGAGTCGTTCCGTATGTGTCAGCGACGTCATCAATAATGGTGTGCGTTCCACCTTGGAACGCATAGAGACTTCCAGGTGGCGATCGTAATGAGAGACATCGAAATGTATATTGCGGTCATACTTTGCAAGTACATGTAACATAATATAACATCAAAAGGCTATGCAGCATGGCCCCCCACAAAATCAACAAATGGAGTATGGTGTTGTAAATAAAACCACTTGTCTATAAAAGTGTATAGTCTTTTCATTAAATGCATGTTAGTTCACATATTCTATAAAATATGGCAAAGCAACATCACGCATACAGAGTCATATACTTTGCACAAAACCTGTGCTTTTGTCGGGCTCTGGTCCGATAATGTTTGGGTGGAATGCAATTGAAGATAAATCAATATATGTACGATATTTTTAAATTAAGTGTCTGTGGTTTCAACACAAAATATCTTGCAGTGAAGTTCATAGGAGACCAATATAGCATAGTATAATAAATACAGGCAAGTACAAAAAGGCAGATCCGGGGTTTGGATAAGAGAGGGCAGTAAAGATGATGAGATTAGTAGGTTCAAGAACAAAAAGACACAGTATAGGGGAGCACAAGTATCAACTCTGTATTGATCAGTTGAAACAAAATAACTGAGTGATACAATGTTGCACCATGTTTCCATTAACAGAGATATGTGGAGGTGTGGCCACACCAAATAAGGAGCAATTGAGTAAGTGGTGATAAAAAAAAAGAGAAAGAGAGAAGGAAAGAGAGAGAATGACAAAAAGAGAGAGAGAGGGAGGGAGGGAGGGAGAGAAGGAAGAAAGGGGAGGAGGAAGGAAGTAAGGAAGGAAGGGGAGAAGGAAGGAAGGAAGAGGAGAAGGAAAGAAGGAAGGGGAGAAGGAAGGAAGGAAAGAAGGGTAGAAGGAAGGAAGGGAGGAAGAGGAGAAGGGAGGAAGAGGAGAAGGAAGGAAGGGGAGAAGGAAGGAAGGAATAGTCACTTAGATGTAATGATGCAGGATGTAAAAAAAAGAGAAGGTATGATGATGACAGAGGTATTTACTAAGGATTAGATGACTGAATCCCAGCATTCAGCAATACTTGGTATTTTGTTTAAAAGGCTGTTGGTTTATAGATGAAAATGGAGTTGGGCATTTTCTTCAAATTGATTTTTCTATGAATGGTTTCTGCTGAATGGTTCTTCAGCTTAGGAGAAGTGACCTCTTTATGAACTAGATGGAAAGTAGACAGGCAAAATGTAGACATATCGATAAATGTATAATTCATCTACAAAATATTCTAAATATTCTCTTGCTTATTATTTCCAGTGTAAAGAAGTAAGTAAGAAGGGCCATGGAAATGTATCACTGGGGGTAGCATCCATAATTGGCAATTGTAGGGTGTACAGCCATTATGTTGGGATGCATATTCACTAATAATGATTCAAGTTTGACATTTTCCTTACCAAAGCTAATGGATTTAGCATTTTACAATGCTACAAACTTGTCTCTGGGAACCTTACCACTTAGAGCAGTGACCTTCATAAATAACCCAGGGGAAATATATGATATTATTTTCTTTCCTCTTTAAAAAAAAAAAAAGACATTTAAGGGATAACTATTACTTCCAGATACTTTGGCGACATTTGTAATAGTGTTCCCTAAAGAAGACAAGGATTTCAATTCATGCCCCAACTGCTGGACTATTTTATTAAGAAATAGCGACCTCAGGTTTTTTTGTAAAGATTTTGGTCAATTCTTGCCAGCTCTCTTCTTTTAAAATAAATAGATATGTAATATGCTGCTAGGTCGGAGGTAGTCAGAAATAGGAGCATTGCTTCACAGTCAAGGAGAGACATAGAGCAAACGTTAGCTTTTCTCACTGCTGGAGAAACTACTTAGCAGAGGTTCTCAATGAGCTGAAATAAGAAGAAATACTCTAGAGATCTATCAGGTTCAAATATATCCATTACTTAAAAAAATAGCACTTTTAAGTTACGCACATACTGTTTTATTGGCTTCCTTTTCTGAGAGAACGGCTGATTTTTTTTCCAGTATCATGGAGAATGCTGGATAGGAGAATCCTCGTGGCAGTATTTGGAACCAGATGCTAATGATATGCAAATCTCTACGGCTAGATAACAGCATGGATTTGCATAATACATAATGCATCAGAATCACATACAGTACAGGAGCACATTGACTTAAGGCTTTTCTTCCACGTTAACAAGGCCTTCATTTGAACCTTACCCAAAATGCTGAATTTCTAAAGAACAGTTTGCACTCAAAAGTTTGGACACATTATAGAATCAATTATCATAAACACAAGGTAATTCATAGAATCCTAAATATTTGGGTGCATATATATATGCAAACCTATAAACTCGTAATGTATACTTATTGTGTATTCACTGTTTGCTGAATCAAAGGGTTACTTTACGTACCATGATCACTCTGATTTAAAGTAGCCATGGTCCTATTATGGTCAACAACACCTGTTAAAACGTTGCACGTGCAGAATTGAACCCCTTATGTTTGGCATTTGTCATCAGCATACACAGCAAGCTGTTGGCAGACAGTCAAAGGGGCGCCCCTCCGTGCCACTCATATCCTCCTTTAAGCCCTGTCTCCCCGAAATCTGTCCCTCTCAACAGCGAGGGAGTGAGAGCAGCGGGGGATAAGCAATCTGAGGGTGGACATGGCCTTGGCACAGGAATGGAGGTGATTTTTATCTATTTTTCTTTTTCTTTTTTTTTATTGGGGGACCAAGAAAGAAAAAAAATCTGTGTTTTCATAAAACAGAGTATTTGATTGGAATAATCCATTATAAGACTTGTCTGAAAAGCAAGAAAAACAGTTCTATAAACAAAATGGTTTAAATGTAAATGGATAAATATACTAAAAATAAATATTTAGGTGGTTTAGATGGTTATTTTTTTGGTTGGTGAATTGTGAGAGCATAGAAATATTCTATATCCTACCGTTTCAAAAATTGGTAAGTATGATTAAGTTTACATTTAAAAATATATATATATTTTTTTAACTGAACAAATAATCTTTTGCATTATTGCAGTAGAAGCACAGTGTTCACAATCTTCATTCACTTTCCTTTCCACTCCATTGGCCATTTCCATTCTGTTGCAATGGATAAAGAAGAGAGTTCATAATGGGCTACCACCACGCAAGAGCTGCTTTCTTCTTTCCATGGAAAGAAGTGAGGAGAAAGTTCTAACTGCAATATAATGGTTAAAAACAGGTTTTAATAGCGACTGCCAGTGCCTCATATTGGCTTGTTTCAGCAAAACATCCATATTTACTGTATGAGGTCATTATGCTAAATGCTGTATGGTGGCATTTTTGGGAAATTCCATTTTAAAAATGTCCAAGTCCCAAGAAGGGAGATACCACAAAGGGTAATTGAGAATGACAGGGCTAAGAACCTGTGGGACTTTCAGAGCCAGACAGACAAGCAAGTAGTTGTCAACCAACCTGACACTGTGGTGACAGACAAGGAACAGAAAACTGCAGTCGTGGTGGATGTTGCAATACCCAGTGACTATAACATCAGGAAGAAGCAACATGAGAAGGTAGAGAAATATCAAGGACTGAAAGAAGAACTAGAAAGGATGTGGAAAGTGAAGGCAGTAGTAGTCCCAGTTGTGATAGGAGCACTCGGGGCTGTGACTCCCAAGTTGGGGGAGTGGCTTCAACAGATTCCAGGTGGGACATCTGAGATCGCTGTCCAAAAGAGTGCAGTTCTAGGAACAGCTTAGATACTGCGCAGAACACTCAAACTGGTAGAGGATCTGAGAATGAGGAATAAACATACCACCCATATATAAAATTATTATTATTATATTTTTTTTCAATAACCACAAGCAGTTTTTTTGTTAATACCTATTAATGTAGCAGTTTGTTTCACACCTACTTTATGCAACACATATTTCTGTGCCTTTAAGCCAATATTTTTAAAACCACTCCAAAATAAGGGACTCCATTTGCAGGGACGATAGATAAATCCCCCTCAAAAATATGATGCTAAGAGATGAAAGAGGATATATCTTCTCCAATCGTGGTCAGTATAATACATGGGTCGCCGTTTCACCAACTCCTGTGTTTATTTTTGTGAAGCCATCAAACAGTTAATTTTCAGGCAGCAATTTGCTTCTATTATGCATCCACTGTATAATTGCACTAATAACCCCAAAATAGCATTTTACTAAAGCCAACGGCATTGTACTAAATGAAGTATAGTTAGTTTTCTATTAGGGAAAAAAAGCACCTACTGTCAGCATTCTAATTTTGCCAGCTTGGTAAAAAAAAAAAAAAAAAAGTAATCTCAGTATGATGTTATATAAAAATAAAACATAGATTTTAAAAGATTATCGTGGCAGGTGGCATTGTATTGCTGAAATCGTTATTAATAACCTTTGGGAACCATGTACGTGTACAATTAAATTTACTGTGCTGCATCCTGCCTTTTGTGGCCTTTTAAGTTTGTTTTATGTGTTTATTTTTTTTAGAAGCCAAGTACATTTTGTAAATAATTTTTATCCATTTCTTTAAAATAATGAAATAAATGCTGGTATGGTTTATTTGAAATACAGTGTACAGAGCTAGCAAATGGCAGTTTTGGGCACAAATTAATCAGGGATTGTTCTGGGGTACCTAAAAATATAAACAAAGCAATTATATGATAAGAATAATATTTGTTTCAAACAAGGGATAAATAGATAGTGCATAAACTGATATACAACAGCAATTTTGTGTGTAGATGGTTGTTTAGGGAAACATTATTATGTAAATGTATACAGTTTAAAACTTTAATGATTTATTTGTTCAACTTTTTACAAAAATAGATATTATAAGAGATATTATGCTTTAACTTGCAAAATTCTAAACTGAGGCAAAGAAAAGGTTTTTTACAATAAGAGCAATAACGATACGGAATTCTCTGCCTGAAGAGGTGGTTTTATCAGAGTCCGTACAGATGTTTAAACAGCAATTGGTTAAATACTTGCAAAAACATAACACACAGAGATATAATTTCTAATTAGTGGGGTAATAGCTGCTTGATCCAAGGAGATAACTGAATGCTATTTTGGAGTTAAGAAGGAATTTTTTCCTAGTTTGTTGTAAAATTGGAAGCGCTTAATACCGGGGGTTTTTCCTTCTTTTGGATCAACAGCAAAACATATGTGAGGAAGGCTGAACTTGATGGACGCAAGTCTCTTTTCAGCTATGTAACAATGATTGCGAACAAGAACATATTTTCTCATATTGCAGGTGTAACAAAACAAAAATAAAGATTGCTATATACATTTTTGTATTTTTTAATCCCCTATTATTTTGTGCTAGAGAGAAGCAATCAACTCTGTCAGTGGTAGAAAGCTCTCTTTAATTACACGCTGAGGTCCCACTGATTGGATACGTGGTGGCTATGTGATCTTGAAAGGGGCGGACTTGGGGGGGATTTAAGAAAGTGAAGAACCAATTGATAAAGCCTGCGTGTGAAACGGTTTTGGCAATTTTTATTTCCTGTATATTTTATTGTTTAAATTTTATTAAAATATTTTCCATTTCTTTTATTTTCTCCACTTTGGATTCCTTAACTCCTTATTGGTCTAGAGCTGGAGCTGGGGAAAGGAGTGCCACCTTTAATTGGCATTACATCTTTTACACTTAGAGCCAGTGTTTTTCAGACTCTTTACAAGGTGAGCACACCTTATAGTATATTAAACTATTTAATACTATCTACTTTACTATATGTGTATACCTCTTTTTTCTCGTTGGAGCATCCATCTCAGAGCCTTCAAGGCACAGAAATGAGATGGCTCTAGTACATGTGAGTGGACTAGAGGCTCTAGTACATGTGAGTGGACTATCTCACATTACCTTAAATTATATACATGCACACTTAAATTGCATACTCACACACACTACACTCCAAAGAAATGCATACCAAATTCACACACACTCCATACTCCATATCTCCAACTCTCTTTGCAAACCTTACCAACAATGTAAGCCAGGATATCAATGAAAAAAAATACTAGCTGGACACAAGAATATTGCTATCTGTGCAGCCCCTCTGTCTAGCATTCCCTCCTGATGATTACTGGGGAGCCCTGCCCCATAGTAGCTCAGAGTAGCATTACATAATATATGTTCCTATTTATATACATATTAGGTATGGATGTCAAATTGGTTAAACAGATCAAATGGTAATTTGCTATGCTGTACCATGAGCTCTGGTATGTGGGGTATATTAAGAAGATTTGGTGTCTCGGTATTCAAGGGTGTCCTTATATGGCCAGAGTAGAATTTAAAAGCTCTAACATCATGTTGTCTATAAAAGAACAGTGGACAAAGGACCACCCTCTCTCTCCGGGAGTGTCCCTGACTTGCTGGACATAGACAATTACATCAAAGATCTCTCTCTCTCTGTCTCTCTCTAACATATTTAAAGGGACTTTCCAGTGCCAGGAAAACAAACTGTTTTCCTGGCACTGCAGGTCCCCTCTCCCTCCCACCCCCATCCGAAGTGGCTGAAGGGGTTAAAACCCATTTAGTGACTTACCTGTATCCAGCGCCGATGTCCCTCAGCGCTGGGTCAGGGTGCGCCCATGCTCCTCCCCCGCTAACGTCATTCGGGGTTACCTATAGCGCATGCGCGGCTGCTGGGGGGGAGACCTAATGCGCATGCGCGTCATTGCCGCGCACGCGCATTAGACCTCCCCATAGGAAAGCAATGCTGGAGGTCCTCACATATCGTGAGGACATCCAGCAACGCTATAGCACACTTTTCGTGTGCTATAATCACGGAAGTGCCCTCTAGTGGCCACTAGAGGGGGAGTTAACCCTACAAGTTAAATATTGCAGTTTATGAAAACTGCAATAATTACACTTGCAGGGTTAAGGGTAGTGGGAATTGGCACCCAGACCACTCCAATGGGCAGAAGTGGTCTGGGTGCCTGGGGTGTCCTTTTAAGAAGTACCATCTGTTGAGTTTTAACATGTATATTCCTGTTTGCTTTTGGAGTAGAATAAATGTATATTGTTTATAAAGAATGCCAGCCTGTGCATCAGTATTTTTAGGTTATTTAGAAGTATATTACGGCGAGCCATTAACCCAAAAAGATATATACATAAAAAGACTTATTGCAATCAAAAAAACTCTAACATATAAACCAGTTTTTACATTAGTGTTCTTTATTTTAGTCCACAGCTTTGAGAATCAGCTGCTTGCTGTAAAATAAAAAATATTGCAGTTTACTGATCCTCCACCTATTGTTAAGATCTGGAACTAAAGAACCCCACAAATGGGGTTTAATCCCCCAATGCTCCCCCTGCAACGCCTCTGGCTTGCAGGCTACTCTAGAGATCTAAAGGGCAAATGCCATCATATATGTTCAATAGGACTGACCATAGCACCAATATGTTTCTTGAGCTGAGTATATAGCAGGAGTATCGGAGTTCTTTTGTTTTTACTTTTTTATTTTACTTGTCAATTGTAATAGCATTGCAAAGGAAGGGGTTAACTAACTCATTTCCTAATCCATTGCTGCATATGCACGCTAATTAATTTAGTTATCAAAAGGTTAAAAAGTCAATGCAAAAAAAAAAGTTGAATGCCACTGCAAGCTATTATGTGACCTATATTTTGAGTAGGAAGGAATTTAAATTTGCTGGTAGGATTTGTATCAGGACACAGTGAAATTTATCAAAGCTATCCCTCTGTTTTCTGTAGGCGTTCGTATATTGCAATAAGCTCTACTTTTCAACTTATTTGTGTACAAGTTAAACTAATAAAGGTTGACAGTGCTACTACCGCTATATATGCTTCCCTATCCCACCCCCCCCAAAAAAAAATATATACATAGAAAATAACCTTTCTTCTTTCTAACAGTAAATAACATGATGAAATGTGTCAACGAGGCTGTGTTAATAGCATTAGAGGGACACAGGAGAAGAATGTGTGCTTTTGAAAAATGAAGATTTTTATATCCATTATGTGACTGCCATGAAAGATAAAATGTTGAGGGCATGTGCGCAACAATTTTTAACCCTTTAGGGAAAAGGCTATATTTGATCTTGCATTTCCGCCGAGAGTAGTTTAGTTTAGTTACAAAAATACATTCTAAAATCCAGATATATAATTTAATATTTTTAAACTGGTACTGTATCGCGTCTTGTGAAACCCAACATAACATTATTTTTCTTTAAGACATCATGCAAGTGATCATACCTACCACTAATCTTGTTCATTTATTTCTTCTCATTAGGAAATGAGCTATTTCCTTCTCATTTTGCTGACTATTGGACTGATGGTTTATCTTTCAGTAATCATATGACCAAATGGCACTTGTTTTTATGGGCTTTTGGCTACGGAATGGGGCAGTTGTGAAGTTTTTGTCATTTGGTAAAATCATTTTTAGGATTCATTTATAATTATAATTGTGACATATACTTTTATAAATAAAATAAATGCTATTTATTACATAATTTTCTTGCAATTTGTCTTGTATTAGTAATTGCTTTGCATGTAGCTAGACGTTTTTTAACAGTTATTTTCCAATATTTGTTTTTTTGTGGAAAGACTTAGGTTTAAAAATGGCACCGCATGGTGCCCCATACGCAACAAACTGCCATGCACTGCGTATTCTGACAACTCTCTATCATGGCCAGCATTAAGTTACCTTAATCCAGCAATTTGAGCGTCTGTGTGATTGGACCAAATGAACTAGTCTTCACTCTCCATGTGCATCAGTGAGCCTTGGGCTGCTTTTCCTTTCTTACACCACTTTTTGTAGGTTCTAACCACTGCATACTGGGAACATCCCACAAGTCTTGCCATTTTGGAGATGCTCTGACCCAGTTGTCTAGCCATCACTATTCGGCCCTTGTCAAAGTGACACAGATCTTTTCACTTGCCCATTTTTCTTGCTTCCAAAACATGAAACTCAAAACCACTTGCTGTCTAATATATCCCACCAGGTGCTACTATAATGATATAATCAATGCTATTCACGTCACCTGTCAGTGCTTTTAATGATGTGATTGATCAGTGTATTTTAAGCCTTTGGAGGTGGAAAACAGATAGTCATACCTGGATTTGGTACTGTGACTATATACAGTGGGTCATATAACTAACTAAAGTTTTCTCACTAACTTGTATACTGAACTAGGAGAGGGGAACTTGTTGAAAAAAATGATTGTATATATTATTGAATACTAGAAATCCATTCTATATGCTTAATTATAATGTGCTTAAGTGTGTCATATATTTTGTTGTTTATTCAATGGTTGGTAAAACAAGCTGATTTTGTATCAATTCTTCTCACTTCCTAGTAAATAAATGCATTTGTAGTTTACTTAATAAACCCAGTACAGTGGAGAATTGCCATACTCAACTGTACATTTAATTCAAACAAAACATTTAACATGCACTCTTCATATAGTTATGTATACAAATAAATAATGAAAACACATAGCATGTGGTCTTAAAAATAAATAAGAAAGCAACTATGGAAGCAGCAACTCCCCAAACAACACTTACAAACATCTTATACTAATTATATGATTATTATTATTGTTACTGTCATTTATAAAATGTCAATAAATTTCACTGCGCTGTTCAGTTTGGGGGAATAGACAATACAATATACGCAGACGAATACAAACGGTAAAGAGAGCCCTGCCTGTGAGCTGAGATCTATTATACAAAGTACTTAGCTGGATAGCCCTAGAGCATACAGTCTAAAGGTTAAAATTGGGAGCAAGAGGTAGAAGATGGAATATGGAGGTGATGGCCAGAGAGAATCAAAAGGTAATTGTTTGTATCAACGTGTGAAGGGAATGAGTAGGTCATTGTGTGGAGAAGCAATAGCTGGAGAAGCATGCTACAAAGTAAGAAGGAACTATTGTGGGTGTGTAGTGGTTGGCATGTCAGGATAGGTGGATTTAGGCCACTGAAGAGGAATGGAATAAATATAAGACATGTTATATTACATTATATTAGGTCAAGGTATTTAGTGCTAGGAGGGTCAAGGACCACAGAAAGACAGGAGGTGGATAAAGCAAACATTTGGTCTCTTTTAGTTAGTTTGGCCTAAAATGTTGCATATCCTGTGTCAGTTCTCCTCATTTAAATGAATGAATGAATGAATTAAGTGAATAAATCTCACTGTGTTCTCAATAAAATGTGACAGAAAATGAACAAGAATATATTTAAAAAAATACTGACAATAAAACAATACAAATTGAGTATTTCTCTTTAGAATGCATAGGGATTTTTATACAATATGAGAAACCCAATAAGGTGGTTAAAAGAATCAGAGTTCTCTTCTGTTGTGTGTTTGGATTGACAATGTCATCAATTTATTTTCTTCCTCTCAAATACAGCCTGCTTCATTCTATTCATACAGATACATTTTATCTCACAAAGACAGAGGTAATACAAATGTGTTGTTCCTGGGGTCATTTATAAAAGATACAATGATCAATGCAGAGCTTGTTCATGGGCGCAAATCTATGAGTAAACACTGACTGCCTCACAACAAATCATTTAGGCAACAGGTAAATATGGCACGACTGTAAATGCCATTATTCACAAATATATAAAACAAATGACACAATCATTTATGTTCGGTTCTTTCTTTTTTTTTTTTTTTTGGTTCTACACATATCATTTGAACTGACATGTCTTAAATCATTTCAGATTCATTTCTTCGATGCATTGCTTTGATATCTAATTTTTTTTTAGCGTACATCTCAACACAAATATTAGAATATTTTTAGAGTTTGACATACGACAGCAATTGTGACACAAGAAGAATCAAACAGTAGATGGGCGTAATCAGTGTTTCTAAGGCAGGATTTGGTCCAAGAGGACTTCAAAAATGCTCCATTGTTTCAAGTTTAGGGAACAGAAGTCATTTCTTAAGATAAAAGACAGATATAAACATAGTGATGTGAAAGTCTGAGAATTATAAAGTTTCATGTAATCAAACCCTACACGAATAATTAATTTCTGTTCTAATTCCATGATTAATTTCAGAATTGTGACTTCCAGCTTGTGAGAAGTAGTGCCATTGGGGCAGAGACATGTTCAAAAGTCCTTATCTAAATCTAGACCATTGTGGGTTATCTGTCCAGAGATAAGAATCTGTTTCATTTCACAGAACATGGCTGAAACAAGAAGATATACTGCACCAGACACAGGAAAATCAAGGGGGTTAGGAAGATATTATAAAGGGTCATGGGAATTATAATAAAATTCTTGAGGATAATGCCCACATTCAGTAAATACTGTTACAGTTGCCTGAGGACTGCTATTGCAAATGGCATATGCCACATATAGAAATTTATTGCTATTTTTGTGGGTTTAGTGAAGTCATTTGTGATGGTTTATCTCATAGTCCCGTATTCATTGATGGCTTGTTAGCCAGTTCTTCGTGAACAGTAAGTATTAGTCTAACTGTACAGTGGGAATTTGCCAGAAGCTAAAATAGTGAGTTACTTAAAAAAAAAAAAATCTTGGTTGGTTGTAGTTTCATTGACATATGTTTTTGTCATCCAGAACACACAGTATTGTACTTAGAACATGTAATTACTAGTTTCTATAGAACAATGATGATAACTTTGCCACCTGAGAATGCTTCAAGGAAAGTTGAGCTCATAAACAGGTGGATCCAAATTATTCCATGTGATCGATAGATACCTAAATATACTGTGCTCAATTACCTTATCTAGAGGTTTTAACTTGAGTTTGCCTTTTCCAGACTGAAGTTGCGAATAAAGATGATAACATAAAGTCCACAATCATTCTGTGGAACAAAACATATCCCTAAATGACAGAGCATATGCATGTCCAACAGTAACAACATATTGCAGAACTCTCAGGAACAGTATGTATTCATAATGAACGGGAATATGTGCGGTCTGTGTTTGTTGCTTCAGTATCGTATTGGTACATTTAAACATCTCTGCAGTAAGAACATTCTTGGTGTTTCACGGGATCTTCTTTCCACAATAGGAGTTTTCAGCTTTTTTTCTGTTTATATTATATCTATAAGTATCTTGCTTACTAGAAGGTGTATAAATAATATTAATGGTTACCAATAAAGCTATTTGTGCTGGATCCCAGTGTTTTGAGCTCATTTGAAAAAGGCACTTGAAACACCAACACAACACTGCAGTTGTGTGTCAAACCGTTTTTCAGTGGTTTGGCATAAACATAGGGTTTGGACATAATTCATATTGCGGATGGGAAATGCAGAATAGCAACATGCTAAGTGACAGGCTGGACCATGGACACACTAAGGGTCCCTCAGAAAGAGAACCCAAGGGATTGTGCCAGGGGCATGCTGCTGGCACCATAACCACCACAGAGACCTGTAGTTTGTTTCTTAGAGGATCCCCTTATTTATTTTTTAATTTTATTAGAGCATTCCTTTAATTATCCTTTTTATTGTGACTGATGTTATACTAATACAATGGCTACATCTGTGATTTGTCATTTTAAGCAGAAAACTTATTTGTTACCATCCAAAATGTGTCTTTAAATGTTAGCCTCTCACCTTCAAGATATCTGACTTAATCTTACACTTTTACCTTCACCTTGACATCTTGACACCTGTATTTTTTTCATTTAGAATATATTCCTAAATTTTTTAATATTATTGTAAAAGAAACAATAGCTGACTCGGCTATATTATTTGTTTCCATAATTATTTCATTGTTTATATGTGTAATGCTAATTTTCATGGAAATTTCAGTTTATCATATCACCTATGGGCAATTGAGCTCTACCTTCTGTCATGAGGTGTGTTTTATTATTTTCCTTTCCTGTCACACATATCACTGTCAGCACTATGCACACCTGGCACATGGGGACAGCTCCCTGAAACACTCTTCGGAATGGAATCATAATAAAATCACATTCTACACTTAAACAGTAATACTGGCTGAGGTCTTTGGAGATTCCCAACATTTATTTTCCTTCTGGCACTAGGAAATTGCCATTTATCTTTGATGGTAGATGAAAGATAACCGACTGTGGCCATAATTTGCGATGGGATGGGTTTGGTTTTTTTCAGAAAAATGGAAAGCAGCTATTCTAAAAATACACACGTAAATCTTTTTTGTAAAAGGACCTGGGAAATAGTTAGTGAGGACTGGTCTACTTCTAATTCCTAATTAATGCCTTAAGTGTTGATAGAAAAATATCAAGAATTCACAGTATAAAATCTTGGCACAAAATAGAGATACTATTACAGTGTATCCTAAGAAAACATAGTACCATACTACCTTAAGCATTCCAGATGCTGTGGGCTACATCTCCAATAATAATCCTAATATATAACAATAGCTAAAAGTGCACTAAAAGCATATACTTTATATTACTACTTTGGTACAATCTTGGTTACAGACATAGACCATAGTGTAGTATATCAAGTGTGAATAATAGAACACATTAAAGAGCTGTGGCTATTAAACTCACATACTGCTCACCTTCCTATTAGTAGCCTCAGAATTCCAGCGTTCCTCTGTATTTATTTTGCAAAGTCTTGAATTTTTATCCCAGCAAGCCAACTTTCAAACTCTCATTCTTGTGATCCAGAACATGATCCAAAGAGAAATTATAGTATTTTAAGAAAACGGCTTTATTAGGTATAAATAACAATAAATAAAATCCAAGTGCTAATAAAATAACAGAGAAATAACATACAAAACACATGTACCGCACTGACGCACTTCAACTGTATTGCAGTCTTTATTAAAGTGCACTCATTGGAGCTGGACTGGGAGTAGAGAAAGGCTAATGAACCTGGGGAGAAAGTGAGGTGAAGCTGGGTAGGAAAGCGGGAGATGGAGGGAGAAGGAGGGAAGAGAGGGAGATGGAGATGGGGGCGAGGCAGATGGAGGGGGAGGGAGATGTATCTAGATAGGAGAGAGGGAGGTGGAGCTAGGGGGTGAAGTGGAGCTAAGGGGATGGAGAGGAAAGCGAGAGATTGAGCTGGGGGGAGGGAAATTAAGCTAGAGAGCGGGAGCTGGGTGAGAGAGGGAGATGAAGGAGGGAGAATGGGAGGGAGTGACGAGAGGGAGATAGGAGGGAGAGAGAGGGAGCTAGATCTGGGGGAGAGTAAGATGGAACTAGGTTAGAGAGGGAAATGGATCCGGGTATGAGAGAAGGAGATGGTGCTGAGGGGTGAGAGAGATGGAGGGTTTAGACGGGGATGGATGGAAGAAAGGTGGATGGAGCTGGAGGAGAGAGTCGGATGGAGCTTGTGAAGGATAGAAAAGAAAAGAGATGGAGCTGGGGGAGAGAGGGAGACACTGCCTAAAAGCAGGGCCCCAATTAGGAGGGTTCAGGCCATGTCTGTTAAGGGGACCGGCCATGCTTTGGGGTTGCAAGGGTCCTACATGGTCTGGATGGGCAGCAGACCACATTGCGGAATCTACTTATGGCACAATACCCTTACAAGAAACAGACTCTCCGCGTGCACAGCTGGAGAAGGTGATAATCGATCTGTTCCTCTCAATGCTCAGAAGAGGCCATGTGGGGAGATAAAAACTGCAAGCGAGATCTGGCTGAGGTAGTGGAGTCAGGGAGCAGCACCTTGCAGACTCCTGCTAAGAATTTAAACTGTTTTTAAGCAGTTTGAATACTTAAAATAGAGGGCACCATAACCACTACAGTGCTTTGTAACGGTTATGGTGCTTGTAATGTTCCTTAAAAAGCTCATGTTAATATGACAACGTTTAGCTTAATACGGCCATGGCTGTAATGTTGTGTTACAGAACTTTAGAAAGTGTATTTAAAACACACCATGTGATACCAGAAATAATACATTAAGCAATGTCTGCTATCTCTCTTTCTTATACTCTTGACAGGGATATTTCAAGTCCCAGAACTGCTAAAGCAAAGTGTACTTTTCATTTTTCTAATAAAAACTTTGTGCCTAAACTCCACCGCTAACCTCTGTTGACATTTGGGTAAGCATTACTTCCCCTCACCTGACAAGTTTATAGGTCTGATATCAGGAAAGAGAAGTGGTGGGCGGGGCATGGCCGGCAGGCCTGACTGTAAAGGGATATGTCACCCAAGTGCGCATGCATGCCAGGATAACAGATTGTGACAAAGCACAGGTCCCTCCGCCAGACAGGAAATGGTGCAGTGTACACACAGATGTTTTAGGAATATGACTTGCTGATTTGAAAGAGGTGGAGGCTTGGGAAAATATATTTACTACAAACAGAGAAATCTTCCAGTAAGCTGTAGATATTGTGGTGGTTGTGGTGATCTGAAAGTCCCATTACAGAAAATAAACTGGCTTTTATTATTGTCAAATATGCATTTTTGTTTCCTAATTGAATTATATTTCTTTATAGAGTAAAATGTAAATATGCCTAATTGTATATATTAACAACTGCACTCTATTTTTCATTTAGCTCCTACATTAATTGGCATGGTCAGAAAAGACTGGGCATCTCAAAACAGCATCGCTCTTTCATGGCAAGAACCAGAACATTCTAATGGGATCATTCTGGACTACGAGATCAAATATTATGAGAAAGTAGGTCTTGCTCAGCATTCCTGGAAAAACACTTAAGATGCAAGTAGTGCTTTATTTCTGTCTATCTGTTTCATTGTTCATGTTTGTTGTAACTTTTATTATCATCACTAATATGGATGTCGCATTCAGACTTTTCATTTTGTTAGATATTTAATAGCGAGAATACATTTCAATAAGGCAGATACTAATAGCCTTCTTAACGTGTGCCACGCACAGAAAGCAACATCATATTAATCTACAGAGCATAAAAAGTCAATATATTATTTGAGATTTCAACTGACATATTTTGGAGCTGATTACACCAGTAAAATGCAGCAATGCTAATTCTTCTCTTTTGCTTTCCCTGCAAGTTTGTAGTTCTCATATTAGCCCATCCTTGTAAGATCGCTGTCTTGGTGTGACCTTTGATTCTGGCCTCACCTTTAGGCCTCATTTCCAATCTGTTGCCAATCTGGTGATTCCATCATAAAAACATTATCTAAGTCCACCTCTTTCTCATGCAAGATGCAGCTAAGAAGCTTGGTCATGCTCTAGGAATGTCTCACATTGATTACTGTAATTCTCTCCTGATTGGTCCCCCCTAGAACCTGTACTGCCTCTTTACAGTCTGTAATGAATGCTGCCGCCAGGCTATTGCTTCACGCCTGCTGCTCCCCTCACACTTCACCTTTCTGTCAACCCTTGCATTGGCTTCCTGCACCCTGTTAGAGTCAATTCAAAATACTAACCCTTACCTAAAAAGCTCAAAATGACTCTAGCCCCTGTTACATTTCTTTACTAATTGTAGATATGCCCCTTCTCGATCTCTCCGCCGGTGACCTTCTCCTGTCCACTGCTCGCACCCTTACTGCTAATACACGCTTAGGACTTCTTGCAGCTCCTTTCTTTTGGAATAGCCTGCCTGCCTACCTCCATCAGACTGTCCCCTAGTCTTCAATAATTTAGGACATCTCTCGAAACCTATCTTTTTAGAAAAGCCAATGGTATCCCAGATTAACTTCTATTTCACAAACCTGTCTCTTGCTCTTTCTTTAAGGGTCACGGTCCACTTTCACCTCCAGTTCTGCTACTTTCCCACCTTTTTTGTTTATTTGCTATCCCCCTCAAAGCCCTTCCTATTGTTTTTTTTATACCTCACCTCCTTTAGTCAGTAAGTTCATCAGATCAGGGTCCTCACCAACCTATTATTCCTTTAACATTTTGTGATTGTCTCCATTATTGTCAAATGTCCCCCTTTTGTAATATAGTAAATCGCTGTGGAATTAGTTGGCACTATATAAATGCCAACCATTATAATAATAATAATAATAATAATAATAATATAGCAAGTTCAGGTGCTCCTAAATTCTCTTTAACTGGGGTCTGTCATACTCACTAATTTAATTTTAAAAGCTGAATGAAGAGCTGAATAAAAAGTCTGGCTGAAGGGGGCCCACTTTCCTGATAATCTACTTATGTAGTTACTGAGATATGTGCGCATGCTTTGATCTGCTATTGTCCCTTTTACAAAATAATGCAGAACATGACATGAAGCAATAACTGGACTCACTCAGTCTTTGAAGCACAGTAACAGCAGTTTGAGTACAGATTGTCGTTCCCCTTGCAGCCAACTACAAGACAAACGCAAAGTGCATGCATTTTTTTATATGTACAGTTATGTAATATACACATGTTTAACGTGATGGAGCTACTTCAAGAAGGTCAGGTTAATACATAAATTTTAAGTTTCAAAGTCCTAAAAATGAAGTCGATGAAACTGAAGCTAATTTGAGTTTCAGAGGTTCAATAAATTATTTTGTTTAGAGTCCAACGGTCCATCTGGGTCTAAGAAACAGATGTAGAGATTGTCCCTAAGGCTATTTGCCCTCATTCCCAGTTCTATCTTTCATCACGATGCTAAAACCTAGTGATCTGAACTAAATGATTAAACAGTGTATTCTCTGATGTCTTAGCTCCCAAACCATATAGAAGGTTTATTGTTTTGGACAAAGTGACTGCTTCTCAAATCATCCTTTTAAATTGCGTGTACACGAAAGACTATGAATGGGGGGGTGGAAAAAATAGCATGTACCATGGTTGGTATACATCTTCATCTTATGGACAAATTATAAATTAACTAGAAGAAAATTGTATTTTATTTAGAAGAGATTACTTTATCCTTATTAGTGGCAACAGAGATGTATACAGGTCATTGTAAATTAATATATTGCCCAACCTTAGAGTGTTAAAATGTGACTCACATACATTGTGGTTACAATGAATAAAACAAATGTATTATCAATTTAAATTTGGCTTAGGTTGTCACAAATGTATTGGGCAAGATGTCCTATGGTGCATAGATAAGTGTAATATAATGTAAATGGTGTCAGAATAATATTTCCAAAGCACTCTGACTCTCAATAAATATGTAATGTCAAGTAAAATTCTCCTTAATTAAGCAAGAATTTTGTTTACGTTTTGTTTTGATCAGAACTTGTACAATTGCATTTGTCCTTAAGGGGTCAAAGGGACAATTTAATCACCAAAACATATTTAGCTTAATAAAGCAGTTTGTGTGTATAGATCATGCCTCTGGAACAAACAAAATATTATATACGTCCCTGGGATGGGGAAGTATATAATGGAGTAGGGGGTTACACCAAGATAGGAACAGGGGGTATGGATTACACCCAGAAAGTTGCAATACAACCTGTGTGTCCACAATCTGATATAATATAAATCTACAAATAAAAAGAACAATATATAGTGAAGTAAACAGGAATAATATAAATAGCTCCACGAGGTACAGAACTTACAAAATGTAAGGGATAATGCACTTGTCTCCCCTCAAGGGTATAGAAGATGATGAAGATCTTTATCAAAAGGAGCCACAAACCTGCAAAAAAGCAAAAGGTACAAAATAGTGCAAAATTGTTTAAAATATACAAAATTTTATTACAGGTTGCACTTACATACGCATAAAAATACAGGCTTGTCTCCACTGACAAGTAGATCAAGTGTGGACTTACACTTTGAGGTGAAGAATTAAGAAATTGGACAATATAACAAATAAAATATAAAAAAACAAAAACAAATATGGATAGGATAAAAGTCAAACAAAACAGCAGGTTTTATTGTTATATTGTCCAATTTCTTCATTCTTCACCTCAAAGTGGAAGTCCACACTTGGTCTACTTGTCAGTGGAGACAAGCCTGTATTTTTATGCGTATGTAAGTGCAACCTGTAATTAAATTTTGAATATTTAAAAAATTTTGCACTATTTTGTACCTTTTGCTTTTTTGGAGGTCCGTGGCTTCTTTTGATAAAGATCTTCATCATCTTCTATACCCTTGAGGGGAGACAAGCGCATTATCCCTTACATTTTGTAAGTTCTCTACTTCGTGGAGCTATCTTTATTATCCCTATGTACTTCACTATATATTGTTCTTTTATTTGTAGATTTATATTATATCAGATTGTGGACACACAGGTTGTATTGTCCCTATCTGGGTGTAATCCATACCCCCTGTTCCTATCTGGGTGTAACCCCCTACTCCAGTATAGACGTCCCCATGCCAAGGACGTATATAATATTTTGTGTGTTCTATATTTTTGCAGTGTTTTGTGAGGTACACTTTGTAGGGTGATTTATTTTTCTTTCTGTGTGTATATATAGTAACTATACTGTGCTATTCATCATGCCTCTGGAGTTTCACTGCTCAATGCTCTGCCATTTATGAGTTAAATAACATGTGTTTCTGTTCATGCAGCACTAGCCACACCTCCCCTGACTGTGACTGACACACCCTGCATGAAAATAAAATGGTTTGATTTTCAATAATGTAACTTCAAAAGTTTTTACCTTCTGCTCTGTAAATTGAACTTTAATTACATACAGGAGGCTCCTGCAGGATCTAGCAAGCTATTAACAGTGCAGGAGATAAGAAAATCTAAATAAAACAGAATTTGCTATAAACACTAGATGACTCTTTACAGGAAGTGTTTAGGAACGCTCTGTAAGTCAAATAATAATAACTAAGTATTAAACTAGGAAAGGTCCATTCAGGTTACTCTGGTTTTCAAGTTTGTCCTGGGGATGTTACCTTAGCCCAACATCCAGGGGTTGTTACTTTTACCCAATTTAATGGTACTCATTTTATTTACCGGGATTTGAATCTGCGACAAAAATGCTGAACAGATTCTAGTGCTGATGCATTAACCCACTGAGCTATCTCACCACAAGGGAAGTGTGATTAGGGTTTTATTAATAAAGTGATTTAATTCCTAAATGGCAGATAATTTGGCAGTGAGATGGCAGGGGCATTATCTATACACCAAAACTGCTTCATTAAGCTAAAGTTGTTTTGATGACTATAGTGTCCCTTTAAGTAACAATTTTAACTTTGTTTATTTCAACCCAGTCATGCCCATAATTTGGAGCTCATTGTTTTTTATGGATAAATAAACATTATTAGTCATTTCTTTCATGTTTGAATTCATCAATTTCTCTTGGCAAGCATGCGCAATGTAACTTGCGAATAGATGGATTAGAACATCCAAAAAGTATCATCCATCTCAGACAAGAATAGGAATTAAACAAATAAATATCTTCGCATTAGTCTTTGATGCATTTTTAATCCTAATTACTTACTTGTATCTGATTTCTTTGTGCTTGTCACAATAAACAGTCTTGTAGCGTCTCTAAACTAGTATTCATTTAGTAATAATTCTTATCACTTTAATGATAAATCCCATCAGCATCTGACAATCTTCAGTGACAGGAGAAAGAAAGGATTTGTATTAATCCATAGCTTAAAGCTAATTTAATGTCAGCAGATTCATCTATTTCATATATATTCTTCCTTTCACATTGCCAAACAGAATTTTATTTAGTACTATGCTAGGGGACAACCAATGTCAGAAGGATTATTTCATTGTCCAGAATCCGCAATCCCTCCAGAGCTAAAGTGACATTTCAAAACTAGCGTTCTCATGCAATGAAAAATGAAAGATACATTTTGGTGGTGGTAGAATGTGTAGAATATGTTGCGAAGTCCACATATAATTGTCCTTTTGTTTTTAAAACAGATTTTCACACAAAAAAAGTAATGTTTTGACAAACTACTAAACTTAAAAAAATATATTTATAGCAAGTGAGAAATGTACAAGTTAGTATTTTTTTTACAGATTATATCTATAGCCTATATGCATATGAATCTCCACCTCACACAATATAAATATAAATATATATATATATATATATATATATATATATATATATGGACATAGGTGTAACATACATAATTCTCATTGTGACACATTAAGTATTTACTAGGAATGAGTAAATCATAAGTAATCAATCCAATCCACTATGCGGTGATGGTACATAATTGGGAGCCTTGAAAAATAATAAAGGGAAATGAAGCAGCCAGACTACTGACCAATCAAACTCGCTGCTGCCACATAACACCTGTTCTCCACTCCCTGCATTGACTTCCAATTAAATGGCGAACATATTTTAAAATTGGCCTGCTAACCTTCAAAGCCTTAAACAATCAAGGCCCACAGTACCTGAAAGAGCTCCTGACACCGACACCCTACATTCCATCCTGTTCACTTCGGTCAGCCAGAAAAACCCTCCTGTCAGTGCCAAGAATAAAGACAGACTCAGGTTCCAGGACATTCAGTCACGCTGCCCCTACTTCTGGAACTCTTTACCGTGCGCAATCAGAGAGGCACCGTCCTTACAGACTTTAAAAAAAAACTAAAGACCCACCTGTTCCATTAGGCATTCAGTCTGCTCAGCGGACCTTCAGAAACTCCTAACTTT
Organism: Pelobates cultripes; assembly: GCA_933207985.1. Taxonomy (NCBI): domain Eukaryota; kingdom Metazoa; phylum Chordata; class Amphibia; order Anura; family Pelobatidae; genus Pelobates; species Pelobates cultripes. The sequence continues at coordinate 47,930,389 of OW240912.1, forward strand.
TATGTCTTTATGTTTGTATATTTGTAAAGTGCTTTGAGTCTCACAGGGAGAAAAGCGGTATAAAAATCGCAAATTATGATTATATTATATATATATATATTTATAAAGTTGCACTGTCCCCATCTCAACGCTCCTATTCCACTATGTGCAGTATGTTCTTTTGAAACTGGAGCTTTGTGTCTTTGCTTTGGTTATGATACAGAGGGCTTCCAGCTCCTGGTCTTCCTAGTAGTGTATAACTGCAGCAGTTTGCAAAGTCAGTGCGTCTATGAGACTGCCTCCTGGATCAGTGACATCAGAAGAGGAATTGTTCATAGTCCTTTGCTAGATTCTGCCAACCTTTGTGTCTGTACATACAAACAATTAACAGAAACACACCATGCAAAAGTCTTCCCTTCTTTTTCCAGCTCTGGAAAGAGCTTGAGTGGAGACTGCCAGTGTGTCTGATTGCTCGGAAGATCATTGTTTTTTTAATATTTGCTATCAGTTTAACTTCGATTGTGGCAAAACTACATATCCCATAAATCTCTGCTGGAAAGAGTTTTATAGTATGGTATAAAAACTCAAATATCAAAATGAGAGGTTCCTCATGGGTGGGAGGTTCCTCATGGGTGGGAGGTTCCTCATGGGTGGGAGGTTCCTCATGGGTGGAAGGCCTTCCTGGTCTGTAAGGGTTTTGACTTTGCTGGTGTTAAAGTGTTAGTTATGGTTTATTCTTGCATATAAAGGGTAAAATACTGCAATGTGCTTATTCCTCCAGGTGCGTCCAGTATGTATTTATATTTAAGTAATGCAGTTTATATAGTAATCTAGAATTCTTTGTATTTTCTTTTTTTATGCTTAAGATATTTAGAAGTCACACATTGTTTACACAAATGTAATTTACCCTAAATAATATTCTGTGTGCTGCCAAGCTTGTGGAAACATATTATGAATTAACATATCATATTATATTTCCACTCTGTATTCTCTTATTCATTCTTATGATTCTTGTATAACTTAATTCCATAATGCTGAGTGTAAAAGTATAAATAAGATAAAATATATATTTTACTTGCAAAGACTTACCAACAATGGTACCGATAATTAATGTATATAGAAATCTATCTATCTACTATCCGGATAAGCCATAACAGTAAAACCACTGACAGGTGAAGTGACATTGATTATACCATTACAATGGCATCTGTCAAGGAGTGAGATATAATAGGCAGAATATAATAGTCAGTTCTTGAATTCCATGTGTTGGGAAAAGGAAAAATGGGCAAGCGAAAAGATCTGAGTGTCTTTGAAATGGACCAAATAGGGATGGCTAGACAACTGGGTCAGAGCACTTTTAAAATGGCAAGTCTTGTAGTGTTCACACTACAGTGGTTTGTACCCACCAAAAGTGGTGCAATGAGGGACAACCGATTTGATATTGATGCACTTGACTAGCCTGTCTGCTGTGATCACACAGAAGAGCTACTGTAGCTTAAATTGCTCAAAAACATAATGCTGGCCATGATAGAAAGGCATCAAAACACACAGTGCATTGCAGCTTGCTGCGTATGGGGCATCATAGCTGCAGACTGGTAGAAGTGCCCATGAAAGTGCCCACCGAAAGTGCCTTCAATGGGGACGTGAGTTTTTTAAAATTGGACCATGGGGCAATGGAAGATGATTGTCTGTTATGATAAACCAGGTTTTCTTTTAGATTAGGTGGATGGCTAGGTACATATGCATCATGTACCTGGAGAAGAGATGACAGTGGTATGCTCTGGGCAATGTTCTGCTTGAAGACCTTGCATCCTGGTATTCATATGGATGTTACTTTGACACATTTCATCTACCAAGAGATTGTTGTAGATGAGGACAATGACAACAAGTTAAAGGTGTTGCCTTGGTCTTCAAATTTCCCAGATCTCAATCCAATTTGTGGGATGTGCTAAAAAAACAAATCAGATCACTTCGCAACTTGCAGGACTTAAAAGATCTGCTTCTTATGTTTAGAGGTCTTGTGGAATCCATGCATGCTTTGATGCATCATATCTGTTTTGGCTGTACAAGAGGGACCTTCAGAATATGAAGCAGGTGGTTATAATGTTGTGACTGATCAGTGGATCTAGAAACACCACGATTTTGTCCATGATGTGTGCAGTTTGCTCTTGTTTGGGATTCTTTTGACTGGTGGACTCATGGTAAATTACCTTGGCAACGGAAAAACTAGTTCCTACTTTATCTTATCTATAAAATAAATATATGGAATTAAAAACATAAATCAAAATCAGGGGAACTAGAGGGACAAATTAAAAGATATATATTTTTTTTTTTAAATGCAAAGTTTTGTGGCCTTAGTTGTATACAGATGGCTTATACAAGCAGTGTCTAACCAGCAGATGCAGAGAATGTGATCCCTGGATTGCCCATTAATACAAAGAAATTGGAGAAACTGTGGCAATGCTACTTTGAATATGTTCAAAGGAGACCCTGTTTGATACCCATGGCTGATAGTGACCCCACAGTGAAAGTTGAGTCTTACAGCCAGTCAAGGTTTTGCACCTGAGGTGTTAGATTTACTAAACTACATATCTGATAATTGAACAAATTAATTTAATAAGTAAAGAACATGACAAGAAATACCGGGATTGAGTTATCATAACATGCTTTTTCTCTCAGCATATTATGAAGCTCAGTAAAATAGATAAACGTGCAAAGGTGTCTGGCGCTGCAATCAATCTTTTATATAGAAATAAAGTGTGAGAATAACCCACATTTTTAAACAAAATACAGCTAGTAACACTGTGAAATCAATAGCTAAATTTCGCCAAATAATACATAGCAATACACAATAATGCATGTATTTTTTATTTATAAAATATTTTACCAGGGAGGAGATTTCTCTTGTTTTCAAGTAAGTCCTGGGCTCACAGACATTGCATTGTTACAATAGGATACAATATAGTTTTAAAAATACAAAATAATGTTAAAATACACATATATACATTTAACACAGAATAGGTAAGAAATATAATCAACCATGATTACAGGTGAATTCTGTATTGAGATATATTGACAGAGAAAGATTTGATTGTGTCCGTGAGGTTATTCCATAATTGCGGTGCTCTGTGGGAAAATGATGATCCAGCCACTTTCTTTATGTATTGTGGTATATACATTTCTAGTGCTAAATCTGAGTTTATAGGTTAGGGGGGCGCAGTTGGGGAGAGCATTCTACTTTTAGACACAAGTCTGGGAAGATGAAGGCTGCGTCTGGATTGATGGGTCATATAATTACACTGTAGCACAAAGCGGCAGCATAAGTTATACAATGTAGTAAGTTCATGAAGGTGGGTTTGCGGCACAGGTGTTTACACTACATCACCATATTCAATGACCGACATTAGCATTTGCTGTACAATCTTTTTCCTTATTGTGAGACTTAGGCAGGATCTGTTTCTGTACAGGGCACCTAGTTTTGGATAAATATTTGATGAGTTTTTTAATGTGGAGGCCGAAAGATAAATTGGGGTCTAGCAACATACCTATATATTTGAAAGAACAGACTGCGGTCAGTGTGCTATTTAAATTTGTTCTGATGCATAGATGGGAATTTTGTAATGTATGTAATTTAGGTACTGTTCCAAAGATCATTGAGACAGTTTTGTCAGTTTTTAGGAAAATTTTATCTGTGATTTACTTTTCTACCTCTGTGAATTGGTTTTGGAGCACAGCCTAAAGCTGCGGTAGATTGGGTTTACTAGCGTAAATTATAGTGTCGTCTGCGTACATGTGTATAGTTGAGGCTTCGCAGACGTTAGGCAGATCATTCATGAATAATGTGAATAGTAGCGGGGTGAGTATGAAGCCTTGGGGAACACTACACGTGACTATTAAGTGAACAGCACACTTAGTGTGAATAAAAGTGAAAAAAAATAGCATATACCATAAAGAATCTTACAATGTTTTTGTTAATATTATATTTTTTTTAAATAAATTTGATTATTTTGTTCTAATCAGTGGTGCCTTTTTCCTTATTGAGAGGGTCCTTTCTACTGAAAGAATTAGGAAGCTATTCAACTTTTCTCCTGTAACTAGAAAAATGATAACTGGTTTGGTGAAATGGAAATTTGAAAACACCTCATTTTGTCCACAGATCATCAGACTTAAGCCATTCATACCACTAGCAGCCTTGTAGCCACTTCTGCCATCTGTGCGTTTAAAGTATTGTTGGGTGCCCAATTAACATATGATATCATACATTGCCCAAATGACCCATGCACACTTGCCAAAAGTCGTGATTTTAACATGCCACTCTCAAATATAGACCCAATTGTTGTATTGCTTGGAGATTAACCATAGAAAAGATCTCAAAGAAAATCTAACATTGTTTTTTAGACAGAATTTCCAAGGGCATTGAATTCAGATTTCTTAGAGATAAACAGTTTTTTTTCAGCGTGATGTTTTGTTTGTAATAATGCTCCTGCATTCTCCGTGCTTGGGTTTGCACATATGGAAACTCCTATTAAGCAAGATTTCCCAGGGCATGTAATATGGCACTGGCTTAACATAACATCATGTTTATGTTAATGGTATTAGCTCTAGCTCACATCAGGCATTAGTATTCCTAAGGTCACAAAGGCAGCTCAGTGCATATTGGCAAATTTGCAAAGTGAAATAGTGTCACCTAGTAACCTTAATAACAATTAGATGCAAATACACACTTAAAAGCTATGCATAAGACTGATTGGTTTGAATTTCCATATATTTATAATAGAAAGAGAGACAAGTGAAAAATGAAATAGAGAGAGAGAAATTTGTACAGGGTAAAGTAAATTCCTGTAGCTATAGAAACAAACAGGGTTATTTACCTAATAAGGAATTCAAAGTGAATTTCAAATATAAGGCCAGAGTAGCCGAACGGTAAGCATAGCTAACTTAGAGAATTTTTCAGTTTTGGCTAGTTTGACCTTAAAGGAACACTATAGTGTTAGGAATACAAAACTGTATTCCTAACACTATAGTGTCACTCTTCCCTTACACCCTCCCTAGTGAAAAAAAGGGTTTAAAAAAAAACCTTTTTTCAAATTGCCTGATTCTATGTCATGGCAATGGGGCAGCCTAATGCGCATACATTGTACGCGCCACGCACGCATTAGACCCTGCCCACTGCAATCCTATGGGGATTTTCAGGACGCTGGACATCTTCATGCAATGCGTGAGGACATCCAGTTAAACTCTGTGTGAATAAAGGATACACCTCTAATGACTGTCTGGGAGACAACCACTAGAGGCAGTCTTAACCCTGCAATGTAACAGTGCTTTACAATGGGTGGACAAACAAACATGTAATTGTAACCAGACAAGTTTGACGCACAGGAACAGAGGGGTTGAGGGCCCTGCTCAATGAGCTAACATGCAAGAGGGATTGGGGTAAAGTTACACAAAAGGTAAGGATTGGAGTAAAGAAGTAGATTGGTAGAATAGTATTCACTGAAGACTTAGTGTTTGTGTTTTTTTTTAATGACAGTTGCAGGTGTGGAATCGATTGGGAGCTAATAACAGTTTAATTGATACGCTATTTTGTAGAAGTGATTTTGTAATGATTTTTGAAGGAGTGGAGTCTGGATGAGCATCTAACAGAGAATTGAATAGAGTACCACAGGAATGGTGCAGCCCTAGAGAAGTCATGAAGGTGATTATTAGAGGTGGAAGTATGAACAGAGGATAGACGTAGGTGTTCGGCAGAGCATAGGGGACTATATGGAACATACTTATTTATTAGGGAGCATAGCTAGTGGAAGCAGCATTATGTAGTGATTTGAAAGCAAGAACCAGAATTTTAAAGCCGTACATCTTATGGGAAGCCGATGCAGGGACTGTAATGGGGAAAGTTGGTAGCACGTAAAACCACTGAGCAGTGGATTGCAGTAGTCAAGGCGAGAGAGGACATGGACCAGCACATTAGCCGCGTCTGGCCTTAAGTAGGGGCGGTTGCATGCAATGTTTTTGAGATGGAAGCGGCAGGATTTGGCCATCGACTGAACATGAGGGGTGAAGAAAAGGTTGGAGTCAAAGAAAACACCTAAGCAGTGAGCTTACGTGGTGGAGCTGATGGTAGGATCATTAACGTGGAGGGAGACAGAAACGGGAGTAGCAACACTTGAGGAGGAAAGACCAGAAGTTGTAGACAGGTTGAGCTTAAGGAAGTGGGCAACCATCCAGTCAGATATAGCAGAGAGGCAGCCAGAGCCACTAGTCAAGAAGGGCTGGGAAAGGTTAGGAGAGGACAGGTAGATTTGCATGTCATCTGGATAGAAATTATATTGGAAGCCAAAAGAGCTAATGAGTTTACCAAGGGAGACAGTATAGATTGAGAACACTATGGGATCAAGGACTGAAACTTGGGGAACACCAACAGAGAAACATTGAAAGAGTGCTAGGAGAGGTAGGAGGAGCACCAGAAGAGAGCAATATCTCATAGACCGAGATTATGGAGGATGAGAAGAAGCTGTTGATGATCAACAGTGTGAAAAGCAGCATAAAGGTCAGGGAGGATTAGGATAGAAAAATGACCATGAGATTTTGCAGCTCGTAGTTCGTTGTATACTTTGGTCAGTGCCGTTTCCCCAGAGTGCTGAGCATGAAAACCAGACTGAAGTGCATTGAACAGAGTTGGACTTGAGGAAGTCTGTCAATCTTGCATGCACAACTCCTTCAAGGATCTTGGATGCAAAAGGCAGTAGCGAGATAGGGCGATAATTGGATGAGGAGTTAGGGTCCAGGTTGGACTTTTTTAGAATTTGGGTAGCATTTGCATGTTTGAAGGGTGCTGTAAATATGCCAGAGGAGAGGGTTTTTCCGAAATTGCAATGATTTACATTGCAGGGTTAAGGGGACAGAGAAACTGCATCCATGCCACTTCAATGAGATAAAGTGTCCCTATATAGTGTCTTATAGTGTTCCTTTAAATTTGAAAGTCACTTTGAATTAGCTTTTAATTCTCGCTTTAGTAAATAACCCTGAATGTATTGAAAGAAATCAAGAATTAAAAAAAAAACACAACTAGTATAAATGAAAGAATAAGTATCTTGTTATTGAGTGACATCAATCTTTAATCACAAGGGGTTACAGTTAGATTAAATTAGCAATAGGATATAGTAGCCCAGTGGCTTACAACTTTAGCATTATTCAGTGAACTTGTGGCATTTAAGTAAATATTCTTGTAGAGTTCATGAGAGAAATGTTGCCTTAGAAAACTCAAGCACTGAAGCAAATCAGGATTCTTCTCTACTGATCCTTTAAATAGGAAAAGTGGTTTGTCACTGTTTTAAGCGCTGAGCATCTAGGTAGGCTATGTTACATTGGTAATGAGAAAAAACACAGGACCTTGTTTTACAAAGAGCATCACACGTTGCCATGTGGTAAATATCATCGAAACACATTGTCATGTCTGTAAATATTGTATCCCACTCATGTGTTATAGTAAGCAAATCCTTTTGCCTTTAGTCTTTAGTTAATAATACTATCACATGGTAATGACAATAATTAACCTTTAGCATCATTAGCTAATTACCGTAGCACGTGAAAAGAAAAGTAATGAAGCAGATCTATAATTTTCTTTTCTTCAAGTCTCATGTTCCATAGAATATAAATAAAACAGCTGCAATTCTTTAGAAGTTGAACCTCTCCAAGCCTTTTGATACTTACTGTCTAAGAGTATATATATATATATATATATATATATATATATATATATATATATATTAATACATATATTAATATATATATATATAAATATATGTATGCGCAGAGTTATGGTTATATATAGTTTGAGATTAGAAATATATAATGTTTTGAAATGGATATGGTTTTAGAGTCTTGTTCTGGATATACCCTTAATTCCATTTTTACCCTGCACTTTTTATCAAACTATTTTTGAAAAGTTTCACAAAAAACTTGAGTCAATACTAAAAGCCCAGCCTGTCGACTGACACTGTGATAGTACATAAATTTCACTTCAACATAAATATATATAAATCTCTCATTTGAAAGGAGCTTGTCACTCTGTTGAAACAGCTATGACTAAAATATCAAATGATCTTATCACTGCAAAATCCCATGGCCACTACTCTATCCTAATTCTCCTCAACCTTTCTGTTGCTTTTGACACTGTTGATCATCGATGGCTTCTTCTCATCCTCCATAATCTCGGTCTACGAGATACCGCTGTCACCTGGTGCTCTTCCTACCTGTCAGGATTACTGTTTGATCCAGCACGTAGAACTGTACAGCACGGATGACAAATAAGTAACGTATTACCGGTCCTTAGAATGGCCGGATTTAACGTACAAAGAATAGTCAAAATACTAGCCGAGGTCAGGGAACACAGAAAGGGACACAGCGATGAGGAAAGCCAGGAGTCAGGATACCAGAATATAGAGAAGTCAATAAACAAAGCCAAAGTCAAAAACCAGGTAGAAAACTATAAACAGGAACACGCTCTCAGACAACCACAAGGGAAACCACGACAGGCAGGGCCAGATTAAGAGCCCAGTGGGCCTGGTGCTGACAATTATGATGGGCCTAATTACAGAATCATATCGACCAAAAACAGTAAAACACTCCCAAACGTCATGTATCTGATGGATATGGTGCTGGAGAGAAAGAAAACAGCAGCTATAAGAAAAGGCTAATCTCTCTCTAATTTATGTTTTCATCTTTCAAGTAAATCCATAACCCCTAACAGCAGTGTCCAGTCAAGCAGGAAGTCAATGGGCATGGTAAAAGGGTGTGCCACTGACACAAATCATAAATGCATCTAATGATGCGCTCGCTCAACGTTTTCTAAGGAATGTCCCCTAGCACTCGCTGGTCCACTTGCCTCCTTACCTTCTTACTAGCAGGCAGAAGCTCCTGGTATATAGTCTGGGACAGAGAAAAGCTGTATGTAGTGAGTGTAGAAGAAAGGGAACATGCCACAGTGTTAGAGGGACCAAAGTCAGCATTACTTTAAAGGATCACTATAGGGTCAGGAACACAAACATGAATTCATGACCATATAGTGTTAACACCACCATCTAGTCCCCCTGGGCCCCTCATGCCTCCATAAATATAGCACAATCTTACTGTATTCAAGCCTGAAGCTGTAACTCTGCATTCTGTTACACTCAGAAAAACAAGCAGTTTGCTGACATCATTAGAAGTGGTGGCCTAATCCAATCACAGTGCTTCCCCATAGGATTGGTTGAGGCTGACAATGAGGCAGATCAGGTGCAGAGCCAACATGATTCAAACACAGCCCTGGCCAATCAGCATCTCCTCATAGAGATGAATTGAATCAATGAATCTCTATGAGGAAAATTCAGTGTCTGCATGCAGAGGGAGGAGACACTGAATGTTTGGATGCATTTTAGGCTGCCATGACCCAGGAAGGATCTGTAACAGCCATCTAAGGAGTGGCCAGTGTAGTTATCACTAGGCTGTAATGTAAAGACTGCATTTTCTCTGAAAAGACAGTGTTTACAGCAAAAAGCCTGAAGGTAATGATTCTACTAACCAGAACAAATTCAATAAGCTGTAGTTGTACTTGTGACCATAGTGTCCCTTTAACTATATTCATTTTCAGCCAGTCCACATAAGTTTTGTTCCCATACATCCCTCTTAAGTTTCCATACTTAAGTAAGAGTATGTGAAAAGTAGTTAGGGTTGCCACCTTTCTTGGAAAAACATGCCAGCCTTGCTAATTTGCATAATTAAATATGTATGGGTGACATCACATGATGTAAATCACAAGGAGTGACATAAGAGAAAATGCTGTAAAATCACCAAAAAAATACTTAGTTTGATTCTGCTGTATGGATGGATTCCTCCCAGTGGCCCCATGTGTCGATTACTCCAGGTCTCAGTGTCCCTATGTATCAGTGTCTCAGTGCCCCATGTCTCCCAGTGTCCCCAGGTCTTCCAGTGATCCTATGTATCACAGTGTCTCAATGCCCCATGTCTCCCTGTGTCCCCATGTATGCCAGGGTCCCCATGTCACTAGGAAGACGGGAAGACCTGGGGACACGGGGAGACCTAGGGACACGGAGACACCAGTGACACTGGGAGACTAGGGGACTCTGGCTGGGACGCATGGGGACACTGGGAAAATAGGGGACACTTGAAGACATGGGGACACAGGGACACAGACACTAGAGACACTGGCTGGGGGACATGGGGACATTGAGACATGGGGGCACTGGGAGACATGGGGACAAGGAGACACCAGGGCCACAGACACTAGGGACACTAGCTTGGAGACATGGGGACATTGAGACACTTGAGGCACTGGGAGACATGGAGGCACTAGGAGACATGGGGACAGTGAGACACTGGCAGACTGGGGGCACTGGGAGACTAGGGGGCACTGAGACACCAGGGACGCTGGCTGGGAGACATGGGGACACTGTGTTACCATGTGTCTGTGTCATAATGTCTCCCAATGTCCCTTAGTGTCTCAGTGTCCCCATGTCTCCTTGCAACCTTTCCCCCCATCCCTTACTTCCCTGAGCTGTAGGCTGTCTCTGCAGGGTGGAAGTTGCTGTCTGGACTCTCTGTAGATGCACCCCTGCAGATCAGTGAGTAGAGATAGGCAGGGAGGGATATGCTGGAACTTCCTATCCCTGCCTGTCTCAACACACAGCGACCCCTACTGGCCAGTGTTGGTATTGCATAGTAATCTCTTGTTTATACTGAGAAAAATACCAGCATTTGTATTGCCAGTATCACTGTAATATTGGCACCAGCCAGGCAGCCTCAAATACTGGCTGTGCCAATAAAATAAAAGCCAGGTGGAATCCCTAAGAGTAGTGTGTGAAAAAAAAAATTTAAAATGTTTTTTTTTATAAATCAATGGGCCTATTCCATGGGCCTGGGCCTGGAGCTGCAGCTCCATCAGCCCCTATGTTAATCCGGCCCTGACGACAGGGCACTGAGCAGGCTGAGAACTGGGCCTAAATACCCCTCCTTTAGTTCTGATAGGCTGTAACCGGCCTTTGACCCCAAAGTCAGTTACCAGGTTTCATTAGCATAATTGCTGCTCAGCATTAACCCTTCTGTGGATTAGGTTGCTGCTCGGCACAACTTTTCCTGTGTGGACAGTAAATGTCATTAATCACTTTTCTCTAAGCGGATGAATACATGACACCAGGTTTCATTTGCACAATTACTGCTCAGCATTAACCCTTCTGTGGATTAGGTTGCTGCTCGGCACAACTTTTCCTGTGTGGACAATAAATGTCATTAACCACATTTCTATAAGCGGATGAATATGTGACACTACCTCTCCCAGCATGCATTTAGTGTTTCTTTCTCTGGCTCTGCCTCTTCTCCCCAATCCCTCTCTGTTGGTGTTCCCCAAGGGTCTGTCCTTGGTCCCCTATTGTTCTCAATCTACACTGCCTTCCTTGGTAAACTCATCAGCTCCTTCGGCTTCCAGTATCATTTCTATGCGGATGACACGCAAATTTATCTGTCCTGATTTCTCACCACCCCTCTTGACTCATGTCTCTGACTCCCATTGACTCCCTCTCCAACTGGATGAGTTCCTTAAACTGAACCTGTCCAAAACAGAACTTCTGTTCTTTCCTCCCTCAAGTGTTGCTACTCCCTTGTCTGTGTCCCTCTAAGTTTCACTGCCTGAGTGTTCTCCTTCACCCCACATGTTCAATCAATCGCCAAATCCTGGCATATACATCTCAAAAATATTGCGTGCATCCGGCCCTATTTAACGCTTGATACGGCAAAGGTGCTTGTCCATGCCGCTGTCCTCTCATGCCTTGACTTCTGTAATCTACTTCTCAGTGGTCTTACGTGTTCCCAACCCGCCCATTACAGTCTATAATGAATGCGACATCGAGGCTCATCTTCCTATCCGCCCTCACCTCCCACGCCTCCCCCTTTGTCAGTTCCCGCATTGGCTTCCCATAAGATATAGGACTCAAATTTAAGATCCTGATACTTGCCTATAAATCTCTCCACAATGCTGCTCCAACCTACTTATCCTCACTATTACACAAATATATTCGATCTAGGTCCGTACACTCTGCTGGAGACCTACGTCTAACCTCCTTAAAGACTTGTCTAGGGCTGCACCATTCCTATGGAACACCCTTCCCCTCTCTGTTAGACTCTCACCCAATTTCCACTCCTTCAAAAAATCTTTGAAAACTTCAAACGTCTTTAGGAAAGCATATCAGTTAAACCCTGATTTCTCTCCTGAAACTGTCATCAAAACAAAACTATAAGCCCTCAATGAACACTATACTAGAAACCTACTTTTCTGCCCTCCCCTTACCTTTTGTGCCACATCACCCCACTAGATGTAAGCTCATTAAGCAGGGCCCTCAATCCCTCTGTTCCTGTGTGTTCAACTCATCTGGTTACAATACTTGTCTGTTAGTCCACCCATTGTACAGCGCTACAGGACTTGTTGTCGCTTTATAAATAATAATAATAATATTAATAATAATAATAAATAAAAAAAAGTGTATCTTCTTATTGTGCCTGCAGCTTCAACTTTACCCATAAAACCTTTTTCAGCAGAGCTATATAGGATAGGCATTTTATCCACAAAGAGCTGTTCCAACCATTGCAGGATGATTGGAACTGCCCATAAAAACTGATATCAGACCTATCAGTGTAAATCATGGCACTCACAATATGGGCAAAATTGATATTAGACAAAAAGGAATTAACAACCTCAGTGTTCTATCTTATAACTGTTTAGATTTTGACAAACTGCTGCCCCTATAAATCCCTTTTTGTAATAAGTAGTAATTATTTAGGCTCAGGGTGGTCTAGGCAGTACACACCTTGCAGTAAAGCAAAGTACTTATGGTTCTTAGATTAACCCTTTAAAAAAAATAAAAAATAAAAACTTTACCACCTTAGCAGTAGATCAACAAGTTTTAAGAGCCAGGACAGCTTTCATATTTATCAAACTGCTATAAAATAATTTGACCTAAAACGGATAGTAGAAACCAACTGCACCATAATAAGTACAATAAGCAGTAATGGTTATGCTTAGAATGTCCCTTTAACCCCTTAAGGACCAAACTTCTGGAATAAAAGGGAATCGTGACATGTCACACATGTCATGTGTCCTTAAGGGGTTACATGTTTTCTTTTCATGGTTTGTTGTATTGTTTTTTCTTCACTGGTGTTATTCTTTTGTGAATATTAAATATTAATTTACCGGTCGCATTGACTCTTCTTCTTACGTATTCTGTTTTAAACCACCACCTGTCCCTTCCCATTACATTTATTTCATCAAATCTATTTTCTTACATTTCTGACATTCATTTCCTATTTGATGGTGTTATGATTGATTGATTTATTCTATATTCAATATTGCAATAAGCCGTTCAATGGACTGAGCTAGGCAGCCCACATCCTGAAGAATATGAAGCTGCATGTAGAATATTCATGCTATTATTGGTACTACAGATTTTTTCAAACTACATTACCCAAAATCCTCAGCATAGTTTCTAAGCTTATTCAGAAAATCCTAAAGATAGGAAACAGGCCAGAAAGGAGGTGCACCTCCATCCCTAGTAATGACAGGTCAGCATGGTGTGAATGCATGTCATGTTGCCTGCCACTCAAATAGGCCAGTCCACTAATGGTGGACCATGAAGGGAGCATTGTATCGGTGCTCTCTGCAGGGTCCTAATGCCTTGAGCCCTTTGGCACGTGCACTGTGCTTGCTGGGGACAGTTCCCCAACATGGCTCCCCAAAAGCAGAACACCAGGGAGCCATGTTGGGACAATGGGACAAGGACCTCGAAATCAGGACTGTCCAAAATCAGGATGGTTGAGGCCTGCATTTCTTGTGCCTGTGTTGAAAGAGCTAATTCAAACCCACCCTTTCCCATCTCAGCTTCCTGCCATGAACTAAAAATAAATTAGAACTTTGTAAATATAGGGTGTGAGGAAGATACTGTCACGGGACTTTACCCTAACACGCAGAGTTGAATTGCCAGACCTTAGGGTGGTCGGACGTAATGTACATAAGAGATAAACCATAGTCAATTACAAGTTGAGAATAACAGAGAGACAGAATATTTGAATAACAAGTCGGATTCAGGAAAATGGAATAACAGAATTACATTTAAACTAGCCAGATAAGGGATACAGAAATACTCAGTCAAGAACTAGCCAAGGTCAGTACCAAAAAAAACCAGAGAGGAACAAGGAACAGAAACCACGATACAACACAGTAAATGGGGCCAAAGAACGTAATGCAGTGTTAGGTGTGATATGATTGGTCCACATCACACCTGCAACCCCAGAACATGTGTGAATGGGGGCACCAGATCGATGGAGATCACATAGAACTGAAAGTGACAGGGCATACCCTCTACACATTTAAGAACACGCTCCGAATGCAAGCAGAGTTCTTATTTCAGGAATTCAGGCCCGCACAGACATATCGGATCGCAGATACATTTTCCACTTTTAAATAGGATATTTAAGAAACTAAAAAATGCATACTCTGCAGCATGTTCCCTCCTGAAGAATACATTTCCCATTGCGTCCCCCCATCATTAAAGGGGACATCTGGTTGTCCCAGCTGAGAAATTAATTCCGTTTTCGTTTGCTTTGTCACACATCATTGTTGCTAAATATGATGTCATTGGTCACATTCGAGAGTAATGTTTCTGAATTCAGAATTTGTTACTGGCAGTTGCACTTCCTGCAACAGTTGTTCAGCCTCTACTACTGATGAAAACAGTATATTTTAACTTTATTTTTTCAGTAAAAACAGAGTTTGACTGAGGGACTTATTAAAGTATTTCTTTACATTAAAAGTAACAGATGCATCCTATTTGTTTTGGGGGGATATAAAAAGCTGTTAGTCTGCTGGTTTAGCATCAAACCCTGCAGAAACATTTCAAAACATTGCAAATTGATGTATTACCCGTCAGTGTTCTCAACTAAGACCTGGATATAATACAAATGGGCTCATAAGTCTTCGACATTGCATTTTTCTGTTGTGGAGTTAATATTTTGCCCTGGAACACAGCTTTTGTTCTGAATACTATTTTAACACACAGGGAAAAGAGAATTTAAAGCTTGAGCCTCCAGCTTCGGGGTAGTCTCACAATTTTCTATTTAAAATTAGTTTCACTGCCATTCATTACCAGCAAAAGATTTAAACTAGTGTATGACCCTTCAGGGATGAGGTAGTTCATTCGTCCACACGGGAAACATAATTCTCGTTCTCCGCCTATAGGCTTGAAGAAGGTAATTCCAATGTTTTGGAATATCTTTCATGAAAAGCCATGTGTTATGTCATCCTCACAAAAAGATAAAAGACTCGGATCAAGAGTTGAGTAATGATCCTGAATAATCGTGTGAGGTAAAATAAAACATGCTCCCTTTCCTGAAGGAAAGAAAGCTTTTTGAAAAATCAAAACTGCGGCCATTTTAATCTTTCCTTTTGATACAATGGAAATATGATGAATAGGGCTAACTCTTTCATTGATAGCTCTGCCTGTTGTTTTCTTAATGGATTAACTATGTTTGTAGCCAAGTCAATCTGTTAGTTGAATTTTTTTTTGTCTCAAAAAATGACTGACTACATTTTAGATTTTTTTTTTCATTTACATGGTGAAATTGTTTTAAATATATGACAAATTTTATTTAACACTTTTTAACTTCAAACACATTTGTTTTGCACTGTTTTGTTATTAATTCACCTCTTTCCATCTCATTTTTATGACTTAACCTTCCAAAGAGGCCATGTAAAATACATTAATGGGAGGAATATTCCTGCCAATGGATTTACTATATTTAACCTGTTGGGTTTTTAGACCCATGAGTAAATATAGTCTCCGCAATTACCATACGTACTCAAATCTAAATCTAATGCACCATTGAATCTAATGAGCACCTCAATATTTAAAACTTGGAACCGGAAAAATGTTTTTGCTGGAGAATGTAGTGCACATTTATATAAGAAGATACTACTGTGCAACATTGTGCTACAATAAAAAGGTTTATTGCTATACACCATAGTAACATAGAAGGTATTTCAATTTTAGTGTTACATGTTAAGTGTGTTCTTTCTTAAGCCCTCTTTGAGGAATGAAATTTGCCTGTGTGAATTCACCAGAATTACATTTGCCTGTGTGAATTTGCTTGTGTGAATTCACCTGTTTGAATCCATCTGTTTGAATTCACCAGTTTTTATTCCTCAGTTTTAATTCACCAGTTTAAATTCACCTGTGTGAATTCGCCAGAAAATTTCGAAATTTCCCCCGAATGTTATGCACCATCGAATCTAATGCGCATCTAATGCGCATTTAAATTTTGGAAACTTTATTTTCCAAAAAAGGTGTGCGCATTAGATTTAAGTATATACAGTAATACAAATGGGATGTTTAAATCAAAATGGCATAAGTACATCAAGGTGTGAAATGTGTCACTCAATTACTTTCGAAGTTTGTCTCTCCATCTCACTATCATCTCCCATTTGCTGCTAAGATGGTATTTTGCTGAAATAAACATGTTTATTTTACTTTTGGTGGTAGAACGGGATAAGCGGATTGGAGAGGGTGTATGATGGAATTAACTTTTTCCTCCTTAAAAGTCCTTATCCAGAGAAATGGCACTCTAAGTAGTTGTGGAGTTGAGTTGCTCTATAAAAAAAAAAAAAAGGTTCAAAATGATTAAAACTTCATAGAATTCTCCATTGTGGTAAACTAGTCTGTGGTTCTAATATCAAATAAAAAAATGGTTTTAAAAAAATAATATTTTTTTAAAATGCCAACACACGATTCCAAAAAAAGATTCTTTACTTCAAGTAAATACAATCATACCAACATTTCGGTTCATAGTATCAACTTTCATCAGGACAACATAAAATCATATGAACAGCAAGCATTATATAGGACAAATAATGATCACTTACCCTTACAGCTGATTCAGTGGATCAATTTGGTTGGTGTGGCCTGGTTCCTTGAGCGCATGTGTGAGTCTATTACAGGTTACATCCCCCAATGTCAGCATGTTCTGGGCCCTCTACAGTTGATTGCAGCCACACTGTATTACCCCGGAGACCAGGATGCCATTTTCCTATTGGTCTGCACAACTCAGTACATATTGGACAATGTATAGGTGAGAGGATTATAGACTATGTGAGGAAAAAGTCTGTTACATATTGAGAAATTGTATTTATTTACAACTCTGTTTTTCTGTATGATAACTCATAAATAGGTAAATTGCGGGTTTTTTTTAAAAGTTTTCTGTCCAGACGAAATTTTAGTTTTTGTTTCCATTAATTAATGGAATTAAATATGCATACTGAAATGAGAAATACATTTCAGCATAACTTTCCAGGACACCCAAAATACTTGGATTCTGGTGGTGTTTTTTCTGCAAACTGCTTGCTATTGAAGAGGCTAAGAATTAAAATGTAACATATTTACTTACCTATAATGGGATATATCATTATGATCGCATGTGGTGTAGTTTCTAGCAAACAAACCCCTTAAAGGGACATTCCAGACCCCTAAAGCACATCAGGTTACTGGTGAGCAGGTATGGGTCTAAGATCAGGGAGGAAGAATCTTCCTTTCATTAGAGTGTGCCTTGTGCCTTGGTTTTCCAGGTTAAAAAAAGAAAACGGAGTTCTATTCATATTATTTGGTAAACTAAAATTCCATTTCCAAGTTTTAACACAACTTTATGAATCTGCTTTTGTCCTGCTGGATGTGTTGATCTCGATGCCTGGAATCGGACAGGGTGTTTGGAATACTACAATGAATAGGTAAATAAAATCGTTATAATAAAATGCAAATTGACACAAGCTCCAATGCCATAAATAGAGCCTTTTCTCTTTCTCTACAAAATATGCATAATTTATTATTAATGGTTTCAAAGTGTCCTTTCTCAGTGCTCTTGTCAGAAAGGCTGAGTTAACAAGCTATTATTGTGTACTCCTCACTGTGCCGTTAATAGCTTTACTGTCTTCTATGGGAATACACCTGCTGGTCATAAAAGCATTTACTCTGTTACAGAAATGTGACTAGGTTTAAGGTTGGTCTTTTCTGCAATGACCTTGTACAAACTTTGTTCATTTACATAACAATGGAAATAATGAGCACATCGATGGTTTGTCAAATTTTTTTTGCCTATTCATATTTTATAGTTTGTTCCCTTAAAGAATAATTTGTTAGAATGCTGCACCAGTTTAATTGACAGTGCATGTAAAGTTATTTTTTGATTTTCCAGTAAATGTACAAGGTTTTATTTTGTGTGATAGCATCAGACTGACAACTGTTTCCAACCCCCTTATTGTTTTCACCATTGTGTTCATTAAATACTTAAAGGACCACTATAGTGCCAGGAAAACATACTCGTTTTCCTGGCACTATAGTGCCCTGAGGGTGCCCCCACCCTCAGGGTCCCACTCCCGCCCGGCTCTGGAAAGGGGAAAGGGTTAAAAACTTACCTTTTTCCAGCGCTGGGCGGGGAGCTACTCCTCCTCCTCCTCCTCCGTTCCTCCTCCTGGGCTGAATGCGCACGCGCGGCAAGAGCTGCGCGCGCATTCAGCCCGTCGCATAGGAAAGCATTTACATTGCTTTCCTATGGACGCTTGCGTGCTCTCACTGTGAAAATCACAGTGAGAAGCACGCAAGCGCCTCTAGTGGCTGTCAATGAGACAGCCACTAGAGGAAATAGGGGAAGGCTTAACCCATTCATAAACATAGCAGTTTCTCTGAAACTGCTATGTTTATTAAAAAATGGGTTAACCCTAGAAGGACCTGGCACCCAGACCACTTCATTAAGCTGAAGTGGTCTGGGTGCCTAGAGTGGTCCTTTAACATTGCTAAACAATGAAATATATTTCATGGTATTTTAATAATGACATATTACATTTGGTTTAAATAACATTTTGTCATGTTTTTTATAGTTTGTGTTTATGCTTTGCATAGCGGTTAATGTCACAAAACAGGAACGTATCTAATAGTAAGTAAGTTGCTTATTTTGACAAGACACTTTTTCTAATATTTTATCTGGTAGGGATATGTGTTGGTGCACATAAAGGACAAAAGGTTGTTTTAAAAAAAATACTCCACTGCCCAAATGTGAAAAAAAAAAAAAAAAATCACTGTTTAGTAGATATTCCCCAATGAATACATGCATGCATTGTTTGGGGGTATATCTTAGAAGAGCTTTGAAAGGCTGCAGATCTAATGAACTGTGTAAATAAAAATATGGTAAGAGCACACAAATAAAATATAATACCTACAATGTAGTTAGTCAATCTAGGAAATAAAAACAAAAAAGAAAGACATAGGGTAATATTGTTGAAACTGAATGATTAAACATAGGTGTTGGTCTCACTCACATAAGGGGAGCCACTTAATAAGCTGTCTCACACTGCATGCCTTGAATATATTTAGTAGGACCTCTGTTGGGAACTTCTGGCTTCTCTGTGTATAGTACCTCCAGGACGCAGGATTACAGGGGGTTACAAAGATTTTATTTCTCCAATATTAGTAAACAAATTAAAAACAGAAGCAATAAATAAAAAGTCCCATAAACGAAAGTCCAATCACTTAACGTGTTTTGGCTATCGTGATTGGACTTTCGTTTATGGGACTTTTTATTTATTGCTTCTGTTTTTAACACCCCAAAAAAGGGCACGTCTGTGTCCCCATGTCTCCCAGTGTCCCTTAGTGTCTGTGTCCCCATGTCTCCCAGTGTCCTCATGTCACTAGGACACCAGGGGATACTGAGAGACATTGGGACACTGAGAGACATTGGGACACTGGGAGACCTGGGGACACTGAGACACGAAGGGACACTGGGAGATATGGGGCACTGAGACACTGTGATACATAGGGGACACTGGAGACTTGATAAAGACCTGGGTACAGGTCAAAACTTTGCGTTGTCCAATAAACCTGCTTAAATCTATCACAGTGAGTGTCTGAGATTTTTTCTTTTATACTAGGGGACACTGAGACACTGGTAGACATGGGGACACTGAGATACTAGGAGACTCTGGGAGACTAGGAAACACTAAGACACTAGGGACACTGGCACACTACGAACACCGAGAGACTGCAGGGACACTGGGAGACATGGGGACACTGAGATACTAGGGACACTGACTGGGAGACATGGGGACACTGGGAGTGTCCCATGCCTCCCAGGTTTCAAAGTCGCCCAGTGTCCCCATGTCTCCCTGTGTCCCCATGTCTCTGTGTCCCCTAGTGTCTCAGTGTCCCCATGTCGCCCTGTGTCCCCATGTCACTAGGACACTAGAGGACACTTAAAGACATGGGGACACTGGGAGATCTGGGGACACTGAGACACTTGGGAAGACATGGGGACACTGAGACACTTGGGGGCACTGAGATACATGGGGACACTGAGAGACTAGGGGACTCTAGGAGACTAGGGACACTGAGAGACACAGGGACACTGAGACACTGGACACTGAGAGACTAGGGGTAACTGGGAGTCATGGGGCCACAGGGTTCCTATTGTCTCAGGGTCCCCAATTCTCTCACTGTCCCCAATGCTCACAGTTTCCCCTAGTGTCTCAGTGTCCCCAGGTCTCCCAGTGTCCTCTAGTGTCTGTGTTCCCATGTCTGACAGTGTCCCCTAGTGTCTAACAGTGCCCACTAGTGTTTGTGTCTCCAAGTGTCCCTATGTCTCCCAGTGTCCCTATGTCTCCCAGTGTCCCCTAGTGTCTCAGTGTCCCCATGTCTCACAGTGTGCCCATGTCTCAGTTTCCCCATGTCTCCCAGTACCGCCTAGTTTCTCAGTGTTCCCAAGTGTCCCTTTGTCTCCCAGTGCCCTATGTCTCCCAGTGTCCCCTAGTGTCTCAGTATCCCATAGTGTCTCCCAGTGTCCCATAGTGTCTCCCAGTGTCCTCCAGTGTCCCCTAGTGTCTGTGTTCCCATGTCTCCTTGCAGCTTTTTCCACCATCCCTCACATACCTGAGCTGAAGGCTGTCTCTGCAGGCTCGTAGCTGCTTTCTGGACTCTCTGTGCAGAGCTGCTTCCCTGCGCATCAGTGAGTAGAGAGGCAGGAAGGGAGATGCTGTGACTTCCTATCCCTGCCTCTCTCCACACACACAGTGACCCCTACTGGCCGGTGCTGGTATTGCAGAATAATCTCTGTTTATACTGAGACTGACATTTGTATTGCCGGTATTATTGCAATACCGGCACCGGCTAGGCAGCCTCAAATACCGGAGAAATACCGGCCAGGTGGTAACCCTGAGAGAGTAGTGTGTAAAAAAAAAAAAAAGTAAAAACAATGGGGGTTTTTTTTTTTTTTTTTTTTAAAACAAATGGACCTATTCGACTATTCCATAGGCCTGGGCCTGGAGCTGCAGCTCAATCAGCCCCTATGTTAATCCGGCCCTGACCTCTACCACTTCAGCTTGAAGGCTATTCCAAGTATCAACTACTCTCTCAGTAAAGTAATACTTCCTGATATTATTTTTAAACATTTGCCCCTTTAATTTAAGACTATGATCTTTTGTTGTAGTAGTTTTTTATCCCTTAATGCAAGCATAATCTGCACACATGTCAATATACTCTCTTTTTGTAGGTGTACAGCTATAGAACACATGCATTTTTGTGCTGCAAAGGCTCTGATTCCCATCATTAGCTGAGAGCAAGCTTTGATCCAACAGCAGCTGGCAGTCTGAAATGGCCTAATTATACCAGTGGGCACACTTATTATACACTGGAAACATTAGTGTTAAATCATCAATGAATGATTGCATTTTACAAATCCGTTGTTTGTGTTATCACTATAGGAATTAAATATCCCATAAAGCGTCTTATATTGTGGTTCGACAAAAATATTATTTCATGCCACAATGTGCAGAACTAGATTTGGCAAGGTGGGCTTTGGAGATACGGTGCATAGACAAGGCTTTAATGGTCATTGAGACCGATGAACTGTTCCTCTGTTCTCTCTCTGGGTGCTAATCATTATTTAATGTCACAGTAAAATCCGATTTTTTTTTTCCACTTTGCTTTTGTCTTTCTGCAGTGTTTCCATCTAATGGCGAATGGCTGTAAAAATGACAAATGTAGAAATACAATTTACCCATTGTTTAAGCCTTGATGTAGTATCACTAAAAAAACATCCATTTAAAAGCCGTGTATCTGGTCTTGGTCTGATTAATGGGGTTAATTGAAATTACTTCCAATGGACCAACATCAGACAGGACCTATTGCCCCCTTAAATTCTGAGTTCTTTGCAGTCATTTTTGCAGTGTGCATTATTATTCTTATTCTTGTATGAGTTTTGTGTAGCATTTGAGAATACTTTGCAGTGCTATCGGAGGATTGCAAATAAATAATTTATGCAGAGGATATCACTAGAGAGGACTCACAAAGACATTATCAGCTTGATAATAATAACAATAATAATAATATAAAAGCAAATAATCTTTCTGCTCATTGTGGGTTTAGTAAGAGACAGGAAGCTATAGTGAATGTAAAACATATGAAGTTTGAGCGCGCTATAGAGTAAGATGAATCAGAAAAGGATGGGCCTTATTTATATGGAGACGTAAGGAGGACAGATACATGGAATAGATTTGAGGAATTTATGAAAATTCTGACTTGTGTAACCCACAGGCTCAAAAATATTGGATTTCCCTGTTTTTATCCCTGTCATAATGTGACTTGGATGCCTTTATAAAGTCTCGTTTTAATAGATTCTTCACTAGGATGTAGGAGCCCATTTCAAACCATAGAGATATCTAAGCAGTCATATAAGCAGTCAGTGGGCAAGGTCTTTGTATCGGCTAAAATTAAACTCATGCTTTGGTTCAAACGTTTTGTATAAAGAAGAAGGTGGCAAATGTAGAATTGTGAACTGAACTCATATGTTTTTATCCACTTTTGGATGTTTAATAAAGTGTAAGCAAGTGATGTAAGCATTTTGCAGAATTTAGCTTCTGTGTGATGTATTTTCAAATCCCAAAAGTATAATTGGAGCTTTTCCTGTCCCCAGCACAGACATCATGTTCAGATATATTAAGTTTGTGGTATTGCATTTGCGCTAGAGGTAGTAGATGGCTAGAGTGTGTTTAGTACAACTGCTCTAAAAATGCTGTTATTGCTGAGGATATCTGATATGCAAGTATTGCCAACATAATGTGCCTATCATTTATGTTCCTGAAATCAAATACATACTATTAAGAATTATTAATGTGCCAGTCAGATTTCAACTGGTTCTATATCTTCTGCTCTATGGCAGATAGTTAAATGAGCTTTCTGACAGGGTTTATGTGTGAAAAGTGTATCCTCCCTGTTTCATTTTGCAAAAAGTGCAGCTTGCAATTGAAATTGGCACTTTCATAAGTCAACCTTGTTAAATCCCCCCATCCCCCCAACACCCCCATTACTGTCATTTAGGCAACATGTCCTGTTACTTTTTTGACAGTTAAACTCAAGAGGCAGCCAATTGGACAGAGCACCTGCCTTGCAAAGACTTCTTATTGAGCTGCATGGGGAAGTTTGTGATTGGACAGCCACAGAAAGTGTGGGGTGGGGCAAAGATGGCTTGTAAAGGCAAAAGAGAACTGCAGCTTTTGGAATCTGTTTTGAGATATACCTGTAATGAAAAAATACTAAATGTAACGCATGCATGCTTTCAGTGTGGATATATCTATTAAATAGGGATTTTTATTTATTTAGTTTGTATTTGGGCAGTGGAGTGTCTGTTTAAGGATATATTGTCTTTATCTTGGAAAACTTTAATTTGAACATATAAAATATATATTGCGGAGGTTCCATATTCACTTGACCTGTTATGTCCTTTGTTATATATGAAATTTTTGCATCATGAATGATTGCAATTAATGTGTCTGAAGTTGTCTTTTAAAAGTGACATCCTGCTGGAATATAAACAGTGTAACAAATAATGTTTAAAACCTCAGCAACCCCAATTGCAATCATGTGGTGAACATGGTGGCTATTCTGAAGCAAACTGATTTTTTTTTTTTTTTAACTGAGATGTTTTACAATGGGTTTATGATTTTTTTGTGGTACTTCCCTTTAATGATTTTCTTTCCACATTGAACAAATAGATTAACATGAGTTATGTTGACTATAAGGTTCTAACACGATTTTTCAACTCTTGTCATTAATACTTGTTGACTTAAAAAACATTTCATCTGCCACTGTCATGTATCTTCAGTCCTTAACCCTAATACCATGTGATGTAAAACTATCCTAGCGTCAACAATGTAATTATATGTTTCTCAAAGCAATTAAGTTGGTCTTGGTTTCATCAGAAAGACTTCAGTGTGGAGATTAGAAAGAGAACCACCTAAAATATAGATCTTTGTCTCATTGCATTTACATTGAAGCAGAGAGCCATGCTTTCACTTGTATAACACAGCTGCTTCATGTTCTGACAACTTAAGGGGAAACTATAGTGCCAGAAAAACAACATTGTTTTCCTGGCACTGTAACTCCCAATAGTGGCCCTCTGTCAAGGTGCCCCCATCGTGCAGAAGTGGTTAAAAACCCTTCTGTCACTTACAGAGTCCAGTGTCAATGTCCCTCGGCACTGGCTCAGGCTCTCTCTTCTCTCCATCCCCACAGACGTCAGCCGGTGGGGGAGTCCTAATGCGCATGCATGGCAAATTGCATTAGCACTTCCCCCATTGTTTAGCAGGTTATGGGTGATGCTTGATGTCTTCATGCATAGCGTGAGGATGTTCAGCGTCAGCTAGGCTACCAAAATTTACCTAACAACCCGGAAGTCCCTGTAGTGGCTGTCTGATAGACGGCCTTTAGAGGTGGAGTTAACCCGCAGGGTTAAGAGACCCAAGACTATGCACCCAGACCACTTCAATAAGCTGAAGTGGTTGAGTGCCTCTAGTGTCTCTTTAAGATGGATCCTAATAACAGATCTAAGAACATAAACGCACCACCAGACCATGATAAAAAATCTTTCATAGGCCATGCAAAGACCTTAGGACCTTCTATCTGGGTATTTTCTGATATTTTCTGCCATTCTAAAGATGGTTATTAAATTATTACTTCTGTACCTGTGGGGTTCTGCATGTGGCAAATCACTGTTTAAAAATTATATTTAACTAATCTATAAATACCAGTGTGAAATCTTTCCCTTTGAATACAAAAACGGATATTTTATCTTTAGAATCTTTATTACTCACCAGTTACTATATCCCCCTGCATTTCAAAGTGGGGATTCCAGATTATGTGTTTTACAGTCTTTTCATTATGGGACTGGGGCATCTCACTATAATTGGTTTTAGATCATCCCCCAAAAACTGAGAAATATATATGTAGTCTATTATACAAACCGAACCAAAGTTTTAGAATCACTAATACGTTTCTTATGTAAACTATGATAGTTACAAAATGTTACAGCTTAAGATTTTAGCGTTTCCACACAAAGAAATGGCATGGGTATCTCAATAAACAGGTAGCAAGAGAACAGTCTTTGTTAAATTTGTGTTGAATAATTCTTATGGTAATTTTTCATGGTTTTTCAGATAGGAAACACTGATGCAGATGCTTCATTGTTCATGTATCTGGTATTTAGAAACAAATATTATATAAATAAATATTACAATTGAAGGAAAGCTTGACTGTTCTTTTCCTAACAAAAGATTATTTTTCTAAAACTGAAAAGTTATTTGGACGAAATTATAATAGCTGAGAAGTGTACTTTCTATAAAAAAATAAGAGAGGAAATAGAGCTTAAAGGGGCACTAGAGCTTTAGGAATAGAAACCTTTATTCCTAATGCTATAGTCTCGGTCAGGGCCGGCCTTAGGGGTGTGCGAGCTGTGCGGCTGCACAGGGCGCCATGGAGCAGGGGGCGCCATGTGGCTCACACAGCTCACACACTCTCCTAGTGACAGCCTGTGAGGGAGAGCTCAGAGCTCTCCCCTACTACAGCCTACGCTGTGTAGCCTGGCTGCGCTCTGCCCCTCCTCCCCCCGCCTCTTAACTCTGCCCTCACTGATAGTGCCCAGACTCCCCACTCTGGTCTATCAGTAAGGACAAAGGGGTGGGGTTAAGCAGCGGTCATAGGCGGAGCTACATTCAAGTGGGGGCGGAGCTGCACTGCAAGTGGGGTGGAGCTACAGGCAGGCGAACCCTCTGGCTGGTAAGTTAAGGGAAGCAGGAAACAGTTTCTGCTCCCCCACCTAGGCCAACTGTGCCACTGTCCCCCCCACCTAGCCCAACTGTGTCACCTGCCCACCCAGCCCAACTGTGCCCCCTGCCCCCCCACCTAGCCAACTGTGCCCCTTGCCCCCTACCTAGCCTACCTGTGCCCCCTGCTCCCCACCTAGCCCAACTGTTCCCCCTGCCCCCGCCACCACCACCTAGCCTAACTGTGCCCCCTGCCCTCCTACCCCCCACCTAGCCTAACTGTGCCCCTGCTCCCCTCGCTACCCACAGTGCCCTCTGCTCCCCAACCTACACACTGTGCTCCTGCTTACCCACTGCGCCTTGTTTCCCCAGCTACCACCACTGTGCCCTCTCCCCCCAGCTACCTTCTGTGCCCCTGCTCCCCCACCTTCCCACTGTGCCTCTGCCCCCCAGTTACCCACTGTGCCCCTGCTCTCCCACCTACTACTACACTACCTCTGCTCCCCCACTGTGCCCCCTGCTCCCCCACCCACCACTACACTACCTCTGCTCCCTCACCTATCACCACTGTGTCCCTGCTCCCCAACCTATCAATACACTACCCTTGCTCCCCCACCTACCACCACTGTGCCACCTGGTCCCCCACCTACCACCACTGTGCCCCCTGCTCCACCAGCTACCACCACTGTGCCCCCTCTCCCCAGCTACCCAATGTGCCCTTGCTTTCCCAGCTACCCACTGTGCCCCCAGCTACCACTACACTACCGCTGCTCCCCCACTGATCCCCCTGCTCCCCACCTACCACTACACTACCTATGCTCCCCCACCTACCACTACTGTGCCCCTGATCCCCAACCTACCAATACATCACCACTGTGCCCCCTGCTACCACTACACTACCGCTGCTACCCCAGCCTCCTCCACTGATCCCCCTGATCCCCACCTACCACTACACTACATATGCTCCCCCACCTACCACTACTGTGCCCCTGCTCCCCAACCTACCAATACACCACCACTGTGCCCCCTGCTACCACAGCTACCACTACACTACCGCTGCTCCCCCACCCTCCTACACCCCTTGCTCCCCACCTACCACTCCACTACCTATGCTCCCCCACCTACCTGTGCCCCTGCTCCCCAACCTACCAATACACCCCCACTGTGCCCCCAGCTACAACCACTGTGCCCCCTGCTCCCCCACCTACCACCACTGTGCCCCCTGCTCCCCCACCTACCACTATACTACCGCTGCTCCCCCACCCTCCTCCACTATTCCTCCTGCTCCCCACCTACCAGTACACGACCTCTGCTCTTCATATCAGCACACATATCACACATCCAATACACACATATGTCACACACAGTCAATACAACAATTACAAATATTACACACAGCAACACATAGCATTCATATCACACACAGCCATCACTCCTATCACAAACAGACACCACACACTACATCATATTATTATGAGATTTATTACAGCAGAGCTCTCTCATACAAAATGCAATATGTAGCTGTCCTCCGAGCTCCAGCCAATCAGAACGTTGCCACGGATTACTACAGGAAAGCTCTGACACTAAGTGCCTGAGCTCACAAGACAGTTACTTATGGTTTTGCACCCGGTGGAGGCGCCGACCAGATTCCCAGCATACTGGATCACCAGAGTTCAGCATGCCCATCTCCCTGCAAGGTAATAACAGGGAAGGGGGAATCATTTTTGTTTTTGAATAATTATTAATTGAATAAATCCTATATACAAACACTACACACCTATTGACATACACTGTACATGGATAAAGGGGTATGATGAGGGGGGGCGGGGGCGCTGTTAATATTTTTCGCACAGGGCACCTTAAGGCCTAAGGCCAGCCCTGGTCTCGGTGTCCCTAGTTAGATTTAGATCACCTTATGTACACTATAAAATATAAAATAAATTATTTTACTTACCTTTTCTCCAGTACCAAATCTCACTTATGGGTCCTGATGTGTAACTGATTAATGAGGAGTTCTTAAATGCTTCATCAAGTCCGGAAAGTGTTTGTGGTGCTTGTTTTGTTAATGCTCGGGCATAGAAAATTTTGCAGTATTACTTACTTGTTAGAAAACTGTCTCTACGTTTTTGGAGGTGATGGATTTGCTATAAGAATTATGTGGACCCATTAAAGTATTGATATATCCTCCTCAACAGGACTGTGATTGCCAAAAAAATGTATTTAAAGAGTTACTGTAGTGCCAGGAATACAAATCTGTATTCCTAGCACTACCAAACACTCTGCCTCCCCACTCTCTCCTCACGACTACTTTATTTACTTACCTTATCCCAGCGCAGATGTCAAGTGTGTGTCTTAAACAGTATGAAGTAGTAGGAAAAAGTTAAATAATAAGAAGAGTAAAATACAAATATTTTTTGACTAGATTGTCATAGATGCTTAGGGTGGCCCTGGATGGTGGTGATATAAGGACAGATAATTCCCTTTGCACTCTTTTTGAGTATTTAAAAGACTAGTCTTGCCCGAGGTGCCTGGAACAAATGCCTATGTTCAACAAAACGGGGAAGATTCTAAAGGTGGTCTAAAGTACTAAATCAGTAGAACTGTCAGTCACATTCCATTGGGTGACCCTTTACATATTTGCACCATTTTAGATCACCTTGATAAATCTTATCCAGTGTGTTTTCTTTCTTTTCTAGTATCGAACAATTAACATACAGTAGGTATTTCTAACACCCCACACTCTCTTTAAACAAGTGATAATTTTTCAATGGTTAATGGTTAACATTAACACGTTTTAAGATAATTTTAATAATGTATTTCCGCCTACACACTAGAGATGTTTAGCACAGTTAACCATCCTTATTTCCCACGTTCTGCAACAGTGAAGATACACTATGTAAATGGTCAAAATAAACTAAACTAAGCAGCCATTCGAAAACAGAAGATATAAAATTTTATGTTTTACACTCAAAGCACTCAAAAGTGCACGTTAATAGAAATAATTATAAAACCACTAGACAATTTTAGCAAATCATAGCAACATCATATATTGACAGTTTAAGATCTATTGAATAAAGGACCACTATAGGCACCCAGACCACTTCAGCTTAATGAGGTGGTCTGGGTGCCTGGTCCAGCTAGGTTTAACCCTTTTTTCTATAAACATAGCAGTTTCAGAGAAACTGCTATGTTTATAAATGGGTTAATACAGCCTCTAGTGGCTGTCCCATTGATTTTCACAGTGAGAAGATGCCAGCGTCCATAGGAAAGCATTGTGAATGCTTTCCTATGGACTGGCTGAATGCATGCGCGGCTCCTGCCGTGCATGCGCATTCAGCTGAAGAGGAGGAGAGGAGGGGGAGAGCTCCCCGCCCGGCGCTGGAGAAAGAGGTAAGTTTAACCCCTTACCTCTTTCTCCCCGCCCGGCGCTGGAGAAAGAGGTAAGTTTAACCCCTTCCTCCCCCCAGAGCCCGGCAGGAGGGGGGCCCTGAGGGTGGAGGCACCCTCAGGGCATTATAGTGCCAGGAAAACAAGTATGTTTTCCTGGCACTATAGTGGTCCTTTAACATGAACCTTTATTTATTTTTATTATGTTTTAGGCAAACCTCAGAAACACTAAGTGCCCCCACAGCAGGCGATGAAAACACATTATAAATAATATATTAAAAACTGCTAAAGTGTTTAAAAAAAATAAACAAACAAACTATTGATAGTTTTCTCTGCTCTTTTGATTAATGTAAAGTTATTTTTACATGACAGTTCCACTTTATAGTACACAGAGGTGCTCCTCGGGAGCCCATTAAGAGTGATGGATATAATGTACATTTTATGCCATATTACAGAAAAGGATTTTTGTGTAATCATTTACCTTTAAGTATGATTTATTTCTTTAAAGTGCTTCCAGCTTGGTATATATATTTTGTTTGCTAATAAATCAGATGTTCAAAGCCAGAGGAGAATCCAAGGAAAATTAATTAATTACCTAATATGTTTAATAATTGAATGGTCAGCATTTTGTTGCCTTGGGAAAATCTGGGTACTCTTGTGTAGACTTGGTTTAAATAACAAGTTAAGAAGCATACATTCCTCGTCAAATATGTTACCATATTCTAAAAATGAATGAAATATGCTACGAAAAATCTCCAGTTAATTACATTGGCTGGTGAAAGGCTTTTCATAATGTTGATAGTAACATTCTATTTTCATAATTTGAGTTTACGTTGTTTTATCTATCTATGTATCTATGTATGTATTGCGATTTATGATTAGATTTGTACAGTCTAATAAAGAAAAGAAAAATTTAAAAATAAGAGAATAATGAATGGTAACAAGTGTGAAGTTATCCTACTTTGGTGAAATAAGAAAATCCACAGTGCAAGCTACTCCCAAATACATAGAATGGGGTCTATGAAACTCCGCTTCTTGGGTTATTTATTTTTATGAAACTTATGAAAAATCTGAATAAACCTGGTCATGAATATAATAGAAAAATGCTAGAACTGTTACATAGAAAAATAGAAACATAGAAACATAGAATGTGATGGCAGATAAGAACCATTCGGCCCATCTAGTCTGCCCAATTTTCTAAATACTTTCATTAGTCCCTAGTCTTATCGTATAGTTAGGATAGCCTTATGTCTATCCCACGTATGCTTAAACTCCTTTACTGTGTTAACCTCTACCGCTTCAGCTGGAAGGCTATTCCATGCATCCACTACTCTCTCAGTAAAGTAATACTTCCTGATATTATTTTTAAACCTTTGTCCCTCTAATTTAAGACTATGTCCTCTTGTTGTGGTAGTTTTTCTTCTTTTAAATACAGTCTCCTCCTTTAATGTGTTTATTCCCTTTATATATTTAAATGTTTCTATCATATCCCCCCTGTCTCGTCTTTCCTCCAAGCTATACATGTTAAGATCCTTTAACCTTTCCTGGTAAGTTTTATCCCGCAATCCATGAACCAGTTTAGTAGCCCTTCTCTGATCCCTCTCTAAGGTATCAATATCCTTCTGAAGATACGGTCTGCAGTACTGTGTACAATACTGAGGTCTCACCAGTGCTCTGTACAATGGCATGAGCACTTCCCTCTTTCTACTGCTAATACCTCTCCCTATACAGCCAAGCATCCTGCTAGCATTTCCTGCTGCTCTATTACATTGTATGCCTACCTTTAAATCATCAGAAATAATCACCCCTAAATCCCTTTCCTCATATGTTGAGGTTAGGACTCTATCAAATATTCTGTACTCTGCCCTTGGGTTTTTACGTCCAAGATGCATTATCTTGCACTTATCCACATTAAATGTCAGTTGCCACAATTCTGACCATTTTTCTAGTTTACCTAAATCATTTGTCATTTGGCTTATCCCTCCTGGAACATCAACCCTGTTACATATCTTAGTATCATCAGCAAAAAGACATACCTTACCATCAAGACCTTCTGCAATATCACTAATAAAAATATTAAAGAGAATGGGTCCAAGTACAGATCCCTGAGGTACCCCACTGGTGACAAGTCCAAGCTTCGAATATATTCCATTAACTACAACCCTCTGTTGCCTGTCACTCAGCCACTGCCTTACCCATTCAACAATATTGGAATCCACACTTAAAGATTGCAGTTTATTGATAAGCCTTCTATTTGCAACAGTGTCAAAAGCCTTACTGAAATCTAGGTAAGCAATGACTACTGCACCACCCTGATCTATAATTTTAGTTACCCAATAAAAAAAATCAATAAGATTAGTTTGGCATGATCTCCCTGAAGTAAACCTATATTGTCTGATCTTGAAATCCATTGTTTTTAGATGTTCAACAATCCTATCCTTTAACGTGGTTTCCATCACTTTCCCCACTACTGAAGTAAGACTTACTGGCCTATAGTTGCCGACTCCTCCCTATTACCTTTCTTGTAAATGGGCACAACATTCGCTAACCTCCAATCTTCTGGGACTACTCCTGTTAACAATGATTGGTTAAATAAATCTGTTAATGGTTTTGCTAGTACACCACAAAGCTCTTTTAATAGCTTTGGGTGTATTCAATCAGGTCCCATTGATTTATTTGTCTTTACTTTTGACAGTTGAAATAGAACCTCTTCCTCTGTAAACTCACGTGTAATAAATTACTCATTTATTCTTTTTCTTAACTGAGGTCCCTTTCCTTCATTTTCATCTGTAAATACAGAACAAAAATATTAATTGAGGCGCTCAGCTAGACCTTTATCCTCTTCTACATACCTTCCTTCTTTTGTTTTTAATCTAACTAATCCTTGTTTTACTTTTCTTTTCTCATTTATGTATCTAAAAAATGTTTTGTCCCCCTTTTTTACTGACTGTGCTATTTTCTCTTCTGTGTGTGATTTGGAAGCTGTAGCCTCTTTCTGCCTAATCTTATAGATCATTTTGTCTTCCTCACTCTGGGTTTTTTTATAATTCCTAAATGCTAACTTTTTGGTTTTTAACTATTTTGGCACATCTGCAGAGTACCACAGTGGTTTCTTGAATTTTCTGCTTTTACTGACAAGCCTAATGCAATTTTCTGTTGTCTTCAATAGTGCAACTTTTGAATAATCCCATTTCTCTTGGACTCCATTTAAATTGCTCCAGTCTGATAATGACTCCTCTACACATATTCTAATTTTAGAAAAGTCTGTTTTTCTAAAGTCTAAAACTTTTGTTTTTGTGTGATGTGACTCAGTCACTGTTCTTATATTAAACCACACTGACTGATGATCACTGGATCCTAAACTTTCACCTACAGTAATATCTGATACCAAATCTCCATTTTGTTAACACTAAATCTATTATGGCCTCTTTACGAGTTGGCTCCTCAACAACTTGTTTTAGAGACAATCCCAGTAGGGAGTTTAGAATATGTGTGCTCCTGGCACAAGTAGCTAATTTTGTTTTCCAATTAAATCAGGAAGATTAAAGTCACCCATGATGATAACTTCCCCCTTCATTGTCATTTTAGCTATTTCCTCAACTAGTAGATTATCTAACTCTTCAATTTGTCCTGGGGGCCTATAAATCACACCTACATGAGTTACTGTGTGATTACCAAATTCTAACGTAACCCAAATGGACTCTATGTTTGCCTCACTAACCTTTATTAGGCTAGATTTTATGCTGTCCTTCACATACAGGGCCACCCCCCCACCCCCCCCCTTTCTTGCCTTCCCTATCTTTTCTATATAAAGAGTACCCTGGTATTGCTATGTCCCAGTCATTTTTCTCATTATACCATGTCTCAGTAACAGCGACTAAATCTACACTATCAGTTGCCATTATTGCCACAAGTTCATGGATCTTATTCCCTAAACTGCAAGCATTTGTAGACATGACTCTAAGCTTATAATTTTTTAACACACTTGCTACAGGCACCTTCTGTGCTTGTTTTGGGGGAAATTTGGATTGATGTTTTATCACCCTTTTGCCCCCCCCTCCCCTCCTAGTTTAAATACATCTTAGCAAAACCTTTGAACTGCTCACTGAGAACATTTGTTCCCTTTTGAGAAAGATGCAAACCATCTTTTTTGTACAGCTTATTTCCATTCCAAACAGAGCTACCATGAGAAATAAAGCCAAATCCTTGCTCCCGACACCATTCACCAAGCCACAAATTAAAGTCCCTAATACGCATCCGCCTGTCGTTCTGAGTGTTATGCACAGGCAGAACTTCAGAGAATGACAGTGTGGAAGCAACCTGCCGTATATCATTGGCAAAAACACTAAAAACTTCCTTAACCTCTGAAACCTCATTGCAAGCCAAGTCATTTGTCCCTAGATGGACAAGTACATCCAATTCCCCTTCCTGCTTTGCTTGCTTAACAATATTACAGATACGTCTCCTGTCTCTGTGAGCAGTAGCTCCGGGAAGACACCTCACAAGACCACCATTGTCCATCTCCACACCTCTTATGATGGAATCCCCCAACAACAACTGATTTCTATTAGGCCTCATCATAGTCTCCAAGCCGGTCTCCACAACACCACTAGCCTCAGTGCCTCTCTCCACAACACCACTAGCCTCAGTGCCTCTCTCCACAAGACCACTGGCCTCGGTGCCTCTCTCCACAACACCATTACACTCTGAAAGTGCAGAAAATGAATTATGTAGAGCAACAGACTGTGCAAAATGCCTTTTATCCACAACTCTAAGTCTACCAGATCCTACAGTAATCCATCTGCCATTTCTAGTATGTCTCTGCGGCAGTGGCTTTGCAGCAGTTCCAGTCTGAGTTTGTTCACCAGATAATTTACAAATCTCAGACTTCAAAAATACAATCTCCTGCCGCAAGATAGAGAACTGTCTACAGATTAGACAACAACCAAACCTCCAAAAAGTGGAACGTGAAACAAATGCATAGCAACTATTACACTGAACTAAGTCTGCCATTCCAATGAGGAGAATAATTTAAATCAAACGAATCTTAACTTTTTATTTATCCTCCTGAATACTTCAGATTACCTCCAGTTTATCTCCAGAATATCTCCAACAACACACTTAGAAGCAATACTTAGATGAAACAACCAAGCTATATTAGCCAAGCTAATGACAACAACCCTTATATAACTCCTAAAATCACCACCCACTAGGAATGTTTGTGGCGAAACCGGCCTCGCCATGTGTCCTTGGAGGGGGCTGCTTGCCCGTCTCTTGCCTTTGGACTATGGACCAGACTTTATGTGAATATGTTAACCCAGATAGCTATGCCATGGAGCCCATTCGTGTAGTTAAAGACTTCGGCTCCATGGCAATTGAACTGTGTGAATAGGATCTGAGCGCTATTCGGTAGTTTTGTGCGCTTAGATCCCAGCTATCTGGGGATATGTGAAATGTCTGTGTGTTATGTGTAAAAGGTGACTTTATGTATTTTAAAGTGTTTTATGTCTTTTTGCAACTATGTGCTCAATGGAGTCTGCCTCTATCCCTGGATAATTGGATTACTTTCCCCATTGTCTCCAGGATAGAGGGCTCTGTAAAACCTGTTTGAGCCAGATAGCCATGTGCCAGCCAGGGCCCAAAAGATACTTTTACTAACTTTTGAACCCCTGGTCGGATTCATGCCATTTTTTAATATGTTGTTCCCCTGAATGGATTGATTGTGAATAATTTTATGTGATGTATGGTTTTAAAGTTATGAAAGTTGGGTAGAAAGTATGTTTTAACTGTATGTGTAATTGAGTTTCCTCTCAGGATAAAGGGAGGGAATATGTGGGATGTAACTGATATGTGATTGGTTGTTTTATACCTCCCTGTGGGCAGTCCTGTATGTGAAAGACTGTAATAAAAACCAGGCTGGGTGTGCCAGCACAGGAGTTCCTGTTTTAACCCTCAAAGTGAAGTGTCGTCTCATTATTGGGGGAGGATTTATTGTATGCTGTTCCAGTTTGACTGCTAGGAGAGTAAACCTATTCATATGGTTCCTATTCAACTGTCTACAGCCTTCATATGCTTGAGAGGATTCATATGCTTCTACGGTTCGGTGGTTGTGGTGTCTGCTGCAGTGCTTGGAGTCCTCAGGAAGCATTAGGAGCATCCTTTAACGGAGGTACCCAGTCGGGGTGCCAGGTGATCCGTTACAATGTTTAACACCTGGTTAGGCCTCTGCTTATTTGCAAACAATAGCTAATTTAAACAGCAATCAATAGCAAGTAACTAATCAAATCAAATGCCTTATAATTACCAACAGGAATTCAAACCTTGTGCAATCAGTAACCTTTTCCTACAGATGAATCTTACCTGTAACAGTAGAAAAGAAAGCTCTTAGCACAACTCTTAGACAGTTGAAGCTTTTGTAAAACTCTCCAGAATATCTCCAACAACACACTTAGAAGCAACACTTAGATGAAGCAACCAAGAACGTTTTGTTTGCTTACAAAACGTTCTCATATAAAATTCAACAGGGCCAGCAAGTAATAAACTGGCACACCCTAACTGTCTTATTCCCCTTAGCTAATAGGAAGGTCGTAACCCAATACCTCTATTGATTAGATGGAACATAGAGGGGACCAGGGTGAGCTTTGAGCTAAGCCCACCACTAATGGATATATAACAAGTAAGGTATATGCTCTCTGAAATGGGCCACAAATAAGGTGGTCTGCCTGTAGGAGTCCAGTGTAGGAGTATCGATGATATTATACATGATACTTCCAAAAGGGGAGGCTAGGCTGAATGTGATTGGCTATACTAGCATTTAAATTTTGGTGGGAATGAGGCCGCACACTTATAGGTCCCTGATGAGGGTGCACACCAAAGATTTAATTCGGACCATGCAATTATGGTTTTTAATAAACTATCGGAGTGTTTTGAAATTAAAATAGTTTATTTGTGGTTTTATTCTGAATTAGTCTATTAATTATGCCAATTAGTTGGTTAGGCAAAGGTAGTAGTAGATAGCTTCTCAGCAATCTAGGTATCTTAGGGCATCTTTTGTGTCAAATTTAGGAACAACAACATGAGGGCAGACCAATCATGATGGTAAGCTACCTTTCTTGTTCCTCCATTTCCCATGTGGGCAGTATATGTACAGGCATCCTAATGTCTCTGTAATTTGACTCTTAGAGTAGTAGTACACTATCAAGAAGAGTAAAACTCTACAAAAAATCTACAGTCTACAATTTCTGGCTCTAGTATTGCAACTAAACTAGCTCTAAGCCTGGGGAATGTGATTGTGAGCTCTTAGACAGCAAGACTAATCTTTGTTATTTACTTAGATACACCCTATATCCTTCTATTTTTGACATAGAGTTTTTTTTCATTTTCTGCCTTTGAGTTCGTAAAAAAATGTTTGCAATATTTCTATTAGTCCTCCTTATAGTGAATTAGTGAATGACAGCCATTGACATTAGCATATTTTTTGTAGTGGATGTGGTAAGTTGTTGCACAGAAGACTATGCTCTCGGCAGCTGTTTCACATTTCTGTTGACTTTGGTTGTGTTCACCCCACAGTCAGAGTCCATTGCCTGTTTTGTATTTTTCCTTCAACTCCGTTTCCAATTCTATTTAGGATTCATATAAGTATCATCTTTATGGTTAAAAGTACAGACTAGCGAAGACATGGGTGCATAACATTTAGTCCAGGGCTCACTGTTTTTTATGTTCACATAATCATTGTGTATTTACTGATAACTGAATAAAGTTTCCATGATTCTATTGTGTAAATTCCCATTTCCCATTGTGGGAAGATTAGTTATTAAATTATAAAAGCTTTCTGCAAGTGATACAATCTGTATGTCTCAGCTGGAAGTATTTAATTCTACCCAAACGAGTACAGTTTATGCTTCATTTATGCCATCATGTTTAAGTCAAGGGACTATCTCTCAACCTTAAGTTGTTCTCCTAGAGTTCTAATTTTGTGATTATAGGGGCCCAATGACCCAGCCTCTCCCATCTCCACACTAATATCACTGAACCACCTATTAGGAGACTTGTTACATCGACCCATCCAACTACAACATAATATTCAACCAAGTAGCTACAAGGCTAGACTCCAAACAGAGTATACATAAATCATCCCACACCTGCTCCCTGAAAGCTATTAATTCTGACTGGTTATTAGCCAGGTACACTGCACATAGGAGCTACTGGGGAGAGGCAGGGAGCCTTGGGGGTTAAAGCCCTGTATCTCTACAGTTGTTCAAGAGAGGAGAGGGTATTATAGTTTGGAGTTTGTTTGGGGTTTTTCTTAGTT
Source organism: Pelobates cultripes (assembly GCA_933207985.1). Classification (NCBI taxonomy): domain Eukaryota; kingdom Metazoa; phylum Chordata; class Amphibia; order Anura; family Pelobatidae; genus Pelobates; species Pelobates cultripes. The sequence continues at coordinate 47,968,233 of OW240912.1, forward strand.
ATTTTTACATCAGGCTCTGGCTTCTCAAATCAGCTATCTATTATAAAATAAAGATCAGTAGAATAGTGCTATGTCAGGCTTCTTTAGGGAGAGGGATAGTAGTACCCTATTAATGTCAGAAGGGGGCTGCTGAAAAACATAACTCTGCTACACATCCATCTATTAGTTAGGTACCATGTCAGGATCGCATTGAATATCTGGCTGTGCAGCATGGTTTCTGGTTACGCTTTAAGTAAGATCACAGAGAGCATCAGCAGCCCTCTGTTCATGGTTGGTTAGGAGAGGACATACCATAGAACATTGTTGTCATGCTATATCCCCTCCTCCCTGTTAGCCACTGACTACTCCATATATCTTACAAGACTAGTGCCTAAAATGCAGTTACATGGATCTCTTAAATTCTCTCAGGATTTGAACCTCTCTAAAACAGTTTAGAATGTTAGTTCTTATATGTGCAAAATGTAATTTGCCAGCATATTCTATTCTTTCTCAAGCAGCTGAAGGTTATGCGATATTACTTCACACAGGTGTCCATTGTCATGGCTGTCACACACTGTAATCTGTTGTTTGGGTACAAAACTGTGGCATTAAGCTGACAGCATGTTAATTAATATAGCAATACGAAGCCACCTTAGCTGAGCGTGCACGAGAAACATCTGAGAATGGAGAAACCAGAGACAACAGGAATATCTGGAACAATTGTGCTTCACAATGTACTTGGAAATGTCATGGTAAACTCATAATATATTGTCTTCGTAAGAAAACCTTCAGGGCTGAATCATATTACTCACTGAATATAATTTTATCAGAATAAGCAAGACCAAAATTAAATAGAAAAAACATTTCAAATAAGTTGTAATGCATGTGAGTGGTGTGAGATGTAGTTCAGAGACCATAACTGAACTAAAGTCTCAATGTCCTGTCATTTATTTCCATCAAATAAATTTAATTTTAATTTTATTTTCAGCCAGCAGGGGGACCACCTGTCATTACAGGCAGCCCCCCTGCTGGCAATGCAGGAGGCAGCCTACCCGGCCATGTGATTGTGGGGTCCTCGCTATGACCCCACTCTCACATGGCCGGGGAGCACCGGAGGAGAAGGATCTGCCGCGGGGGGGCTCCCTGGGAGTCCCCCCCACCGCGATCGCCGGCGTGGGACCGCCGGCGACCGGGTAAGTTAACAAAAACCGCCAATTACGCCAGGCGGCGTTTAGAGCCGCCTAAAATAGGGCGGAATTGTACGTCCTCCGGTCAGAAGGGGTTAAATTGCAGACTTTCAGCTTAAATTCAAGCGGTTGAACCAAAATATTGTATGAAATGTTTAGGAATTGCAATAATTTTCTTACACAGCCCCATTGTTTCAGGAGCTCAAATGTAATTTGACAAATTAACACAATCATAATAAAATGGAAATTTGTAATACTTTGTCGAGAATCCATTGCAAGCAAATCTGGAATGCACGGACATCACCAAACTCTGGGTTTCCTCCTTTGTGATGGTTTGCTAGACCTTTACTGCAGCTGTCTTCAGTTGCTGTTTGTTCATGGGTCTTTCTGCCTTAAATTTTGTCTTCAGCAAGTAAAATGCACGCTCGATTGGGTAGAGATCATGTGATTGACTTGGCCATTGCAGAATATTCCACTTCTTTGCCTTAAAAACTCCTGGGTTGCTTTCGCAGTATGTTGTGTGTCATTGTCCATCTGTAAAATGAAGCGCTGTCCAATCAGCTTTGCTGAATTTGGCTGAATCTGAGCAGACAATATATCCCTATACACTTCAGAATTAATCCAGCTGCTTCTGTCTTCTGTTACATCATCAATAAACATTAGGGACCCATGCTTGGCCATGCAATCACACTGCCTCCATTGTGTTTTACAGATGATGTGGAGTGCTTTGTATCATGAGCCATTCCAAGCCTTCTCTATACTTTTTTCTTCCCATCATTCTGGTACAGGTTAATCTTAGGTTCAATTGTCCAAATAATGCTGTTCCAGAACCTGGCTGGCTTTTTTAGAGAGCTCACCAGTGTGGGTTTATTTTTTCTCAGAATGTACCAAACTATTGATTTGCCCATTTCTAATGTTCCTGCTATCTCTCTGATGTTTTCTTGTTTTGTTTTTTTTTTGCATCCTAAGGATGGTCTGTTTCACATGCATTGAGAGCTCCTTTGACAGCATGTTGTGGGTTCACAGCAACAGTTTCCAAATGCAAATGCCACACCTGCAGACCTTTTAGCTGCTTAAAGGACCACTCTAGGCACCCAGACCACTTCAGCTTAATGAAGTGGTCTGGGTGCCAGGTACCTCTAGGATTAACCCTTTTTTTTATAAACATAGTAGTTTCAGAGAAACTGCTATGTTTATACTGAGGGTTAATCCAGCCTCCAGAGCCTCTAGTGGCTGTCTCATTGACAGCCGCTAGAGGCGCTTGCGTGCTTCTCACTGTGAAAATCACAGTGAGAGCACGCAAGCGTCCATAGGAAAGCATTGTAAATGCTTTCCTATGCGACCGACTGAATGCGCGCGCGGCTCCTGCCGCGCATGCGCATTCAGCCGATGACGTCGCGAGCAAGGAGGAGAGGAGGAGTACAGCTCCCCGCCCGGCGCTGGAGATTGGTAAGTGTTTAACCCCTTCCTCTCTCCAGAGCCCGGCGGGAGGGGGTCCCTGAGGGTGGGGGCACCCTCAGGGCACTATAGTGCCAGGAAAACGAGTATGTTTTCCTGGCACTATAATGGTCCTTTAATTGATGAATATATAACAAAGCAATAGGTCATACCTGTCCATAAAACAGCTTTTGAGTCAATTATCCAATTACTGTTGGTCCCTAGAAGAAGAGGGCACTATATATTGAAGAGCTGTAATTCATAAACCCTTCCTCCAATTTGGATGTGAATACCCTCAAATGAAAGCGAAAAGACTGCACTTTAAGCCCATATTCATTATTTAACTTTAAATTTAATTAATTTTGGTAAACAGCCACATTAACAAAACTTGTGTCCGTGTCCAGACCTAACAGTAGTAAAAAAAGAAAGATAGATAGACTTTATTTGTAGCATTACTTATGTAGGGATCAATAACTAAATAGCAAGTACATAACGTAAAAGTACGTAACCAAAATGAATACCTTTTTGCAATCTTCAAGTATTACTTGGATTATTGATACCTATTATTACCCAACTCAATAGCACTAACAATCCACTAAAATAGACTACAGATTTTATGTTGAATTGCCTAAGCTGAACAATTTTCTCCAAATAACCAAGTAGAGATAACATTACTTAATCTATTTTGCCAATGCTAACATATTTGTTAAAATGGTTACTCCACTTCACCCTTTAAAAAACTATATATAATTTTTAAACTAATATGCCTTTTAAGGCATTAATGATAGGTCCGTCACCCCTTGAAACCTGTAAAATTTTGAAATCCAGTGCCAGGCAAAAAAAAAAACCAGCATTGTCTTTCACGCCCCGTCCTGACATCACTCTGAACTCGATGCTTCTCAGAGGTCCGATTGGAGCATTTTGCCAGCTCAGAGCACATGCATGCAGTCTGAGCCAGGGAGGGGAGGAGGAAGGGAGAAGGGGAAGGAAATGTAATTTTTAATTTAATTATGGAACACGAATTAGAGTCATTCATGCTGGGGTCATAGCTAGCATCCGGCACACAAATACAAATATCTCCGAATGTGCATTGCTTCAAGTAGAAACACTGCAAATCTAGACTCCAACTACCACACTCACTTTAAATTTCTGAAGTGGTTATGGTGGTTGGAGTAACCCTTTAAATGTTTTAATCCAATTGCCAATTTAACACAGGTCACTATTTATTGAATAAACCAATTTACCATTACGACCATTACCTCCATCCCTTCTAGCGCATTTTTATGTCAATGTGAAATGGACAAAGATGAATAGTGTAAGTACATGTGAAGTAAAACATTCTAAATATGTGAGTTATATAATAGATCTGAAGGTTATCAGATTTTTTTTTCCATTATATTATTTTTCTATTCTCATGTAATCATACTAATCTTCTTGCACAGAAATATAAAAGTCACGCTGACTTCTGTCGAGTGTTCTGCACTTCAACCTCACATTCTATTTTTTATGCCATACATTTATTTTCTGTTTTTTGAGAAATCCTTTCAGCTAACATTGTTTTATTCTTCACCAGGCTTGCTTTATTTAAGTATTTTGAGCTATTTTATAATAATGGTTCACAAAAGTGTATGTACGTAGATCAAAATGAAAGAGATTGAGACTGCAACTCTTATAAAATAATTAACCACTATACTGGATAGCATGGAGAATTGACCAAGAAATTGCAATGCTTAGGACAACATAGAACACAAATTGTCCAATATTGCTATATTTAAAGTAATTTCGACCTAAAAAGTGCAATTCCTTTGTCCGTTCCCTGCGACTCCAGCTTTTGTAAATAGGCCAACATTCAGCTAAAATTGAGTTTGTTTTGGAGCAATTCAGTTTATTCAACTTGTATGAGATACTGAGTATTCTAACAGCTAAACTGATTTTAAAAAAAGACTGTATTATCTTTGAATTATGGAATTATATATAGTTTGGGGTCAATTAGGTTTGAAAATCATCAGTATTTAAAAGCTTGCTCATGAATAAAAATAAATAAATAGATGAATAGGCCTAGTCCTGCATAACATACTAATTAGTAGGGGAAAAATGACAATGATGCTATAAACTGAGTCTTAGACAGGTAGGTTCATTCTGGCATAATATCAAAATCATTATGAATATATGTCTTGGGCATCATTAAACATTATGGTCATCTGCTATGTATATATGCAGTTTTACTTTGCCCCACTCATCTTTCTCCATCCCATCTTCCTGATAGACACAGCTTCATTTATAATGTGAAAATTTAGCATAACACCTGAACAGCTTGGTAGCTATTGGGGGCAAATAACTAACAGTTTACTTCTTAGTAGTCTTTTTCGCCATCAGCCATCTTGCATACTTTGGCTCCTGAAGCTAAGATTGGACAAAGATGTTATTTTCATTTCATGGATTGCAACAGCCTGGACTCATTGAAGCTGAGGCAACATAAATAAATCAGAGGGCACACAAAACCAAACTATGTAATGATACTGTGACAATACAGACCCCTGGATCAGCCTATTTCCTAAATGTATCATCCAGAAAGGATTGTCACTAATACCAGGGTCAAGTCCCCCAGGAGGCTCGTCTAAGAAGAGGAGCCCATGTGAAATGATGCTGCAGTGGTGGAAACTGGTAACAGGTAGCGGCTTGTGGGCAGGACTTGGGTAGGCACTCACCTTCTCCACACACTGGAGCAGATAACTGGAGTCCAAGCATTGTCCCATCTGCCGAGACCTCTACGGTTGCCTTAGAAGGCACAGAGTCCTCTACTCACTGGGTCAGGTGGAAGGTATTTTCTCATCTGCCCGTCCATCTCCTTCCAGGCAGACATCAACCCCTCTGTCTGTCCTTCTCCTTCTAGGCAGGTATTGACCCCTCTGACTGCACTACCTCCAACAACTGCCTTTACAAATGCACTTGTGGCTCACAGGTCCAGCTTTTGCCAACATCTTTACAAAGACACTTTTGGCTTAAAGGCCAGCTCTTTTCTTAAAGGTATCAGAGAACACTGCAACTAGAAAAACAGAAAAGAATACTCTGCTGCTGGAATCCTGAAAGAACCAGATAGGGGACACAGTTCCTACCGAAACTACCACACAATACTTTATTTCCACTTAGTACTTAGAACGCATTTCATACCAGTGGCAACATACTCAATCCAATACATAAATTATAATTATATGGGGAAAAATCATACAGGCAATCACATAACACAATAAAATAGAACAATGCAAATAATGGGAAGTCAAAGGACATACAATAATAATGATATTATTCTATCTGCATTGCCATCATATGCAAATAAATGCAAAATATATTCAAACACATTGGTCACTAGGGAACATACAACCAATAGATTGTGCTGTCATACATTATGTTCCAGTGGATGGTAGTGGTTCCATTACAGTGTTAAACAGATGGCGCTGTGCCATAGAATTTCCCTGTAGCCAAATCTACCTAGTTGGTACAGATCATCAACAGAACAGTGGAGCACATAAGACATTTAACAAAAAAAATGACAATAATACACACCCTGCACTTATATCAGGAACGGGATGAGTTAGACATACGAGACAACTGGGGAGCAACATGAGGTGTCCGACATACAAAAACCCACAGTTTTAACATATACAAAAAAAGTCTAAGGTCAAAACCATAAAATGCAGGGCCAGGACTAGCAAAGCAAAGTAAAGTCTTAACTAGAAAAGCTACAATTTCTGGGGAAATTGTGTGGTGTTCTTGCCTCCACCAGTAGTCTACAACTGGAGTGGGCAGAGTAACTGTTATTATTTATTTATATAGCACATTTAATTGCAATGTTGTTGCCCAAGGTGCTTCACAGTTACATTAAAACACACATTTATAAAAACATTAGCAGGTGTACAAAAGGCCCTGTCTATGACATCACTTGCTGCTCCAGCCTGGCACAGGTCAGAGTATTTTGGCGGTTGCCATCTTCAAACGGTCGTATTTTAAAAACTATAAGATTTGTGTAGGTGGGCTTGAAAATGAGGGAGTGGTAGCAGTTTAGAAATCATGTCGTAATATTTCAGCTTTTGCCAGCTCCACTTTAGGTTTGAAGATTTTGCCATTCGTTCTTATGGGACCAATTTCGCCACAAGAATGACAATATTCCGTGAACCATTCGGCGAAACGTTCCATAAAGTAATAGCAATCCAATCGGGAACAATCCGCACGTTTCAGTATATTACTGTCTATGTAGTGTAAAAAACTGTGGGAGGAGTTAGGGTGGTAAATTTGGCTATAATAAGAATAAGAATAATAACTAGAAAAGCTTCAATTTCTAGGGAAATTGTGTGAAGTGTTCTTGCCTCCACCAGTAGTCTACAACTGGAGTGGGCGGAGTAACTGTTATTATTTATTTATATAGCACATTTAATTGCAACGTTGTTGCCCAAAGTGCTTCACAGTTACATTAAACCATACATTTATAAAAACATTAGCAGGTGTACAAAAGGCCCTGTCTATGACATCACTTGCTGCTCCAGCCTGGCACAGGTCAGAGTATTTTGGCGGTTGCAATCTTCAAACGGTCGTATTTTTAAAACTATACATCCTACAGTGAAGAGCTTTATATTGTGAGAATCACAAGACCCAGACGTACATTTTGATGCATATGTCTCTGAAGTATTAAAAATGAAGGCACAGTCGCAGTTTAGAAATTGCCCTTCAAATTTAAGCTGGCTGGAGTGGAGTTTCAATGAATGTCAATGGATGGCGTGAGTTGCAAACAAATGGTCATATCGTGCAAACTGTCAGGACTATGGCTTAGCCGTGTACATTTTTAGTGGCAGCAGGGATAGCTGAACGTTTTGATATAAGATTTGTGTAGGTGGGCTTGAAAATGAGGGAGTGGTGGCAGTTTAGAAATCATGTCCTGATTTTTCAGCTTTTGCCAGCTCCCACTAGTTTTGAGCATTTTGCCATTCATTCCTATGGGACCAATTTCGCCACAAGAACGACCATATTTCGTGAACCATTCGGCAAAACGTTCCACAAAGTAAAAGCAATCTGAACGGGAACAATCCGCACGTTTCGGTATATTACTGTCTATGTAGTGCAAAAACTGTGGGAGGAGTTGGGGTGGTAAATTTGGCTATAATAAGAATAATATATATGTGAGATAACATTAAGTGGTCTTGCTATGCAAGAACACTTAATTAGATATTCCAGGTAAAACAAAAGTATAAAGTATTGACTGGTTAAACAAATAGGCAAAGGTTTACCAGATGGTCCAATGCAGGATCAGGCAGGCATTGATTAACCAAGACATGTACAGGCAGGCATGGGTTAACCAGGGTTCCAGGCAGGATCAGCAGGGCTCGAGTCCTGCAGGAACGCATGAGAACGGTGTTCCTGCACTTTTACCACAACAGGAACGCTGTTCTCGTTAGAAGTCCTGCAGGATATGCCCATGGGCGGAATGACTACTTGGACTATTATTTGACCAAAGGCCAGAGACAGCCAGGGGCCTGGCCGCACAGCCATGCTCCAGCTGAAGAGATTAGCGATCTCTCCACTGGAATGACAAATTTCTTAAACATCTCATCCATCCATAGGTTGAGGGGCCCCTGATGGAGCGAAGGGCCCCAGCAACCTACCATTCTGCACATTACCCCCCTCTTCCCTCTCTCAAAATGAGACTTGGCAGCATTACCTGCTCTCTCACTCTGCCAGGTCTCCTTCTTCCTGTCCCATGCGGCGATCTGTGTGATGGGGAGAGGCGGAGCTAGAAAGTGACATCACTTCCTCCACTTTCCTCACACAGAGAGCCAGCGAGGTGAAGGAGCGACTGCCTGAGAAAGACCAAAGGGAGCAAAGAGAGGTAGGATATAAGGGGAAGATGGAGCGTCACTCCCTCACTCTGTCCCCACCTTCCTCACTCTGTTACCTGCTTCCTCACTCACTCTGTCACCAGTCACCCCCTCCCTCACTCTGTCACCCCCTCCCTCACTCTGTCACCAGTCACCCCACCCTCACTCTGTCACCCCCTGCCTACCTCACTCTATCACCCCCTCACTCTATCACCAGTCACCCCCCTCACTCTTTTCCCCTGCCTACTTTCACTCTATCACCTCACTCTATCACCAGTCACCTCCCTCACTCTGTCACCAGTCACCCTCCCTCACTCATCACCCCTCAATCTGTCAACCCTCCTCACTCTGTCACCAGTCGCCTCCCTAACTCTGTCACCCCTGCCTACTCTATCACTCTATCACCAGTCACCTCTCCATCACTCTGTCACTCACTCTGTCACCAGTCACCCCCTCCCTCACTCTGTCACCCTCTGCCTACCTCACTCTATCACCCCCTCACTCTATCACCAGTCACCCCTTCCCTCACTCTGTCACCTCCTCCCTCACTCTGTCTCCAGTCACCCCCTTCCACACTCTGCCACCAGTCACCCCCTTCCTCACTCTGTCACCCCCTCAATCTGTCAACCCCTCCATCACTCTGTCACCAGTCGCCCCCTCTCTCACTCTGTCACCAGTCACCCCCCCACTGTGTCACCCCTCAGTCTGCCATCTTTCACCCCCTCCCTCACTCTGTCACCAGTTGCCTCCTCCCTCACTCTGTCACCAGTCACCCCCCACTGTTTCACCCCTCACTCTGCCATCTGTCAACCTTCCATCCCACACTGTTATCTGTCACCCCCTCCCTCACTCTGTTACCTGTCACCCCCTCTCTGCCAACTGTCTCCCGCCTCCCTCCCACACTGTCACCTGTCATTCCTGCAAAGCATTCAGGAGATTTGCAGTAGTGCTCGAGTCCTGCAGGAATGCGTGGAAACAGCCTCCCTGCACTTTTCCACAGCAGGAAAGCCGTTCCTGTTAGTAATCCTGCCGGATAGAACCGGCTCTCTAATTAGGCGATATAGGCAGCCGCCTAAGGTCTCGCGCTGATTGAGGCCTCGCGGCTGCCTAAATCGCCTTAGCGCAGTGTGACATGTCGGGAGGGCCCTTCATGCTGCCGGGTGCGAGGCCCCTTCACACCGCCTGTCCTGGGGGAGTATAGTGGGAATGCAGTTTAAATGTAAAGTCTTATGATAGAACTGTTAAATTAACTCTGGCGTTTTTTTCCTTGTAAAGGAATCATTGACTAATATGCATAAAGTGTAAAAAACTAGTGCATTACTTCTGGCAACAACCAGATGGCAATAAAATAACTTTTAATTACGGAATAAATTGGAACGCACGGCCATACTTAATTCAAGAACAGGTGGAACCCACGGAAGTGCGTCATAGAAAGAGGACGTCCATCCATACAGGAAGTGTGTCACCAAGGAGGGACGCATGAAAGTTGCCGCGGAAAAACGGATCGGTACTTGGAACAGCTGAGATGACTTATGGAGGTAATTCACCAACGGACGAGGAGTCCAATAGAAGAGGAATATGAGAGCACGCCCACCACACCACCAACGGACTCCCACCATTAATTGTATTTAAGGGAAGGGAAGGGAGGGAAGCAATAGGCTTATGGATACACATTGTTAGTATTTTGTAGTGTATTAAATTGTATGTATTTTAATTTTGGTCCCTGAGGAGGTTTCCTAAAGGGAACGAAATGCATTGGACCATTTTTTATTTATTTATTTTACTATATGCCAATAAATTTATCGTTTTCTACATCCAACCATTGGGAGAGTGTGAACTTCTTGGTCTCCAGATTGGCGTTACTACAAACAGCAGGACATACCCCCCTATCTACAGGGGTGGCAACCTGAAGGCTCATTATATACAACAAATCTTGATACAAGCTGGATCCCTATTCTATATGTACTACATAAGTGTCCTGGGGGAGATCCAGCCTCCTGTCTGCAGCTCCGCCGAGTGCAGAGCTACAGACTGAGGTGTTTCACGATCTTCAGCCAATAAGAGCATTGCCACGGGTTTCCACAGCAATGCTCTGACTAGAGATCGCGAGACTTACCACATGGTCTGCAGCTCTGCATGGATCTGCAGACCAGAAAAGCAGCCAACAGGACCACCAGGGAATGCTGCCCACCAGACCACCAGGAAATAATTACAGAAAACTAAAGGTATTTACCTTTTCACATCCCACCTTACAGTCCCTCCCTACTTACAGACCCACTACCCACCTTACAACCCCCTACCCACTCACAGCCCCCTACCCAATCACAGTCCCCCTACCCACCTTACAGAACCCCTACCCACCTTACAGTCCCCCTACCCACTCACAGTTCCCCTACCCACTCACAGCCCCCTACCCACCTTACAGCACCCCTACCCACTCACAGTTCCCCTACCCACTCACAGCCCCCTACCCAACTTACAGCACCCCTACCCACTCACAGTCCCCTTACCCACTAGCAGCCCCCCTACCCACTCACAGCACCCCTACCCACTATACAGCCCCTACCGACCTCACAGCACACTACCCACCTCACAGCCCCCTACCCTCTAAAAAACTAAATGAGATCGCTAATCAATCAGATTCCATCAAACATATCTTAATTCTGACTTATTAAAAGTAAATATTTACACAAGCAAAAACGTGAAATAATCCAGTCATAAAGCAGTCAAATATTTCCCTGTCAAGCTACCTGCTCTCTGTGTTATACAGTATAAACAAGCACTTTATCAAGAGTGACAAAGTGTGCAGGTTTTACATTTTTAATGGATCCAGTTGATGGACATTATCCTCATTTGTGTTATTTAGATTCAGGGTTTCAGATCAGAATGAGCTCCTTGACAATATTTCTGTAAATTGGGTGAGTGGAATCTTAATCGAGATCCTTTTATGGACCAATTTATCACACTGTGATTTATATGTGAATTTAACCATAAAGAATGTACTATTAAAAGAAACCAAAAGATTTAAAGTGACAACTATCAGTTGTTTTTTGTCATATAAATACCATCAAAGTCTGGCATTAAACAGGTGCTGCAAACTGCACAAACATACACAAGCATTGGGTACAAGAAACTATGGAGAAGACTACATGGTCCTATTGTACAGAATGTGGACACTTCCTGTTTTCATTTCATGAAAAACCAAGAAAGCATTATTATCAGTAAAGCATCAGGACACAAATTTCAAACACATTACCTCAGGAAGTAGTTATTAGAATAAATTAAATATACCTAAAAATATTCTCTAGCATATATTCTCTAGAGCAGGGGTAAGCAGCATTCAGCACTCCAGATGTTGTGAACTACATCTCCCATGATACTCTTACGGCCATAATACTGACAAAGCATCATGGAAGGTGTAGTCCAAATCATCTGGAGTGCAAAGGTTACCTAGCCCTGCTCTACAGTATATCGCTGTCTATTTCGATATTTGAGAATGTGTTCAAGAAACCTGCACTATGTAGTTGTAGGTATTTAAATGCATCATCTAAATGTTCCTCTATTTCCATAAAAGGATACTCCAACCACCATGACCACTTCTGCTTTTAGAGTGGTCATGTTGGTAGGAATCTGGATGTGCAGAGTTTCAGCTTTAATCACTGCACATCTAAAGATATTTCTCATTGGGTGCTGGGGGCATGTTGCACCCCTAGCACATGTGACTTAGGCATTTTTCGTATAAATTATGTCTGTCATCAGTGCACACAGCATGCTGCCGACAGACATTAATGCACACTGCCAACAGAGCCTGCGAGAAAGAAGATTTTCTCTCCCCTCACACTCACCTACACTAAGAGAAGACCTCCCTCATCCCAGTTCCCTTCCTTATTTTTTTATTTCCGTGCCCTCCCCTCAGCTCCAGTCCCTCCCTCCATCCATCTCCCCATCCCCTTGCTGATTCAAAGCATGCACCATGAGTCGGCAAAAAGGTCCAATTAAAGGCTACTCTAACTTACTCTTCTCTTAACTTACTGTCTATCCCACATTGCACTGATAGACAGTCAGTCACCTCTTACTGATGATCTTGGACAATCTGATGCTTCACCATGGAGGGAAGCATTGGGGGGGGAGACGGGGGCTACTGTGCATGTATGGTATTTGTTGCAATGTGCCATTCATCATTTTCATTTAGATGCATTACCGCTGTTCTGCGTTCTGTGATTTTAGGAATGCAAAATGGAGCACCTCTAGTCTGAATGACATCCACTACAAGTGTCCATAGGGAGCAATGTGAATACTGTGGTTTCACAGAAAATGCAGTTTTTACAGTGCTGGAACTGCAGGGACAGTGTCATTGCACCTAAACCATTACATTAAGCTGTAGCAGTTCTGGTGCAAAAAGCATTTAAGAGAAATGCTAGATAAAACTCACTGTGTGATATTAACAAATTTGAGGTTGTTGTAACAGCTCGTCTTCTGAACTCAATTTAGTTCCACTGCAAAGTTAGCAAGTTTCCTAAAATAATTTCTTGAAATCGTGCCTCCGTGTCACGAGAAAAAGCTTCTGAACTGTGTGCTCTTAATGTTTCCATCAGCTGTTATTGCTGTGCTAATCCAACTCAATTGAAGAAGCAATTGTTGTAAAAGTTTGTGTAGAGCAGATTATTGCAGCTCTGTAGAGCACTAAAGGATTTAAAATGTATATGTGGAGGATACGAAGGAAGATAAAAGAGGTGATAATGAAAAACATGAAGGCTGCCTCAAATGCCACATTTCGTTGTTCACAGTTTCTTTCATCAACTAATCACAATTGATGGGTCAATAAAACCTGCACTAAAGGGGAAAAAAAGTAAAAAAGTAGTTTGACTAAAGCAAAGTAATGCAGATGGATATATTTTTAAAAAGGAGAGATCAAGCAAACCATATGGAAATAGTAAAAAGAGAATAAAATATAAATCGGATTTCCGCCATTAACTCTTGCAGCATATGTACGAATGTTCCATTTTCCAAACCCCAATTATCGAACCTTGTGTTCACAATTCTGGTGGTCCTCTTCATCTCAGACTACTTATCCTATCTATAGGTTGCGAAACAAATGCAATGCTCGGAGTTTGTCACTAAAGTGAGAATTACTGGGAATTCAAAGTTAATTTAAACATTTAGGCCAAAATAGCTAAATCAGAAAAATTATCGAAGTCAGTTCTGTATTCAGGGCCACCATCAGAAATTGTGGAGCCCCTAACACAGCTCAAGGTCTGGGCCCCCCGGTGCCCGCCTCCAAGCCCCGCCTCAAAATCACACCCACAGGAATACACACACATAGACACAAAAGGACACAGACACACACACAGAAAGATACACACATACTAACAGACACTAACAGACACAAATACTGAAACAGACATACACACATACAGGCATACTGACACACACATACTGAAACAGACACACACACATATACAGACACATACACATGCATAAGGAGATACAGATATACACACACACATACTCACATACTGACACACACACATACATACAGACATACAAACAGACATACATACATTCACATAAATACATACTGACATACATACATAATGGCATACATACAGATACATAATGGCAAACATACACATACATACATACATACATACATACAGACATACACACACACACACACACACACACACACAGATAGATACACACACACAGAGGTACATACAGACATACTAACATACACACACACAGAGATACATGCATACTGACATACATACATAGATATATACATACATACACACATACATACATACTGACATACATACTGATTGATATATACATACACACATACTGACATACACACACAGACATACATACATACTGACATACATACACACATACATACTGATAGATATATACATACTGACATACACACACAGACATACTGACATACACACACACACACATACATGCATACTGACATACATACACACTGATAGATATATACATATATACACACATACATACTGACATACACACACACACACATACATACTGATAGATATATACATACATACAGACTGACATACACACACACACACACATACATACTGACATACACAGACATACATACACCGGCCGTCACTTCCTCCCAGCAGCACTTGCAGCCGCAATTTTTTTGGAGGGGCCCGGTCGCGCTATTACACAGCCGCAGCGCTGACCGGGCCGCTGAAGATATAGGGCTTATTGGCTGGCCCTAAATGCTTGCGCCACATGATGGGCCCTGGTGCAGATGCACCTGCGGCAGTTTCGCCGCTCCAAGTGGTGCCCGGGCGGCCGGGCCCCCCAGGGCCGCCGGGCCCTTGACAACCGTCATGGTTGTCACCCCCTGATGGCGGCCCTGTCTGTATTTACTGTGGATATTTTAGCCTTTAATTGAAATTCACTTTGAATTCAGAACAATTCTCACTTTTGTCAATAATTCTATCAAGGTTATGCACCAAACAGTCAAATCCAGTAAGAATATGGTCAGTCCGACCGCATTTGAAGCGATTGCGCGGATGTATTCAGTGTCAAGATCAAAATTGGTGCTTTTGTCTTTGAATCCTATATCAATGTAGATAAGGAAAATTTACAAAGCACCATTTTTAACAAAAGCGAGTAGATCATTTGCAGAAATATATACCCCCTGTAGACCTAGCAGCAAGCAGACAAAAAGTAAAAAAAAACCTCTGTGCCGTGTGCGGCACAACTGTGGTATTCACCAGGGATAATCCGACATTGGACTGCAAGAGGTAAAATATTTTGTCAGATATATTCAGACATAGGACCGCAAAGGGTTCATTTAGCCATTTTGGGGGTTGAACAAAAGAAGCATAAGAAGAAAGAAGCCTTCTGATAGTATCATTTTTATTTTACAAGTTTTCTTCCCCCACTAATATTAGAGTGAGTGTAGGTAGAGTCATTTATATTTAATGGGGGGTGACTAGAGGATAATGGACCCATAACCTTTAGAGGAGTGTTGGCAGTGGGTGTAAACATGCTACCTTCTGGGTGGTGATTGATAATAGTGTATCCACCCTTCCAGGGGTGAGGGCTGGGGGGAGGTACTTGGTCCCCTCTTGAATTATTGTTAGTTCCCCTCCCTTATAGTAATATAGGAGGTCTTATTGAGCCCCTCAGTGTGTGTAATTATTTAACTATTTAATGTGGTGGCTGGTTAACAAGTGCTGTCCTGTCACTGGCAGCGTGCAAATAGTTCAGAACTTTTTCAAAATCCAGATGCGGATTTGAAGCATTTGAGAGGCCGCAGTCAGTCCAGCCCGGGCTAGGGGCTGAATAACACAATCCGGACATTGTTAAATATTGCAGTTTGAACCTTAAGCGAATAATGCCACACTTACTTACAGTGTAAATGGGGTACTTAGATTACTAGGAATAAATGTCAGCCATGCTCATTGACACTTATGTTGCTGGCCAACCTTACACAAGTGCAGTTTGGAATGCACAGGAACATATGATTTTCTTGTTAATATTTTTCACTAAATATTCAGTTATTTGTTCACTTGCCTTTGAGCTATTTTAATTGGGTTTCTGCAGAATCAGAGAGAAACTCATACTTTGTTACTGTCCTATTTTTTGCTATTACAGTCCCATGTTGTAGGCTCTTGTCTTGGCAAAAACTGGTCTAGGACACGTCTCGCATTTTGCTGACAAACAGACCGCGAACCTAGCGAGTGGTTGAGTGTGTAAATCTGTGTGTGTGTCAATATCTCTTTCTATCAGTTTGTTTATGTCACTGTGTGTGAATCTTTTGAGTGTATCTGTATGAGTAGATACAGTGAGGGGAAAAAAGTATTTGATCCCCTGATGATTTTGAACATTTACCCACTGACAAAGAAATTATCAGTCTATAATTTTAATGGTAGGTGTATTTTAACAGTGAGAGAGGGAATAACAAAAAAATCCAGAAAAATGCATGTCAAAAAAGTTATGAATTGATTTGCATGTCAATACGTTTCTTGTATTTGACCACCAGGTTTGCACACATCTCAGGAGGGATTTTGTCCCACTCCTCCTTGCAGATCCTCTCCAAGTCATTAAGGTTTCGAGGCTGATGGCTGACAACTCGAACCTTCAGCTCCCTCCACAGATTTTCTATGGGATTAAGGTCTGGAGACTGGCTAGGCCATTCCAGGACCTTAATGTGCTTCTTTTTGAGTCACTCTTTTGTTGCCTTGGCTGTGTGTTTTTGGTCATTGTCATGCTGGAATATCTATCCATGACCCTTTTCTAATGCCCTGGCTGAAGGAAGGAGGTTCTCACCCAAGATTTGACGGTACATGGCCCCATCCATTGTCCATCTGATGCGGTGCAGATGCCCTGTCCCCTTAGCAGAAAATCACCACCAAAGCATAATTTTTCCCCCTCCATGTTTGATGGTGGGGATGATATTCTTGGGGTCAAAGGCAGCATTCTTCCTCTTCCAAGGAGTTGAGTTGATGCCAAACAGCTCGATTTTGGTCTCACCTGACCACAAAACTTTCACCCAGTTCTCCTCTGAATCATTCAGATGTCCATTGGCAAATTTCAGACGGGCCTGAGCAGGGGGACCTTGTGGGCACTGCAGGATTTCAGTCCATTACGGCGTAGTGTGTTACCAATTGTTTTCTTGGTGACTATGGTCCCAGCTGCCTTGAGATGATTAACAAGATCATCCCATGTAGTTCTGGGCTGATTGCTCACTGTTCTCATGATCATTGAAACTCCATAAGCTGAGATCTTGCATGGAGCACCAGCCCGAGGGAGACTGATAGTTATTTTGTGTTTCTTCCATTTGTGAATAATCGCACCAACTGTTGTCACCTTCTCACCAAGCTGCTTGGCGATGTTCTTGCCGCCCATTCCAGTCCTGTGTGGGCCTACAATCTTGTCCCTGACATCCTTGGACAGCTCTTTGGTCTTAGCCATGGTGGAGAGTTTGGAATTCAATTGATTGCTTCTGTGAACAGGTGTCTTTTATCTAAGCAACGAGCTGAGATTGGGAGCACTCCCTTTAAGCTTGTTACCTATACAAAAGACACATAGGAGCCAGAAATCTTGCTGATTGATAGGGCGTCAAATACTTATTTAACTCATTGACATGCAAATCAATTTATAACTTTTTTGAAATGCATTTTTCTGAATTATTTTTTTTTGTTCTTCTGTTTCAAAAATCATTCAAAATCAGCAGGGGATTAAATATTTTTTTCCCTCACTGTATGCACCTATATAACACACAGAGACTTCCCACAATTACATCCCTGCATTAAAACACTAGCCCTTCACATAAATACACCCATGCATTCAAATTGCAACAAACACACTCTTGCATTCAAACACCATCACTGCACGCAAATATACTCCTGCATTCAAATGCCAACACTACAGACAAATACAAAACATTTCAAAATAACATTTTGTGTTGGGAAAGTTTTAGCAATAATGATAAATCTGCTGTGTCGCTGGGGTGCAAAACACACAGATGAAAAAAAAAAACTGGCTGATTTAAAAATCACACTTTGAGAACAATCTCCCTCAAAGAGTCCCTGGAAAAGATTTTTGATTGTTAACAACTATGGAAACAGGATACTGAAGATATAACATGGCATTAAGGAGCTGTAGTTTGAATTCTGAACAGTGACTTTTTATCTGAGACAGTTGGCAGCTACATTTGGTATTGCTCCAAACAGTCATGACGCAAGCCACACCTCTGTTCCTCTTGGGTTGGTTAAAATCATAAGGAGTTTGGCAATCACGCCCTTTCTGTATTTTTTTTTTTTGTTGAGTACGTAAGCCATAAAATTAATTTAATATATGCCTGGTGTTAACCCGTTAACGCCGTTACGGCGTTCTATGCCGTCCCGCATTAAAAGGGCTTTAAAGCCGTTGCGGCGGCATAGAACGCCGTAATGGCTTTGAGCCCCTTGAGGTCCGGTGTAATTACCTCCGCCGCGATCCTCTTCTGGAGGGCTGCCTGACAGCCCAGGCAGCCCCCCTCCGGCAAATGAGGCCCCTGGGGGCCATGTGATCGCTCTCAAAGAGCGATCACATGGCTCCCTATAGCTGGCTGTGGATCTGCCAGCAGGGGGGACTGTCTGAAATGTGTATATATATATATATATATATATATATATATATATATATATATATATATATGTATATATATATATATATATATATATATATATAATATATGTGTATATATCTATTATATATACATATTATATATATTAATAATATTTTAATATTAATATAAGTACATATATTAGTATTAAAATACACTTAGAATGTCGTTACATATATATAATATGTATATATATTATATATATATAATAGATATACACACATATATTATATATATATATATATATATATATATATATATATATATATATATATATATATATACACAAATACACAAGATCCAGCGCACTCACCTATCCACTAAACAGCAACTTCAATGTTGAAAGATTTTATTTGTTTTTTTAAAAACACCTAATCTAGGCAAAAATAATGGGGGTTTAGTTACATTATATGATCATACATTGCATAAGCCTGCCACAACGTCAATGTACCCCATCTTTGGCAGGTCCTACACTAACAGCCTAATGTCTGCTCTTATGAGATTAACCTACTTGGGAAAAAATTCCATCTGGGGCTCTCTGCAGTACAAGGCTAAATAGGGCCCTGGGATGAGGCACCTGTGACAGGGAGGGGTGCAAAACCAAGGAGTTGGCTAGACTCCCAAATATATATAAAACAAGAGGGGGTTGGCTGCACTCACCTTAACATGCATAAATGGGGGTGCTGCTGGGGGCCAAATAATAATAATACACAAGATCCAGCGACTCACCTATCCACTAAACAGCAACTTCAATGTTGAAAGATTTTATTTGTTTTTTAAAAACACCTAATCTAGGCAAAAATAATGGGGGTTTAGTTACATTATATGATCATACATTGCATAAGCCTGCCACAACGTCAATGTACCCCATCTTTGGCAGGTCCTACACTAACAGCCTAATGTCTGCTCTTATGAGATTAACCTACTTGGGGAAAGAAATTCCATCTGGGGCTCTCTGCAGTACAAGGCTAAATAGGGCCCTGGGATGAGGCACCTGTGACAGGGAGGGGTGCAAAACCAAGGAGTTGGCTAGACTCCCAAATATATACATAAAACAAGAGGGGTTGGCTGCACTCACCTGAACATGCATAAATGGGGGTGCTGCTGGGGCCAAATAATACAAACACAAGATCCAGCGCACTCACCTATCCACTAAACAGCAACTTCAATGTTGAAAGATTTTATTTGTTTTTTTAAAAACACCTAATCTAGGCAAAAATAATGGGGGTTTAGTTACATTATATGATCATACATTGCATAAGCCTGCCACAACGTCAATGTACCCCATCTTTGGCAGGTCCTACACTAACAGCCTAATGTCTGCTCTTATGAGATTAACCTACTTGGGGAAAGAAATTCCATCTGGGGCTCTCTGCAGTACAAGGCTAAATAGGGCCCTGGGATGAGGCACCTGTGACAGGGAGGGGTGCAAATACCCCCATTATTTTTGCCTAGATTAGGTGTTTTTAAAAAAACAAATAAAATCTTTCAACATTGAAGTTGCTGTTTAGTGGATAGGTGAGAGCGCTGGATCTTGTGTATTGTATTATTTGGCCCCCAGCAGCACCCCCATTTATGCATGTTAAGGTGAGTGCAGCCAACCCCCTCTTGTTTTATATATATTTGGGAGTCTAGCCAACTCCTTGGTTTTGCACCCCTCCCTGTCACAGGTGCCTCATCCCAGGGCCCTATTTAGCCTTGTACTGCAGAGAGCCCCAGATGGAATTTTTTTCCCCAAGTAGGTTAATCTCATAAGAGCAGACATTAGGCTGTTAGTGTAGGACCTGCCAAAGATGGGGTACATTGACGTTGTGGCAGGCTTATGCAATGTATGATCATATAATGTAACTAAACCCCCATTATTTTTGCTAGATTAGGTGTTTTTAAAAAAACAAATAAAATCTTTCAACATTGAAGTTGCTGTTTAGTGGATAGGTGAGTGCGCTGGATCTTGTGTATTGTATTATTTGGCCCCCAGCAGCACCCCCATTTATGCATGTTAAGGTGAGTGCAGCCAACCCCCTCTTGTTTTATATATATATATATATATATATATATATATATATATATATATATATATATATATACGTATAATAACAATAATAAATAAATAAAATATTGAAACAAAATTTTATATAAATTATATATTCATATGTAATTTCATTCTTACATGTTTTTTGTTATTAATATATATATATATATATTGGTAACAAAATACACTTAGAATGACATTCTATATATATATCTATATATAAAATACAAATAACCGCAAATATATATATATATATATATATATATTTATATATAAATACATATAATTACATAAAAGATTACATTAGTATGCACGTAGAATTTAAATACCTATAAATGTATATATATTAAAATTCTACACGTATATTTAAGTAATCTTTTAACATAATTATGTGATTTGATTAATTAAAATTTGATTGACATGCCTGACAACACAGGGAGAAAGTGCAGAGAATTTAATTCGCAAGCACTATATTTGACCCTGTAACTCTCCAAGACACCATAAAACCCGTACATAGGGGGTACTGTTTTACTCAGGAGACTTCGCTGAACCCAAATATTAGTATCTGGCAAATTTAAATTTAAAAATGGAACGTTCTATATTTGACCCTGTAACTTTCCAAAACACCATAAAACCTGTTAATGGGGGGTACTGCTGTACTCGTGAGACATTGCTGATTACAAATATGTGCATTTTTTTGCAGTAAAAGCTAACAGTATTATGACATTCACAGCTAAAATGTCAGACGGAAATACAAATTTAAAAAAAAATCTTATTTTCTCACTTTTTTAAAATTTTATTCATAATAAATTATGTTCCATATATGAATAGTTAATGATAAATTAAAGCCCTGTTTCTCCTGAACAAAATGATATATAATAAGTGTGGGTGCACTTAATGTGACAGCGGTGAATTACGGTTGGACAGACATATAGCGCAAATTCCAGTTTTTGTTTACGTTTTGTTTTGATCAGAACGTGTACTATTGACTCCGTCCTGAAGGGGTAAACTAAGGGAAAAAAATATTTTTATTAAAACTTTTTTAATGTTTTTTTTGTTAAAATCTATATCTAGTAATTTAAAAAATTTTGTTTGTATTCATGAATGAAAAGATAATGTCTTTACTAATGTCCTCTTATTAGTGTGCTCACTCTAATGAAATGTGTGGCATATGCATATAGTTAAAGTGTTTAGCGTTATGCTAGAATTCATTTGTTTTTGTTTTTGTTTTTTTTACATCATTTTGTTATTTTCAAGAACCTAACAAAATGCTGGATTCCACCTAAATTCACTCATGAATACCAGCAATTGATGTGTATGCCTAACATCCCTTCAGACCTATATTTTATGAAAAAGTGAGCAAATCTCCAAATTTAAAAGTGAATACAAGAATTTGGGATGAAGATCTTCAATGCCGGTTGAAATATTCAAACATTTAATCAGATTTGGTTGCCGCTACAGAGCGTGGAACAGAAAATATGCACCGAGTTAGCCCAGGGACCAAAAATGATGTTTTCTTGGGTTTCTTTATGAATATAAAGCAACCCTACAAATTCAGCAAGCCGCGCAACGAGAAATGAACATTGCTTCTGAAAAGTGAAATATTGATGGAGTGTTACCTCATTTATAAATAGGCTTTACTTCACTTTGAGATTGTGATCAGCGAGCCAAACTAGTTTCTGTAAAAAAAAAAGTATGATTTCAGAATAGGTTTTGCAACAAATACATTTCTAGGTCTAAAAAACACAGACAAAATAATATTCTTTGTCTAAAACTATGAATAATTTATACAGCATTTTAAAATAAAAATTGTGATGCAAAATGTAGTCTCGGAGCGTACAAAACTTTCCTGTTCCCATATAATGTTATATTGTAGACTCCAAGTCTGTGAAGTCTTATTTTTCATGTAAGGTAAGGCTGAAATCATATACAATCTACTTCTGCTTAACACCAAACAAAATTTGCTGGAGCTTGGTATTTCAAGATAGAGTGCAGAACGCCTCACAAGGCATAAATTGTGACAGTAATAAAGCAGAAATGGCTCCCTGGAGGACTAAATTCACAGTCCCTGAAAGCGTTAGTAAATTTTCACATGGTTAAAACAGCACACTATACCCACTCTGCTGCCTATTAATGTTACTTTGCTTTTTGTTGCATATATCTTCTTTCCCTGAGCTGTATATTGCTTGGTGTGATCTAATACTAAATACAGAAATCAGTGGGATGAGGGGGGGAGAATAAGGGGTGCACCTCCGTTCATTAAGAGAGCAGCAGCTGTGTTTATGAATATAATGTGTGTTACACTGTGCGATACATGTCTTTTCACCGCATCCGTGCAGTGTTAGACAGAATTCTTATTTAATGTCTAGCTGTTTTGTTGGAAAAAATATCCATGGTATGTGAACATGTTATCTTACGTTATTTAATGATAGAGCAGAGATGATAAGAAAGAAATAATGATGGCATCTGTATGTTTATCCACCGAACTGATGTTGAACATAATAAAATGGACGATGCCTCTCATAAAGTCCTGTTTAGTGTCAGAGGTCTACAATAGCTGTGCATTACATTGATTCTTTCACACACCTTATGGTAGAGGACACATTTGAGAAATGAAAGGGAGAGAGACAAAAAAAAATCCCGTCATATTCGTTTTGTATTTTTGTTTTTTAAAAGCAAGTCCAACAACCATAACCACTACATCCATTTAAATTGGTTTAACAACTTACCTGATTGTCACTGGGCACCCGAGGTAGCATACTCTGCCTCTAGATTTTACTGCAGGAGAAAATGCTTAGCCCTAACTAAGCAGGGCCATTAAACTAAGCAGGGCGTCACCTGAGAGCTCTCAGCCAATGAGCACGGCCCTGTATTAGCTGACCTTTGCTGCAGATAGATATCTGGCTTATTCTGCAGTAGAAGTTCTAAAACAGCTTAATAGATTACACTGAGACAGCTCCAGGGCACTCCGGGTTTAGTGGTTATGGTGTTTGGAGTATTACATAGATAATGCATTAAAAATAAATGGGGAAAAAAGAAGTAAAAAACAAAAAATTTCAATAATGAAACTTGCTTTCAAATATCCTGAAGCAACACAGATGAAACAGACTGAATACAACTTCAGGAAAACCATCTCATACCAGGAAAAACCTTACCAGGAGCCTCTTGTTATAATCTCCGAGGGCTGAACTTATCTCATTAACCTGTGTCCAGCAAGAGTTTTTAGGATACATGGTTTATTTCCTAGTCACAATTGTACTTATTTTATTACTTTCATTGTCTGTTAAAAATAAGTCCCAAAAATTCTTAGAATCTATACAATTATTGGGATTCAGGCCTTTATGAAGTACAAAATAACATCCAAATTGCATCCAGATATTGTCATTTGTAGACAAACGAGGTCTGTCCGGATAGTATCCAGACATGTAATATGAAAAATAGGGATATTTATTGAAGAAGACACAAGATACAAGAAACATTGTACATAGGACAATGATGCATCAGTCCCCTTCTAAGTAGGCACCTTGAGATCTCACATAATTCTCCCAATGTCTCTTCCACTGTACAAAACACTCTGCAAAATCGTTTGTTGGCATCGTCATCAGCTGCCTCGTCATATTTACCGGAATCTCATCGACAGTCTGAAATCATTTCCCTTTCAAAGTTGATTTAGTTTTGGGAAAAGCCAGAATTTGCTATGCGCCATATCTTTTAATAGATTCCCTACCATTTGTAGCATTTGTGCAACATTTTTAATAGTGCTGCATCGGCCCCAAAAGCCTTCTGAATCATCTGAGTAGTTTCCGCAGAGCAATGTTGAAGCTTAGCCAAAATTTGATGCAGATTTGTTGCTCTACTTGCTTAGTCATTAGGAATGCGAGGGACACACAGTAAACATGCTCACTCAATGATTAGTACAGTGAAGTCATCACGCATTGCGCATTCCAGTCCATTCTCCTTGGCTGCCTGGTTACATTGATGTTGCGTTATTAACAATGGCTGGACTTTTTCCGTACCGACCTAATATGTAATAAGTTCAACTTGCGTGCTTCTTACAAATAAAATCAGAGAAATAAATGAATTGAAATGGAGAAGCATTTAATTTAATTTATTGGTATTGCAGGATCTCCTAATAACCAGATGGAAACTGGTTCTTATGGAAACATCACTAAATATGCCTTCAATATTTTATTTATAAAAGTAATATTTACTTGATTACTCCTTTTGATTACTTAATTGGTTCTTAAAATGATACAATCAGAATCACTCATCATCATAATATTAATCAAAAAAATTACCTGGTATATTATAAAAATTAACATCAATCCAGTGTTTAAATGAAATACAGCGATATTTGCTGAGAATTCAAAGTGAATGCAAAGTGATTTTCAAATTTAAGTAACTAAACTGAAAACTGACGTAGAGAAATTTTCCAGTCTGGCTAAACTCACCTTAACTTTTCAATACACTTTGAATTCACTTTCTCGCTTTTGTTAATAACCCTGGAAGTGTCTGAAACAGCACATTCAATGGGCCACAGGCACCACTGCAACACCAGTGCTCATAAACAGGGGCAAATTAGGACTTTGCTTAATCTACCTGAGCCGATAACTCATCATTTATAATAATGAGATGCAACAATTAATATTGATAACCATGGATTGAGAAGACCTAACTGCTCTGATTCACTGTACTGAAACCGCTCGGTTTAAGAAATCACTGTTTAAGGGTCATGACGATATGGTAATCTGTAACAAGTTATTAGAAAAGTCCCCACAATATAGAAATGACAGAATCTGTTTCTACAAACATTTAGTATACAGCTATATTTTAATGAAACAATTGAATCAATTTGTTGTCTTTCCTCTTATCTTTGACACTCAAGGCTAGTGCAAGACAGAGTATGTTCTTTTGATTTAGTTAGTTGCCTTGAGGGCTTGAGAAGTGGTTCCCAATCCAGTTCTCAAAGTACACAAACAGTTTAGGATTTAGCAATTTCCTAATTTGAAGATAAAGGGAGATAGTGACAAAACCCAGATGTGCCTTTAGGACTGTGGTGGGAAACACCGGGCTGGAAAATATTAATGATTCTTC
This sequence comes from Pelobates cultripes, assembly GCA_933207985.1. Taxonomy (NCBI): domain Eukaryota; kingdom Metazoa; phylum Chordata; class Amphibia; order Anura; family Pelobatidae; genus Pelobates; species Pelobates cultripes. The sequence continues at coordinate 47,993,988 of OW240912.1, forward strand.
CCAATTAAAGTATATTTATTTCTGAGGAGAGGAAATTTGTATTTAATTATTAATCTCTTATATAGAATTTATTGTATGGAGATTTAAATTAGATTATTTGTGTCACTTTTTATAATTCTGATAATAAAAAGCAGTACATGCAAATTAAGAGCAATACAAATGTAGGAGAAGAGGAACTGAAATTAAACAGCATTACTTTTTTGTCATGTAAAAGCTAATTGCTTGCAGAGACTTTCTCGAATCGGCCACAAATCAATTGTTAGACTGGTGTATCCTTTTCAGCTGCCTAGAACAAATCAAATTCCTGTTATTTTATGCTCGAAATAACCAATCCCTCCGACTCTACAGGTAGATTCAGGATGGATCAATTAATTTGGGGCGTAGATTAACAGGAGTTCGACACAGCTAAAAAGGATTTGTGCACAAGTCTATTAGTCACCACCTTAGAGTCAGTCAGATAAGTATCTCATGCTAGAACCAGAAGCAAGTATTGAGCATTAAAGGGAAACTACACCCTGTTCCAAATTATTATGCAAATTCTATTAGTGTCACAAAGATTAAATATTTTGTTTTTCAGTTTAACTACTAAAGGAGGCTGTTCCACATTATTAAGCAGAGCACCATTTTCATGCAATATGTGGAAGAAAAAGGATCTCTCTGCTTCCGAAAAGAGTGAAATGCCTTGGACGAGGTATGAAAGCATCAGATATTTCACAAAAACTTAAGCGTGATCATCGCACTATTAAGAGATTTGTTGCTGATTCAGAGCACAGACGGATTCTTGCAGATAAAGGCACATTGAGGAAGATTTCTGCCATATCCATGCATCGGATCAAGAGAGCAGCTGCTAAAATACTATTACATAGCAGCAAACAGATATTTGAAGCTACTGGTGCCTCTGGAGTCCCACGGACATCAAGGTGTAGAGTCCTCCAGAGTCTTGCAACTGTGCATAAACCTTCTATTCGGCCACCACTAACCTATGCTTACAAGCAGAAACGGCTGCATTGGGCCGAAAAATACATGAAGACTAATTTTCAAAACAGTCCTGTTCACTGATGAGTGCCGTGCAACCCTGGATGATCCAGATGGATGGAGTAGTGGATGGTTGGTGGACGGCCACCCTGTTCCAAAAAGGCTGCGACGTCAGCAAGGCGGTGGTGGAGTCATGTTTTGGACCGAATCATGGAAAGAGAGCTGGTCGGCCCCTTTAGGGTCACCGAAGGTGTAAAGATGACCTCTGCAAAGTATGTGGAGTTTCTGATTGACCACTTTCTTCCTTGGTACAGAAGGAAGAACTATGCTTTCCGTAATAAAATCATCTTCATGCATTACAATACACCATCTCATGCTGCAAAGAATACCTCTGCATGAATGGCTGCTATGGGGAAAAAAGGAGAGAAAGTTATGGTGTGGCCTCCATCCTCACCTTGACCTCAATCCTATTGAGAACCTTTGGAGGATCCTCAAGCAAAAGATCTATGATGGTGGGAGGCTACATCCAAACAGCAGCTCTGGGAGCCTACTCTGACATCTTGCAAAAAATTCAAGCAGAAACTGTCCAAAAACTCACACATTCAATGGATGCAAGACTTGTGAAGCTGCTATCAAATAAGGGGTCCTATGTTAAAATGTAACATGACCTGTTAAAATGTTTAAAAAGTTAAAATGTTGTTGTAAGTTTGATTGAAATAGCTTTTTATTTTCAGTAAATATGCTGCAAAAACAACAAATGACAATTTTCAGTTCTTTACAACCTATAAAGTGTTTTGAAACTAATAATTTGGAACAGTGCATTGTAAGTTTTTTATGTTTAAAAAAAAATACTGTTATCATTAGGAGGTTTGTTCAATAAAATTTGAATTGTACTCTTAGTAGTTGATAGTTTATAACATTAGAATTATGCTGACTGTTATTTACATCAAATATTTAGGTAAATGAGAAAAATATCATTTGCATAATAATTTGGAACAGGGTGTATAGTTCTAGGCAAACAAAGTTGTATTCCTGGCACTATAGCTCCCTATAATGCTATGTCAAGGTCCCCCGTGGAGCAGCATGGGTTAAAAAAACATTCTGTCACTTACCTGAGTCCAGCGCCAAAGTCACTCGGCTCTGGCTTGTGCTCCGCCTCTGCTCCTCCCCCGTTGGCTGATGTCGCTAATGGCTGTGTTCGCGTTAGTACTTTCCCAATAGGAAAGCTTTATATAATGCTTTCCTATGGGGTTTAGGGTGACGCTGGATGTCATAAATAGCGTGAGGACGCCCAGCGTCAGTTAGGCAACCAAAAGTCACCTAACGACCAGGAAGTTCCTCTAGTGACTAAAACACCTGGAATACTAAGAATTTCTTTTCATGGAGCAGAATATTAACATTATAGTATTCGTATGTATGGCAGGTTCTCCTGCACTGTCTTGCCTTTGTAGCTCCAGTTTCAAACATACAGCATTTAGCACAAATTTACCTTCTGGGTTCTTAGTACCTATAACCGCTTATTGATAAATAGGACCACATTTTGATATCATGAATTAAGAAATTTGGAAAGCCCCTTTTCTCTATGCATGTGTATAACATTTTACTGTGTACACTACTCTCACGTGCTGTTTATGTGACAAACTCCTTTACACAAACAGTTTTGCAACAGACAGCAATGAAACAGGTCATTTTAATGACTGTGTGCATGTTTGTGCCATTTCAGGTTTGTCAGAGCATTGTGATGTCATATGATTACAGAGGTGCCACATACCACTGTTAGTAATATTAAAAGGGACACTATAGTCACCAGAACAACTACAGCTTATTGCATTTGTTCTGGTGAGTAGAATCATTACCTTCATGCTTTTTTACTGTAAACACTGTCTTTTCAGAGAACATGCAGTGTTTACATTACAGTTAGTGATAACTCCACTGGCCACTCCTCAGATGGCAGAGTAAGCAGCACTGCCATTCAGTGTCTCCTCCCTCTGCATGCAGATACTGAACTTTCCTAATAGAGATGCATTGATTCAATTATTCTCTATGAGGAGAGGCTGATTGGCCAGGGCTGTGTTTGAAACATGCTGACTCTGCCCCTGATCAGTCTCACTGACAGTCTCAGCCAATCCTATGGGGAAGCATTGTGATTGGCTCAGACCTTCTCTTCTGATGATGTCAGCAGACAGAGGCAGTTCAGGGGCAAAGGCAGCAGCTTCCAACTTGTATACAAGGAAGATTTTACTATATTTAGGGAGGCAAGGTGGGGGGGGGTGGAGGGTGGGGATAGGTGCACACACTATAGGGTGGGGGGTGGGGGTTTAACACTATAGGGTCAGGAAATCATGTTTGTGTGCCTAACCCTATAGTGTTCTTTTAAAATAAAGTGAAACTCTAAGGCTTTGAAAGTGGCTATACAAATCTCTGGATCTGTGCCCCATCACACTATTAAAAAAATTTAAATAAGTCAAAGCAGCACAGAAAGGATGTTCGCAACCTTACTCTTAGCCTTAAATGCACTGTCAGCACCTAAACCACTTCAGCTTATTAATCATCAGCTCTTCATTTAAAGGGACACTATAGTCACCAGCTTAATGTAGTTGTTCTGGTGAGTATAATCATTCCCTTTAGGCATTTTCATGTAAACACTGCCTTTTCAGAGAAAAGGCCTCTGTTTATATTGCCCCTAAGTACACCTCCAAGTGGCCACTGGAGAGGCTTCCTGGCTCAGGACTGCACAGTAAGAAGCCCTGCTGTTTAGTGGTCCCACTCTCTGCATGGGGACACTAAATTTTCCTCATAGAGATGCATTGATTCAATGCATCTCTATGAGGAGGTGCTTATTGGCCAAAAAGGCATTTGGCCCCGCCCCCTTGCCGATTTTAGCCAATCCAAGACTTTCCCGATGGGCTCAAAGCTCTGCCAAAATGTCCTTTCAGTTAGAGGGCAGGGAATAAGAGTTGTACATGCTTGCTGCTAGCGAGCAGTGCCTGCAAGTATTTTTGTGTCCGCCATAACTTACCAACTCACTGGTATTTTTGAGAGTCGGGAAGTGTAATCCTTAGCTCTCTGACTAACAGGACTTTATGGTGGAACCATAAGATCTATTTTTAAAACCCTACAGTGTCAGTTTTAGAAATAAGTAAAAATATAAATTAAAAAAACTGCATGGACTGTAAACTGGCACCATAGCTACGTCAATATCCCGAAGTGGTTAAGGTACCCAGAGTATCCCTTTAATTTTAAAAGCACATTTTCTTCCATAATCATTCTAAGATGTATGCCTTTATATACCTGCATCATGCTTCTGCTTAAAATCCAATGAATTCATGATGAGCATTAGCAGCTTGTTGAATTTTAATATTATGGCATTGAGTTCTCTTATTAACATAAAAAAAGAGTGGGCCTTTGTCACAGAATCAGTTATACTGCTTGCTAATATTCTTTAGCTGATTGTATTACAGGAGAATTAGTATAGGTCATGACCAGTGGAGATATAGAATAAGAATGGGGTCTTTAAAATAATCCTTATAAATACTATGAAATAAAATGAACACTCAACTGAAATACTAAGACGTATTTGATTTTAAAGGAAGCTATTCCAGTCAAATTTTACCCCAGTGCTTTCTGCCTATTAAATTGTGTGCCATGACACATATATCCTTAATCCTAGTTTCTCAACCCGGGGTAGGCGTTGCACAGGCACAGGCATGGGCAGGGGCAGACTGGGAAAAATATTTGGCCCAGACATTTTTCAATCACAGCGGCCCCCTGAGAAGGCAGTGGGGCCAGAGAGGGTATGTTTTGTCATCAATAATGACAAGCACATCCCCTCTCAAAGTGAGCATGTTGGTTCAATACGCAGAGCCCCGCTGAAGGGCTCTAGCATGAGAAAAAGGACCTGTATTTTTTCTGCGCAGCGCAAGCAAATGTAATAACATGTAACAAATGTGTTTGCTTTTAATTTATCTCTGATGTCTCCATAAGTGAGATACCAAATGACAAAAGAGCCAGGAAAGCGTATGTTGCATATGTTTGGAGCCTGCTTCTAGGATTGCATGTGTGTAGAGTGAGCTGCTTGTGATGTGGTATTGTCTAAATAAGTCAATTTCATTTGTGTTTGTGGCTAGGGGCACATGTGTGGCTGTAGAGAGTGTGTGTATAGGGGACATAGTGTGTATAGGAGATGTAGTGAGTGTGTGCATACAGGCTGTAGTGTGTGTGTATATAGGTGACGTGGTATGTGTAGGGGTTGTAGAGAGTGTGTGTTTAGAGAATGTTGTATGGGTTTTCTTGTGTGTGTAGTGTGTGCATAGGGGATCCAGAGTTTGTATGTCAGGAATGTAGTGTGTGTAGGTGGTGCAGTGTGTGTATGGGGATCTAGTGTGCAGAGGACCCAGAGTGTGTATAGGAGACTTTGTGTGTGTGTGTGTAGAGGATTCAGAGTGTATGAAGGGTAAGGGATCTAGCGTGTATCTGGAGCAGTGTAGTGGTGCAGTGTGAGGGGTGCTGTAGTATGTGTGTGTGTATATATATATATATATATATATATATATATACAATACGTCTCTCTCTATCTACATATATATATATATATATATATAGAGAGAGAGAGAGAGAGGCGTATTGTTTGTGTAAAGGGTGCAGTGTGTTGGGTGTGCAGCATATGTGTGAGGTGTGCTTTGTGTGTGAGGGTGTTCTTATCTGCCCTCACATTCTATGTTTCTAAGTTTCTAATTTTCCAGTGTCTGTTAACTTACTGAGGGTTATTTTATATATTATATATGTGTGTGTGTGTGTGTGTTGTATATGTGTGACAGGGTGCTGTGTGTGTGAGGGTGCTGTTAGTGTGAGTGTGCTGTGTGTGTGTGTGTGAGGGTGCTGTGTGTGTCTGAAGGTGCTGTGTGTGTGGGGGGGCTGTGTGTTTGTAAGTGTGCTGTGTGTGTGAGGGTGCCGTTAGTGTGAGGGTGCTGTGTGTGTGTGAGAGTGCTGGTAGTGTGAGTGTGCTGTGTGTGTGTGAAGGTTTTTTTACATTTAAATTAAAAAAACACACACACCACACAAACCTTATATACCCCCCTCCCTTCTTACCTTTAGCCTGGAAGGGGAGGGGAGCCGTGCTGCCATGGAGTGGGGAACATGCTTCCATCACTGGTGGTGGTCTTAATGGTGAGTGAGGGCTAGAGTTCACTCTTGCGAGATCTGAGCATTGCCGTGGTAAGCGCGACAACCCTCCAACCTCGCGAGAGGAACCCGGCTGAGCTGCTGGCTAGAGCTCCCTGGGTCCTCTCCTGCCTCCCTTTGATCTCCCTCACCAGCTCATGAAGGCACACAGCAGGTCCGGCGCGAATAGCGCCGGCTCTGCATGGGATGACAGGGGAGATCCTGTGATCTACCCAGCCGACCTCGGCCCATGGCCATCGCGGCCCACCGGGCATTTGCCCGGTATGCCCATGGCCAGTCCGGGCCTGGGCCTGGGGTATGCCAAGAAGTGGCCGGCTGGTGTACGTTATATCATATTTACTTAACTACCTTTAATCAGTTTTGTTCTACAGTATGGGATTAACTCAAATATCAGTGTCTACACTTTTCATTTGGAATTTAAAGGGACACTGTAGGCACCCAGACCACTTCTGCCCATTGGAGTGGTCTGGGTGCCAACTCCCACTACCCTTAACCCTGCAACTGTAATTATTGCTGTTTGTTATAAACTGCAATAATTACCTTGCAGTGTTAAGTCCTCCCCTAGTGATTGTCTACTAGACAGCCACTAGAGGGCACTTCCTGCTCTATAGCACAGGTCAATTCCCCATAGGAAAGTGTTATCTCTTTTATATAATTTCCTTCATTTATGATTTAGACACATTGTCGGTTGAACTATTTACACTGCTTAAAGGTGGCTGTCTGCTCAATATATTTTTTGTAGGATTCAATAAAACCTACAGAAAGAAGTCCTACGCTCAAACTCCCAGAACTACTTTTTGTATATTTGGATGTATTTGCTTTTGCATTACCCACACTATGTGTTCACTATTAAGGGTTAACAAGTATGTAGGGGTTTAGAAAAAAAAATACCCCTCTCTATCGCATTAGAGATTTTTTACCTGAAGCTAAAAGAAGCAAGGTAAATTGTCAGCGTAGGACTCACCTATGTACATATGGATTTGCAATAGTGTACTGTTAACTCTTTACTTTTGTTTTTATTTAATAAAACCTGCATAAAGAAAAATGTTTTGGGGAATATTTCATCTCAAACCAGGAATTAAACTCTCTTAAGTTACGAGCCTTGTATTTCTTTCCAAATCAAGATCCAAGATGTAGTTCCCTTGGAAATAATTGGAATTCTGCTAGAGGTAGGTCAGTATCTAGTGTTTCGGTACAGCACTTAAATTCCAGCCAGTCAAAGGTTGAACAGAGTTGCTTATTTTGTTGTGGAACGTTATCCATTATTTAATTATTGTAGGCTTTCTAACAATGATCGGTCCACACCACATTATTGATTTTAAAGACCCCCACCCGAATCCCTCAGGTAGGGTCATGGAGCACAAGCTATGTTATTTTGCTGGCACCATCCCCATGTACCTGTACGTAAATCAACAACATATTCAATTTCTCACTTTTCCTGCTCACATAGCATCCAGTCTGAAGAGCCACACTGTGTTTACTGGCATATCAATGTATTTGCTCACGCTCACATTGTCTCATCATTTTATATAAGATGGAGAGGGGGGTTAGGAACACTTTTCTTCATTGAAGGGTCAGTGAGTTAATTTACTTTGTCTAGTTGGGTTTTCTCTTAGCAGAAAGTGTATGCTGAATACTAGGGAGAGTTTGGAGTATTTTCAGATCACCCAGCAAGTAACCTATGACTTTAACATGAAAGAGATTACCGATGCTCTAGTCCACTTTACAATAAAACTATGAACAAGCCATAGCTCAGTATCTGTGGAACATGCTTACTGTCACAAATATATTAATCGGAAATACAATGACAGATTATGATTAATGAATTCCAGAGATAATACAATATAAAATGAATGTGTGATTGAGAATGGGAAATTATCTCATGAAAGAACTGATATTTCAGCTGGGAAATGAGACAGCTGCAATAATATAGCTACTATTAATAACTTTTCAAAAAACATCCACAACAGCTACAATAAATGAATGGTCATCACTTGTCATGATGGGTATTTTATTATGAGATAGAATGCTATTTAAATGGACACTATAGTCACCAGAACAACCACAGCTTAATGTAGTTGTTCTGGTGAGCATAATAGCTCCCTTCAGGCATTTTTATGTAAACACTGCCTTTTCAGAGAAAAGGCCACTGGAGGAGCTTCCTGGCTCAGGGCTGCACAGTCAGCAGCCCTGCCGTTCAGCGTCCCCACGCTCTGCATGAAGACGCTGAATTTCCCTCATAGAGATGCATTGATTCAATGCATCTCTATGAGGAGATCCTGATTGGCCAAAACGGCATTTGGCCCCGACCCCGTGCAGATTTTAGTCAATAGGGAATGCATTGGATTGGCTAAAAATCGGCCATTTTGATGTCACAGAGGGGGCGGATCCAGCGTCGGCAGACCTGCGCGGCGCTGGAAATAAGGTGAGTTTTATACTTTTATAGAGAGGCTAAGGGAGGGCAAGCCACCTATATGGTGGGTTTTACGCTATAGGGTCATGAATACATGTTTGTGTTCCTGACCCTATAGTGATTCTTTAATGCTAGCTTGTTAAGTATCAGTAACTATGAATACACATTATGTTATACATGGATTTATATCTTAATGTGGAATAAATAATATAGTGCACTAAAAGTAAAATGGGACATTATATCAGTGAAATAATAAGTTGGGCAGCGGTTTTCTGCCATAGCCTAAAATTGTCTGTATTCCCAAAATTTAGTTTAGTACCAGTCCAATTAGGCAAATCTAGTTTTTTTGGTGCAAAATTTGAATGTGTCTTTTTCTGAAATACACAAAAGACTTACATTTTTACAAATTGCAAAATCTTTGAGAAATGTAACCAATATTTTTTTCACTTACATAACTCTTTCTTCTTGAGTTAAAAATTAGCAATATCTGCAAAGAAGCATTGAAGCTGTCCTCACTTTTCAAAGTAGCAAAAAGCAACAAAATATTGTGTATAATATTGTAATATTCCAGATGCATTATCCTTCAATTTTGAACTTTATAAAAATTGTGGACTGTGTGTTTTTATGAGGATATCACATTGACTGGAAAAAAAGGGTACAGAAAACATCAGCCACATCACAGACGAAATTGAGGATGAGATCAGTGCTCATGCTAACATCCAGCAATTTCCATGACACTACCATGTGAAATTCAAAAAGAGTTATTAGTGTGTTCTCTGATATGCTTTAGGGATTAACACCTCAATTCACTAGCTGTCACCAGTTGAAACCTATGAAGCTAGAAAATTAATTTACGTGGATATCTCAGAAACAACATCCCGATGTTTCAGTTGTTTGTCTTGCTGTGTAATGTACAATGTCGGATGAAAGAAAATGCATAGCATAAGTATCACACACTCATGTAGCAATTGATATACTAAAAATAAATAGCAGGGCTAGTTCGAAACATCAAAGTCAAAAAGTAATCTGGCAACAAAAATGGCAAACTGAAAGGCATTGAGGGGTGCTGTGCTTAATTAAACCTGAGTATTTTACCCCTGATCCAATGAGACATATTGCACTGTTGGAAATCAAAACCTAAGGATACATGCATTTGAGAGAACCTCAGCCATGTTAAAGATCTCCACCTACCATTTCTATTACTCAATGATAGTCCTTAAAAAGCAGGCCTATATTTCAATGGATCTTTTCCTCCTCTGCAAATCCAAATAGCTTACACCATAAATCCTATTATAGCATATTTAATTAAATTTTTCACATGTATCTATAACCAGAAAATGGGCATTTTTCAAAATGTCCCAAGATCTTGAGATGATTAGTTGCTTAACGTCACTCCAAGGATAAAGGGGTGGATGCCTCCCCATGTTGCTTTACTGTTTCCACCTCCACAGGCTTCCCTATCTCCATGTCCTTCTAGCACCAGTACCTTCCGTGAGCTGATTAAAAATATATATAATCCGCTATATACTTTCTCATTTGGAGGTCTGGGGGGGTGACAAACATATTATGTTTCATCCCAAGACCAGTAGTGTACTGGGCCTTCCCTCTCTTCAACTATATTAACATGCCTGGCATTCCTCTATAGGAGTGAAGTGATTGGAGCAATTGGAATCTGATCTGGCATGGTCAGATCTTCAACAGTTTTTGATTTGGCTCTCTAAGTCACACAGGACTCCGCTACAGAATTGGTGCCCCACAACTTTATATGATATAGCCCTGTGGGACAGCTTAGTAATCCCTAATGCCTTAATGTTCCCTGTCTCTCCCATGTTTCCTTCTTTAAAAAAAAACACTTCAGGAATGATCATGACAGGCGCACAGTCGGATTTGCCGGCATATGCGCTAACCTTACCCAAACCCCCATTAAAACACGGACACAGGTTATACTGTTGGAAATAATTCGTCCACAGCTTTATTAAATTATTAATAAAATAATTAAGGAATAACAAATGGGGTCATTGCCAACAAATCTTAATAACGTTAACATCCCCCATACACATAACATAACCCCTAGCAATGACCCCACAATAATAACAATAGATAACAATCTAAATAACATGTTAATACAGAAACTGGCCGCCCAATTTGACCACATTGCCACCAGGTTAAATTGTAGGGGTGTAACGAGACACCGCTACCCACCATATCGATTGTAGGGGTGTACCAAGACACTGCTACCCACCATATCCATTGTAGGGGTGTACCAAGACACCGCTACCCACCAGTTCCAGTGTAGGGTGTACCAAGACACCACCACACCCCCAGGTTCGGAGCCACCAACGGGCTCGAACCTACCAACCATGTGCAACACTGCCCAATCCACACTAAACCTTCGGATGCCCACTTTCTCCTCCATCTACCCTCTGATTTAACCAGGCCATTCCCCGCCGCTGTGAAAAAATGGGAACTCAACTAACCTAACCAAATACAGGGAGGGTGGGAGGGACAACTGACAGGTAAGCTTAGGTTCAGTTAAAATGGCCACTTCATATAATGGCTGGTATAAATACACCCCTTATGGTTCCGCCCTACCCAGCATGCTAGCTGTCACTAACTTCCTGTGGCTGCTATGCCTACCTCCTGGCTCTGTCAAGGCCTATTCCTCTTAGCTGCGCTGATCCATGGGCTACAGAACTGTTTCTATCTCTGTTCTAGGTGTTAGAGCATCACCTAAACATGTTTATCTTATACTGTCTTGTTTTAGATACTGCAGAATCATGTATCAAATTCACAAAATGGTGATTGCGATTTCTTAGATTTGAAGGAATAATTATCAATGAAAGGCATAACAAAACACATTTGTTCCTTTTTGTCCATTTAGATAATTTTAAAGTGTGTGTTGTTGTTTGCACTGTCTGCTGTTTAATTTTAAATATTAAACAGTTTAATAATGATTTCATAGTTAAACTAATCTGTCCCTTCCTTTACACATTTCTCACTGCTATTCACTTTTGACTGACCCTAAACTGTCTGCTACACGTGTTGTAACTTCACCTCAACCCTGTGTTCTATTTCACATTATCTCAAATTAATAGTGTTATTATTATTATTGCCATTTATATAGTGCCAGCAGATTCCGTAGCGCTTTACAATAGTATTAGAGGGGGATTTAATTATAAATAGGACAATTACAAGAAAACTTACAGAAACGATGGGTTGAAGAGGACCCTGCTCAAACGAGCTTACAGTCTATAGGAGGTGGGGTATAAAACACATTAGGACATGAAATTGCAGTCAAATTAGGTGGGAGGGAATGAGAGCTGGAGGAGAGAGTAGAGTGCTGCTCTTTAGGAAAGAGCAAGAGACAGGTATGTGAGGTAGAGGTTAGTTTGGGAGGCCATAGGCTTTCCTAAAGAAATGGATTTTAAGGCACTTCTTAAACCATTGAAGACTAAGGGAGAGTCTGATGGCGGTAGGCAGGCTATTCCATAGGAAAGGAGCTGCCCGTGAGAAGTCCTACAAGCGCTGGTTGGCCATACGGGTGCGAGCAGCGGACATAAGAAGGTCAAGGGCACAGCGGAGAAACCGAGGAGGGGCATACCTATGGATCTGTCAGAAGATATAAGAGGGGCTAAGATTGTTCAGTGCTTTATAGGTATGGGTTAGCACTTTGAATTGACTCCTGTAGTATACAGGAAGCCAATGTAAGGACTGACAGAGAGGTGAGGTGTGAGAGGACCGACTAGAGAGGAAAATCAGTCTGGCGGCAGCGACTGTATCGGGGCAATACTGCTATTGGGAAGACCAATTAGGAGAGAGTTACAATAGTCCATGCGAGAGATTACATTCAAGTAGATACATTTCATACCATGGATGCATGAATTTCAGTCTGTGCTGGGAAATTGACCAATTAGAGGCTTCTCCTTGAATAGCCTCTGTGCATGCATCAGTTGTGAGTGCATCCATGCGCACGATCACTGCTTTCCAATACTTTTCAAAGAGTAAGCTGTAGTACGGCTCATTGTGGAGCTAAGAGAAGCAAATGAAAATGACTTGTCTGTCTGAATGATGGCCAGGAAGTTAATTTTGCCCCCAGTTATAAAAGTGCAGATTTATAATGAAATTGGCACTTTTATAAACTGTTGAAAAAATGACAAACTCCAGTTGCATAAAGCACTTCAGCAAGCTGAAGTACTATATGTGTTTGGAGTGTCATTTTAGCAGTCTTCCTACTAGCTACGAGTGTTTACAATACAGGTGAAAGAGGCCCAAGTATAGCCTGTTGGTGGGACTGCTCAGAGTTCTCTCTGCTAGAGCGTTACACCTGAGTTTCAGCCAAACCAGTCAAATTTCATGAGATGTTTATAACTCCTTGATTCATTACCATATTCAAGAATTGATAACAAGCCAACTCACAGACATAAGAAAGTTTTAATTTGCTATTTTTTTTTTTTAGTTAAAGTTATTCCTAAAAAATTAGAAGTGGCTTGATGATTTGCACCATTTTTGTTGTGGGCCTTTTTCAAAGTGCAAATATCTTGGTTAACTCTGGAATCTGGACAAGCTGCAGGCAAAGATGAAATAATGGAATCTGATGTCACCAACATTACAGTGAAATGTGTCACTTCTTTGGCCATTACCTTTTATTTTATGGATGAAAAAAATGCGTCTGGACTAAACTTCTCTAAATAACAATTTGCAGAACACAGGGAACATTCTTTATTTTACATTTACCAAAAACACAAGCAGAAAATGGGCCAATACATCACAGTAAATGACTTCTTTCTTGTTTTCCCCTGACTGCAAAATCTCTTAGATAATGTTGGTTGCACAGTGGCGTTTTGTGAATAAATCTCAACAATGTTGATATCTTATGCGTCAAAATAATGTTGGTCTGTTATCAATAAATACAAAATAACCTGCACCGTCTGAATTTCAATGTAGCAAAAATGTGTTGGAAAATCACAAAAAGATAGACAAATGGATGAGTGGATGTATGGGTAGATAAATCAAAGTCCTTTTATATATATTATTATATATATTTTATATATATTATATATTTAGGTAAATTATATATTATTATCTCTTTAAATGCAATGCAGATTTCTCCAAAAAACTCAAAAGATTAAAAATGTGAGATTTGAGGATAAATGTGTTCATTTTCACAAATATTTTTCTTAAATGTTATTTATTTTGATCCTGTTATCATTTTGTCTTTACTAAGAAAAAAATTTGTAAATTGCATTTAAACAGCAACATATAATTTTAGAATGAACAGTCTAGTCTAATGACATCTGTTCAAATTCTGTCGGAACCCATTCTTACTTAAAACAGGGTAGTAAGAATGAAAAAGATCTGAACAAAAGAAATGTCTAAATAAAATAAAATTAAACAAGGTAATATTTTATTACTATTTATATATATTGAACTACACATGACACTCACTCTGTCATTCCTTCTACTCATATCACAAATTTAAAACCTTTCCTTAAACCTACTTATTTGGAGTCTTTAATTTTTTCAGGAGCACGAACAACTCAGTTATTCAAGTGTTATGATCACAGGCCTCAAGCCTTCTACAAAGCCTTCTAATGTTTACCACTATTCTACTTCTACTGTTTACCACTATTACCTTACAAATCCTTCTACTGTTTACCACTACTTCTACTGTTTACCACTACTTTTTACCACTACTACCTTCTACTTTTTACCACTGTAACGGCACCCTCAGCATAAAAGGGTTAAACTGCCTTTTAGAAGATCTTCCCCTTCCAGAGATACAGGCACAGCTACTGCAGAACACCAAACTCCCGAACCGCATGTAAGGGAATGCTTCAAACTCCCGAACTGCATACAAAATAGCACTCCAAACTCACGAACTGGAACCTCACGAATAGCTGCTAGCAGAGGAATAGGAAAAGCACCCAAGCGGCTTACACTCCTAGCACTCAGTCTCTATCAGCATACAGTAAATCCCCCCAAAGACGAGACAAGGCTCCGTGTTCAGGTTCAAACAGTGGTCTGTTTAATGAGGGCTACCTGCCCAGTATTTATGCAGGTCTCCTACCTGGTGGACACTCCCCTAGAGGACCAAATGGGAGACTCGGAAACAAATAGTACAATGACCAATCACAGGCAGGCATGGTTAAAACACTCCCCCAATACATTACAATCCCTCCCCTCTATCCTGGAGATAATTGGGAAGTAATCCAATTATCTCCAAGGACAGAGGCAATACTCCATTACCCACATGGTTACAGTAAAATACTAAAACACAATAAAATACACAATATTACATTTATCACACAAAATATATATGTGCAACCCATCCCCAGATAGCTGGGATCTTAGCGCACAAAAGTACCGAATAGCGCTCAGATCTTATGCACACAGTCCAATCGCCGTGGAGTTAAAGTGTTCACAAAGTCTGTTCTCCATACGAATACACTCCATGGGATGGCTATCTGGGGTAATGCTGTTCATACGGTTTAAACTACCGAATGAACAGGCATTCGGTTAACTGACCGAATGCAGAAGCAAGGAGGCTGATGGCTCAACGGTGTTCACGCAAATAAGTGTCCGTTTACAGTTCCACAGTTTGGGCGCTGAACACCACTGGCCGTTCGGGACTTTAAAATGGCCGCCGCCACGTGTTCGGCAACCAAACATAGGCCACCCAGCATTCGTCAATTAAGCTGCGGTTAACCGCAGCTTCTGGGGGGTTAATTGCCGACACACTCCAGCTCCCAGGTGGTCCAGTCATTCGTGCGTTAGTTCGGTAGATTGAATCTACCGACCGCAGGGCAGAAAGGCATGAATAAGCCTTTTCTGCAGTGGAAACAGGCGAGCAACCAGGCTTCTCCAATGCAATGTGGCGAGATTGGTCGCGTCACAACCACTATTAATCGGACAGTTCCCTTAATGTAACAAACACTTTTATCTGGCTTTTTGTGCACTAACTACCACAACCACTGTAGCTTAGTAGACATTTAGGCGCGTGGTGTCTAGGCTGTAGCCTAACTTTTGTGAAAGCAGCATTTTGCTGGCAGCAAGATCTGGTCACGAGAATACCATTGACATAATGAAGAAGGCTCATTGCTCTAATAGTCTAATGAATCATCTCTTTCAAGTAACTTCTTGCAGTCCTATCATCTTCTGTCTTCTATAGGTAATTCATGGGTAAATTCTCCTTACCAAAATGTCAGAAGCTTCTTTTCCAGAACATTTCTGCAAAAAAAAAAAAAAGAATCTGCAAATCCATTATGTTTTGTAGCATAGTAAGGAATTTTCTATAACACACTGAAAAGAAGGACATCTTCAGCCAAGAATATCTATTGAACTAGAAATATAATTTCTGTGATGTTTGCAGAACGTTACAGCCAACAAAAAATGCTATTATCTGTTTTATTTGTATTTATATCTGAAATTATTTTTAATTTACACGACATTTATGGCTAGCAAGGCATAGGCTCACATCCAGTGAACATTATAACCTACCTAACATGAAACATACAGTATCTTTCAAGGAATCCCAGAATCTCATGTTGCATTATGGTAGAAAGTGTCTGAATATTCCATAAGTATGGAAGTGAGTGCACAGCTCAGCTTGGGATGATCGCGGCGTCAATCACCTAGAAATGCAGTAGAGATAAAAGTTCTCTATATTTAACTATGCTGCACTCCTCCCCACATTTAGCATTTCAATAATATTTATTGCTGTGAAGGAAAGAGGCACTTTTCTGATAAATACAGTTCTTCTTTAAACATTGAACCATTGGTATTTTAACGTAATGCACATTAATGCTGGTGGCAGACTTGTAATAATATTTTTTAAATCTCATGTGAGATCATCTATAGCAAGTATGTAAATAATACAGAGCAATAACCATTTAGTTAGTTATTCGGGAAGTGGTAAGTTGGCCCAAAATGTACCTTGGTATAAAAATTTGCCAAGCCATTTCTACATTTATACCTTTACACCAACTATTCACATGATTCATTTTAGACCCCTTCTTGTTCTTTCAAATGAATTTAATTTGATGTTCCCATATGAGATACATTAATGAACTGTAGCTAAGACAGAATGACATTTTTGTGTAAATTGTATGCATTTCTTTCTCTCGCCAACAGGCCTATCCCCGGATAGCGCCGGCATTTTGGCACTACCTGCGGGTAGAAGTGAGTAACTGGTATTTAATGCTCACACCTCCGTCTTTCATCAATGTGATAGCACTGTCCTATCAAGCTTCACCCATCATGTGCCAGCGTCGAGTGTGCATTATATTGCAATATGTGGCACACCTCATTGGCACTCAAAGGTTGAAGTTGCTGTGTTATATATCATTTTGCTTCAAAATACAAATCAACCAATCATTCTACCTGTAAGATTGAACTGATCATGAAGATAATCTATGGCTTGCCATAGCACCATCATTTCATGCCTCAAATCCAAGGCACAGTTTCAACCCACCCCCTCAAAAAAAAAAAAAAGGAAAAATATGGTGGAAATAAAACACATTAAAACACATTTGTTGCATAAACGCATTGTGCATTTCACAAACAAGGTTGAAGTAGAGGGAATGCATTACAGCTCATATTTTAATAATCATCTTAATTGCTATTGTCTTTTTTTTTTTTTTGTCTTTCGTTTTTTCAGGAGCACGAACAACTCAGTTATTCATCTACAAGGTCCAAAGCGCCAAGTGTTATTATCACAGGCCTCAAGCCTTCTACAAAGTATATATTTCACATTCGAGTCAGGACTGCTGCAGGATATAGTGGCTATAGTCATAAATTTGAATTTGAAACTGGAGATGAAAGTAAGTTTAAATACCCACAGTGCTCAGCATTTAAATATATGCAAAACTTACATTTGCATCTTTATAAAAATGCAACTTTGTTTAACTTTGAACTTAGTAGTTTATCGGGCACATGTATAACTTCTATTTTCTTAGTGTTTTACTTATAGCAGCTGAAATTGACAGCAGCAATTTACAATAATATAGCTACGTGTTTTCATTCACCCGTTAAGCTGTGTTCTGCTTTAAATATGCAACGTTAATATGGGCTGCTTTTATGCTGCCTGCACATGTTTAAATGATAATTGCAAAATCGAATTTATAGGGATCTCAAGAGAAAGTGATAGACATGTTTTAATGCAGGTGTTCTATTAATAGTGGACTCTATTCTGAAACTAAAATTTAAATGCTTATTGGAAAGGATAATGTTTTGCTGATTTAAAACGTTGTCACCAGGATTTGACAAACATAAAGGAAAGTATACTGTTTACAGTGCACTGTAGTTGTGATGGTGTCAGCGCCCTCCCATTGTATGTAATCAAATAATTTGTAAATGGTGTGACAATTTACCTGGGGTCTACCTAGTGCGGACCACCTACTCCAAGAGAACTGGAAGCTCTCTACACTGAACTAGCCCTGCAGTGCAGGGCTTAGCTCATTGGCTGATAGTGCTCAGCTGAAGCTCTCAGCCAATGAGCTTAGCTCAGTGTGTTCCATTAAAGACTTTGTTGCAAAATTGAAATATTTGCCATTCATTTGGGGCAAATAATTCTCAATGGCCAGCATGGCACATTTGGCACCTAGTAGAGAATAATCTGTTAAATGTTTTTGTAATTGCCTAACAAATTGTGGTAGTGTAATAAACAATATAAACAATTACTAATAAATTAGTAAGAAGTTGTCCTTTACCCATCCATTTATTAACCAATAACTGCACTTTTTCCATCCCATAAAATCCTTCTTTAAAACCGGTGTCCTAAATGGAAAGAGAGATCATTACCTTTGTTTTTTAAAAAGTCAACATTTTATTTTCTTTATGTGAATTAATGCCTTTTATCTGGTATCAGACAATTGATATTTAGTCTGTTGTTGATCAGTTATTTCCATGTCCATCTCATTTAGGGTACACTAGCGGGTTCATCATCACAAAATGCATAACTTTGTATTTATCAAAATTGAATCCAATCTGTCATTTGCCTACCCAATTCCCTAACTTCAGATCTAAAATATATGATTTGGTCTTGAAAACCAGAGTTATTCAGTAAATATGTAGCTTTTTATCTGCATAAAATAATCAATGATTTTGACTAATTTACTAATCAACCCAGCAGAAATATTGAAAATGTACATGCTGGACTGTTAGTGATGTTTGTATTTGTCATTATCATCAATATCAGAAGAGTTTGCAGAATGTGCTCTTAACACAGAATTTGTATGGATTTGTGCCGATAGACCTGCCCTATATTAAACACATATTCTATTTTGTAACTTTACAAATTAGTAAATCTGGAGAAATTTCAATCTGGTGGTCCGTCTGGTAAAATGACAGATATGCATGAAAGAGTAAAGTCTAATTTAGGAAATGAATGATAGAAAGGAAGGAAGCCAATCTTCATCAGTTAGACCACCACATCAAAGCCAAAGAAAACATTGACCTACTAGAATAATTATGAATCAGGACAGTGTTTTTTTACAAAGATTTTGGAATTCTCCAGCTGGCACAAAAAAAATTAACAATGCTTAATTCCCTAAAGCAGATCTTGTAGAGAACTCTCAAGGGTATTTATATTTTTAGGTCAAAATGGGCAGTCTGGAGAAAATCCCCCAATTTCTTCATTTGTCCAGGTTACATACCTGCCAACATACTTCCAAACTGCCCTACGTTTCTATCCTGATGTCCATCTATTGTTGTCCTAATGTCTTTTGTAGGAGCTCCATATTGTTGGTGTGTCTGAGTGTATAACAGAGCTCCACAGCCATAATACTCACAGTAACGTGTTTCTTAAACTACACTAAATGTGTTTAGAAATCAGTCTGTGTAAATAAGATACATTGTTCTTATTATAAATTATATTTTAGTTCCATAAATTGTTATTAGTAAATCAACCTAAATTTCCCAGAATAACCCAGGCACTGGTCACACCTTACCCACCCCTACAAATAAAATGTCCCTCTTTGTCCAGTTGACATGTTAGGAAGTATGAGGTTTACTACTTTAACCTAATAATTGTTACATCCCAGTCCAGAAAACCTGCACAACATTAAGACTGTATCTCAATCCATATTAGACTAAGGAATTTAAGATTTTATATAGCTCACAAAAAAATTCAAATCTACATGCAGTCCTATGATATGGGATATACTTATCTCATGATAGCACACATGAACAGGTTCATGCTTGTGTTGTTAAATTTAAAACATGTGCGTGGTTAGAACTAATTTCAATGTTTCATTGTTTCCACTGACACATTATACGATTATTCTGCATCTGAAAATACCTGTGTGTATATATATAAAAAAGGTAATAACTGTTTCACTTAGCGGTTGCTGAGTTGCATATCACAGCCCATATACAATATGTGTCTCATTAATACGGAAAAAACATACAGCAGGAATTAATAGTGTCGAGTGGTTACTTCAAGGTTCTTTCTGGAACACAATTTGTGCCGCGTCAATAATTTACAATAGAATCAGATGCAACATTAGCAGGAGCAGCCGCATGCAGCAAACAAATCTAATTTTTAAGTCATTATTAATAGTTAGTTTCTTCACATATACACAAATGGCTGAGCCTGCATGGCCAGGAAACTATCTTAAATCAATCATAGAAAAAATGCGTTTTGTAGAGAAACAAAAAGAAAAATAAAGTTTTATTTTCTATTAAATAAAGCAATTTGCTTGCTGTGCAAATGTTTAACCCTTTTTCAGAGCAGTAAGATCATTTACTGGTTCCACACTTGTGTAATCAGAGTATTAATAGAAGCATTTAATGCAAAATGATGAGTTAATCAATGGCTCATAAAGATCCATTTTAGGAAGTGATAATCGGATAACATGTCCAAGGGCAGTGTATTCACATTATTAAATGATAGGTTCAATCAACTAATTGACCACAGTTTTCCGGTAATCAAAGAGAGAGACCAAAGAACCATCCTTTATTAGATATTTAAATTTACTGCAGAAATGCAACAAATGAATGACCAGAACATTTTTATGTGTTGTCCAACATTATGTAGAAGTGACATCCAGGGAAGTGTGGTGGGTGCAGATAAGGTTCCTCACATCTGAAAGGTGGAGGGAGATGACCTGAGGATCCCACAGCAATATGCTATCCAGGTGAAGGTTAACAGGTATTTCTTAAAGCTGGCAAAGTATCATGGGAGGTGTACTACCACAACAGCTGGCAATCCACATTTGCCCACCCCCTACCATTAGAAATAATTTTGCTGAAAATCTGCTGTTTTGCCAGGACATTAGGAATGTGTGCCATTTAAATCCTGGGAAATAAGAATACAATATTTTAATATTATTACATGTTCCTTGGCATTGTTGGTGAATATTTTCTCTATTCTGTTTGTTGCAGCATCTGATTTGGCGGCAGAGCAAGGACAGATTCTGGTAATAGCTACAGCTGCAGTTGGAGGATTTACTCTGTTAGTTATACTCACCTTGTTCTTCCTTATCACCGGGAGGTAAGCATGTCTCCCCTGGCAAAATATTAGAAGGCAAATTAAAATCATTAGAACACAATATAATTATCTTCAAAAATTGGCAGCTGTAAAAATAAGGTAACAGCTCCTCTCCTATTAACTAGGCAGATAAAACCAGCTTCTTAAATTCCAACATTATTGTGAGAGATCCAGTCAAATATCATCTAGTGCTTTGTGAGTGCCCTCGATCCATGGAATTCCTATAAAAAAGAAAATGTAAAAATTATTTCATAACATATCACATGCACAAGTGACATACAAACAAATTGTGTGTCCTCGAGCTGAAATAACGTTTTACTGGATAAATATCACATTTCCTTGCTGATTGATGTGACAAAAAAAGTATTGTTAAGAAGTATATAAAATCTATGTCATACAAAAATGATTTTTAATATTATGTTTACTATCTGTGCTCATATATTTAATATATACTTGTGAAGTATAAAAAAAAAAAAAAAAAATTCACCTTGCTTTATTGATATCTATCTTGGCACAAAGTGCCTCCATTAGTAACAACAAGCCGAATTCACAAGCCAACCAAAACGCACAATGGCCAAGTGTATTCGTTTGATTTGGTATTCAGAGCTCCATCTGTGGAGCACCAAAGAATGAGCTGATTGATGAAAAAAAGGCACCCAGATCACTTCAGCTAATCGAAGTGGTCTGGGTGCTGTGTCCCTATTGCATTTAGTGCTGCAATGTAAAACATTGCAGTTCCAGAGAAACTGCAATGTTTATATTGCAGTTCTAAGTCTGCCCTCAGTGGCTGTCTACTATTTTTTTCCTGGCGCTATAAGATCCCTTTAATTTGATTCACTACTGAAGTGAGAAGTAAGCAACAGACGGAACAGGAGAAGGAGCACACAAAAAAAACCTACAGATATTTATATATTATTTGTTTAAGAAATATATATATACATTTCTATTCTTCCTCTTCTTTTTCCTGTGTTGATTACTTTTCCTCACTTGATCAGTGAATGAAATGGCAGGAAAATGCTCTTGTCAGTGTACGGCATAATGTTTATATACTATTGATTATATTATGAATGTATTTTCCAGAACACTGATTAACTCATTTTCACAACATTTTGGTTTGACTGGTTTGGTTCCTAAATTAGTGTTTTGGCACCAATATTCTGCCAAGCCAAACTGACATATGGCTGAAATTCAAACATTCCCAAAAAAAATCTATTTTCAACCAAACTTAATTTTATCTCCATGTACAAGTTTAGTAATTTCCATAAAAGTGACTGTTCCCCTTTAATCAAATATTGATTCCAAAAGACTGGGGTTAGGATATCATTGTGGATGTGGCAAACCTCATAAGCAGACTGGCAGAAACGTTATTGTTCATGTGCTCTGAATCATTAGTGTGATTTAGTGTGGGTATGGTTACAAGCACAAAATTAAACTGTGTTAATTAGTTGTTTCTTCTACCTGAACCAATATGGTGCATTGTTGTTTATTGGCAGTGGTGAACCTACCACGGTTGGAGGGGATGCCACTGTGACAGGGCCCGCCACACCAGGGGGCCAGGCTGCAGCGACAACTCCTGTGTCCGTGGGCTGGTGGCATACTTGTTGGGCTGGTGCGTCTGTGCGGCCGTTGTGCTGCTTGACCAGAAGAAAAACCCTCCTGTGGTTCCCTGACCGCAATTAAACTTGATAATTATATATATATAAATATTTGCTAAGGATGTAGGCCACTGTTTAAAAGTATCATGCTAGCATACTCCATTTTCTACCAGCTGCTGCTGATTTGTAGCAGGGATATCCCCAGCTAAGTACCCAGAAACTCATGCTCCTCTCCCCTGCGTCCTCTACTCCTCCTGGGCCAGACATGTCTCCCCAATGACCACTTAGAGAGCGCTCAATCGCCTCATGGAGCTGTGAAAACAAGCAAAAAAAGCATAGCACAAACAAACACCATACAACAAATAATGTACCACATCCAAGAGTGTCATCTCCCCCCTCCATGTTGACCCAACATCCAATTCCCATAAATTCCCATAAACTATCTGAAATCCAACCAATGATATTCTGTTTAAAAAGCCGGCCTGCTAGCACAGTCCAATAGTCATGAGCCTTCTTCCCAATTGGCCCAGGGAGGGTGCTAGAGGGTCACAACACACAACTCCTGTGATTATAATTCCAAGGTCTCCAGATTCAGGCCAAGAACAACAATCTTGACCTTTTTCTTGGCACAGCAACCTTATATTTACTGCTGTGGAGTTTTGTCAGTGACAATACAGTTCTCTTTTTACATTTCTGTTGAATGATTGTCCCTTCATTGCTTATCCAGTACTAGTCTAAGTCTACACCATTAAATTTCTCAGCCTTCTCATATTGCATGTCATCTAAAGATGTTTATTATCATTCCTCTACTGCCTTCTGTTGACTTCATTGCTGTACTTTATTAATCTATTCCGTTTTTTGTCAAAGGTGAAGTGCCTTTATGATGATTTAATTAGAAGACTGTTATTTCTTGCTCAGCATACTAATTACCAGAAATAAGTGCCTGGAATGATTAGCAAAGAACTCGTTTACAAGAAGTAGTATTTCACTTTCATGGAGTGTCATACATTAATTGTTGCAGAAAAACACATTCTTCGTAGAAATGGACTGAAGGATTAAATACTAGCAGACGTGTTCCCTTTCGTGAGCTAAAGGCCAGACAACAAGTTAGAAAGTTGAAAAGGATGATATTTTAGTTTTCGGTCTCTTAATTGACCTGGATTTTATGCTATTTCTTTCAACGGTTCTTAATAATTTATAATTTTTTATCTTGTTACAATATATGCTACATACAGAAGTCTCATTAAAACTTGAAAAGTTACAGTTACATTCTTCTGATACATTCTGGTCAGTGCAATTAAAAATTGATTCCTTGCTTATATCAAATGAAAGAGATGAGTGTTCGGCGGAGGGACTGACACTCTTGACTCTGATGTTGAAGCGTTTTTCAAAATGAATTAAGAAGCAGATTCTTTGTAAATATGCAATATATCCTATGACATTTAAACAGATGTACCCGAGGGAAAGGGTTCATCAAAGTGAAAGTTATCTTATGCTTCAATAGCAATATGATTTTTACAAGGTCATCTCTGCCAAATAAATCATCTCGGGGCCTGAAGGGAAAAAAAAACATGTATGTCACTCTGTTAAAACCATTGTGCAGTTTAATAAGGCTATTGCAATGTGAGTCTGGGGAGCATTTAGAACAGCAGGGCTGTCCACTTGTGAACCTTGTGGCTAGTCAAAGACAAAGGTTCTTGACTAATAAGGACTAATTACATAAGTTGTGGCTGAGATCGATTTTAGTCATATTTTGTTCTAATTACAGTGAGTATTGGTTAGCTTTAGCTGCAGTTTAGTTCATATCAGGATAGATTCTTAAAGGACACTCCAAGCACCATAACAACTTTAATGCATTTGATAGATTTTGGCCTCATTAATATGCTGTATTTATTTGATTGCTCAAATCTTTGCAGTTTTTGCACAAAATAAATAAATGTTTGGCAGAATGCTGCATCATAAGCCTGCCTGTTTAGCCATGGTCTTCTGTGGTCCCTGGTACTTTACAGTGGTAAATCTCCTCAGTCCAGGTGAGGTGTTCTCCCACCTGGGACAAGATTCCAAGCAAGGTCCCATCCATCACAAGAGGGTGCGGCTGGATTCTGCACATAGATTGGCTGCCGGACATTGATTCTCTATGACCTCCAATCCAGAGACTTGCTGAGGAAGGCTGGTGGGAGGTGTGACTTGATCAATGCCCTCCTTTAAAGCCTACAACATTCTAAACAATTTTCTCAAATGGAAGAAAAGATAAATATCCAGGCACATCTGAGATTTCTTCTAAAAGGCAGTCTTTTATAAGGAAAAAAAAACAAAACAAAAATGTGGAGATAACGTTTCGGCTCCTCTCTGAGCCTTTATCAAGTCAGAGAGGAGTGAAGTCCGAGCTGAAACATTGTCTCCACATTTTTGTTCTCAAAAAACCTGAGGTTTTACAAGAAACCTCAGGTGTGCTGAATATTTATCTTTTCTTTCATTTGATGTCTCCAGGGATTGGCCCTTCCTTTCTGTAGCACCCTGCGGAAAGTATTCCCTCTTTTAGTGTTTGTAATTACTTATTTTCGTTTTCTTGTAAACAATTTGCTCAATTGTACTATCAGTATTGTATGATCAGAGTCCTGTGTACAACATACTATGTGCTGCCTATCAAGCATTCTGAACCGTCTTGACCATCCCTTTACTCTTGTGTAATTTGCTTGGACGTTTGCTATTCTAGATCTTGACCCCTGGCCTGAACTGACCCTACTTGTTTGCTGTCTCTGGTTATCTCTCTGGTGTCTGCATGCTGTGCTCCTATCTCTATATGAATGCCATCTCTGGAACAGAATGCATGGGCCACAGAAGCTCTCTGGAGGTTTTATTGATTGTTTGGATGAATAGGCAATGTTTACCATACGCGGGCCTATATTTTAAGCTCATTTCAGTAGGGCCCTTATCTCTTCTTGCATTTTTTAAGTGTTCGTTTTTCTGGGCATAACCTATTATTATTATTACTGGTATTTATAAAGCGCCAACTGATACTGCAGCGCTGTACAATTAGCGGAGAACATACAATATACACACACAAATACAAAAGGTAGAGAGGGCCCTGCCGTAAGCTGAAATCTTGCCATTTAAGCTCTTTTATACAAAGTGCATAGGTAGCCCGTGATCTTACAATCTAAAGTATACCGTGGGGATTTGAGACAAGAGGTAGCAGGGGAACCTACAATTCCTTACCCACTCTGAGCATCAGGTGCATGGTAAATCACTGGAGTGTTACTTCCTTGGTCGACCTTTCACACATATGTTATCGTTGAAGGACTGGGACAAAAATCTGTCTTGGGCATTTAAAGGCAGAAAAGCCCAATATGAGGGGTTGGGGACAGAAAGTGGGTGTATTTCACTAAAGTAGGCATGTCAGTTTGATGAACATGTAGGGCGGCTGCACTGGGTTTAGCTCAGACAGAGGGATTCTGGCTGTGAGTGTGGTAAGGACCAGTGGACCACAGGTAAGAAGTCAAAGTGTTACCAAATGTTTGATAAGTTACTCTAGGTCCAGGTTTGGAAGAGGCTGTTGGTGTATCTGTGGTGTGGATGCTTGTAGATTTTTTGTATGCATTTGGAGTCTGCTTGTGAGGTTGCTTGTGTGTGGGAAGACTATTTGTGGTGTTGTGTGTGGAGTAGATCACCTGTATTGTGGTGAGGAATGAAGCCGGCTGTGAGTTTACGTTAGTGCAGTTGCATGTGAGGGGGAGGCTGCTTGTGGGATTGTGTGTCTATGGATGTGGCTGTTAACAGTGTAGTGTGTGTGTGTTTCAGGGGTTGTAGAGTGAGTAGATAAGGGCTGGGGTAAGGGCTACAATGTGTGTGCTTTTGAGTTGATAGAGGCTGTAGTGTGTCTGTGTGGCGGAGATAGGATGTGTATTGTGCTGTGGAGAACAGGGGCAGTAGTGTTCAGGGCCAGACTGGCCCACAGGGATACCGGGAAATTTCCCGGTGGGCCACGGCACCTTGGGCTGGGCTGACAGCCCTTATCAGTGAGCAGGCTCCTGTAATCCCGGCCGGCTATGTGTGAGCTGCCTGGCCGCACAGGGCCCCATGGGAGCAGGGAGAGCCAGGCGGCCGGCACAGCTCACACATAAAAAAAAAAGTGTGGTGGGGCGGGGCTTAGCATGGGGCGGAGCTTAGTGTGCGGCGGGCGCCCTGGTAACTGCAGCATGGGAAGCAGGAAAGAGTCCCTGCTTCCCATACAAACAGCCTCCAGGAGCTCCAAGGAATGTGGAGGTAAGAAGCAGGCCAGTGTGTCTGTGTGTGACTGCCTGTGAGTGTGTGTGTGTGTGTGTGTGTGTGTGGGTGTATGTGACTGTCTGCGTGTGTGTGTGTGTGACTGTCTGTGTGTTTGTGTGTGACTGTGTGTGTGTGTGTGTGACTGTCTGCATGTGTGTGTGTGTGTGTGACTGTGTGTGTGCGTGTGTGACTGTCTGCCTGTGTGTGATGTGTGTGTGTGACCGTCTGCCTGTGTGTTACTGTGTGTGTGTGTGTGTGGCTGTCTGTGTGTGTGTGTGACTGTCTGTGAGGTGTGGGACTGTCTGCCTGTGTGTGTGTGTGAGTGTGTGGCTGTCTGCCTGTGTGTGGCTGCCTGTGTATGTGGCTGTCTGCTTGTGTGTTTGACTGTCTGCCTGTGTGTGTGTTACTGTCTGCCTGTGTGTGTGTGTGTGTGTGTGTGTGTGTGTGGCTATCTGCCTGTCTCTGTATGTGTGGATGTTTGCCTCGGTGTTAGTGACTGTCTGCCTCTGTATGTGGGGATGTCTTTGTGTGTGTGCATCTGCTAGTGAGTTAGCGAGCGAGCTTCTGTGTGTGTGTGTGTGCGCGCATCTGCTAGTGAGGGAGCCTCTGTGTGTGTGCGCCTGCTAGTGAGTTTGTGTGTGTGTGTGTGTGCCTGCTAGTGAGTGAGCTTGTATGTGTGTCAGTGAGCTTGTCTATAGGGATCATATGTGTGTGTGTGTGTTAGTGAGCTTGTCTGTAAGGAGCATGGTGTACGGTGAGTTTGTCTGTAGTAAGCATGAGTGTGATCGTGAGCTTGTCTGTAGTGAACATATGTGTGTCAGTGAGCTTGTCTGAAGTGAGCATGTATGTGTCAGTGAGCTTGTCTGTAGTGAATCTGTGTGTTAGTGAGCTCTTCTGTAGGGAGATGTGTGTGTCAATGGGCTTGTCTGTAGGGAGAGTGTGTGCACATCAGTGAGCTTGTCTGTAGAAAGCTTGTGTGTGTATCAGAGTTTGTCTGTACTAAATTTGTGTTTGTGCCAGTAACCTTGTCTGTGTGTTTCATTGAGATTGTCTGTCAATGAGCCTATTTGTGTGCATCAGTAAGATTGTCTGTGTCTGTGTGTGAGTATGCTTTACTGTATAATTTTATTACCCTGAAAGAACTAATATTTTGAATTAGAGGAAGAAATGTATCAATAAACAAAAAAACAAAAAAACAAATATATATATATATATATATATATATATATATATATATGTATACATACTGTTGTACCTTGCACTCAGGCTTCAAAGTTGTGTGACCGGGTGCATCACCAGGGCTCCAGTATCCAGGCAATTGAAATAGTTGGCTGCACTCTCAGATTTCCTTAAAACATAACTTTTATTGAAATATTTAAGATAAGATCAACATTTCAGTCCCTCTTGTGAACTTTCATCATGATTCTGATGCAAGTCCACAAGAGGGACTGAAACGTTGATCTTCTGTTAAATATTTCAATAAAAGTTACGTTTTAAGTAAATCCGAGAGTGCAGCCAACTATTTCAATTGCATATATATATATAAACACCCTACATAGCACAATGACTTATGGGGCTGGCATAGATTTTTTTCCAGGACTGCTTCGTATCCCCAGTCCGGCCCTGGTAGTGTGTCTGTGGGAAGATAGAGGGTGTATTTCATCTATGCGGATATAGGGGGTTTAGTGCTTCTGTGTGGGGGATTTAGGGGAACTACTGTATTAGTGAGTGTGGCAGACTAGGGAGTGTAGTGTGTCTCTGGGAGGATAGAGTATGCTGTGTATGTGAAAGGTTTAGAAGGTTTATAGTATGTGTTTGGGGCTGTTACGTATTTGTGAGCAGTTAGTAAGCGAAACAAAGAAAGTAGCATCCCCTCAGTTCCTGTAGTACAACTTCCTAGGGTGAGCAAAATATCACCAAATGTGCTGTTCTACACTGTTTTAAAGCAATATCAGATCTGACTGCTCTTTATTTTTTGTTCCTTTTGAATGTATTATTTCCATCAAGAATTTTGAACCAATGCCACCTTGTCTTGCTTAATAGACAGGCATCATTTTTCATCCGAGATACAACCTGTAATGTTCAGCCAGCCTTATTAATATATTTCACATTTTAAGAAATTAGATAACAGGATGATAGAACGAGATGATGTTAAGGCCAGATTTTGTAGTGTTAAATATGGCACGCCGAGGAAATGAGCTTGAAATAGAAGATTGAGTAATTATCAACTAGGAAAGGAATTTAGCAGATGTTTGCAAGAGTGAATGCACCTTTAATGGTGCAAATAACATCCAGTGTTTCATTACCATTTCTTCTGAATCCAATTAGCTATAATTTCTTCAATATTTATAGTAAGCCAAGAACAATCTTAGGACTCCATCTTTCTCACTGCACTGATTGAAGGACCTGTAGCATGTCTTAGCTAATCACATGTGATGAGTTTTAATTTCTGATTCCCATTTGACTTTCATCGACACAGGCAGTTTTCATTCAACCATTCAGTACAGGAAAATCCTTCATCAACATTTCAAGAAATGTATGCTAGAAATGTGTGAATGAGTGTTATATTAGTTAAAAAATGTAAATGCATTCCTGAATTCATACATATGGATTCACTAGAGACCGACACTGTTAAAATGATGTTGCGGCAAAGTTGTGCCAAAAATACTATTCACTAACTGGCATAACTTTACTGAGATATATGTTAGTAAAGGATTCTGGCCACAGCACAAATGTTTCATAGGATACCATAGAAACATAATTTGCTATTCTTTGAATGACATGATTGGCATCACAG
Organism: Pelobates cultripes; assembly: GCA_933207985.1. Taxonomy (NCBI): domain Eukaryota; kingdom Metazoa; phylum Chordata; class Amphibia; order Anura; family Pelobatidae; genus Pelobates; species Pelobates cultripes. The sequence goes on from OW240912.1 coordinate 48,023,705, forward strand.
TTACACAGGTGAGGTTTCACTAGGTGAGTGCCACTAGTTGCTGCATTGCGCTAATCTCTACATGGCACAGAAAGTGGAAGTAATATTAAATGTTCTAAGCAGAATATTCAGAATGTTCATAATGAGAGAATCAGCTTCTTTATATTGAGAGTTGGGCATGAGTGTTTTCTCATGTAGAGAATTTACTATTGGGTGACTTGTTAAAGTATAGTAATTCATGGCCATCATACAAACATTGGTGGTTTTATGAAGCTCTTATAGAAACATTTCTGGCATAAAGTGCTAGCTGCATAATGATTCTCTTAAATTTTATCTGCAACTAGATCATTCTTTGCAAAAATAATTACAGCTAAGTCCCATGCTGTGTTGCTCTGTGGTATCCAGCATTTTTTTATTTTTTGTTCCAGCAAGCTCAGACTGTCAGAGATAACCTTTTATACTAAGGCCAAGGGACATGTAATGCACAATGCAAATATTTCTTCTTTAAAAAGACGTTTAGTCTCTCCTTGATCTTCCCTATGTTTTAATATGGTCAATAAGCCTTCCTGTATCTCAGGAAGATACAGTACGTGGTATCATTGACCCTGTTCTGTCCTAGACTGAGTATCGTCCTACATCTCTGACTATTGATATAGTCACTTTTTATCATTTTAATTATTAATTCATAATTTCATTGTAATTTCAATAAAAGAACCAAAGGGTTCAATCCTTGGTCTTCTTCTCTATTCATGCTGCTCTTCTGTCTGACTTCATCAGCTTCCATATGCATTTCTTTGCAGATGACATCCAACACATCTTCTTTTTCACATCCCTTAAGCCTAACCTTTTCTTCTGCATCTCATCTTACTCAGATATCTATCACTGTATGCCTTCACACGTCTTACGAATAATCCAAGTCAATAACAAGTAAGTCTGTTTTATCTATGAACCACCTCTATCAGCACCCATTTTCATCTCCGTACATTCCTCCCTCCCACTCACAATCTCCTTTTCATCTGCATCTAGGAGTCCTTCCTCTGTGGAGGACAAAAATCTTCCATTCCCAACACCTGTCATCACATTAATTTAAACAATCCTTTTCCAATCGTAACCACTACAAATCTCTGCCTTCCTTAATTTTGACTACCCTGTTGCTTAGGTACATGATATTACCTGTCGATGTACCCAAGTCCGATGTTACCCCAATGCAGGAATCCAGATTTTCCAGCTGGCATGCATGGCTTACTGAGACACTTTTACCACATCACCCCTGTCCCTGACTGATCCATGTACTTGGACACCTAGCAAGGTTCTGCCTTACAGATATCAAACATACCCTTCTTCATTCATTATCTTAATTACAAATGTCACACTATGCCAGGTCTTTCCATCAATGGTTCCACCGTTTTGAAAGATGGTCCATGCTGTTATCATGAAACTATCTAGGAACCCCTGCCTTTTTAATTATACTCAGCTCCTGCTTCAGGTGTATAAGAGGCCATCACCAATGCAGACAAAATAGTCCTCCTGTTGACCTGGTAGTGCTCTTGCACCCCTTATTTGGCATGTTGGATATAGGAGGTATCGGAAACCTGATGATTTTAAGATTTAATATCAGACACGGTGAAGGCCAGGGAACTGTAAACACAAGGTTGGTTTTAGTTACTCTTTTTGTTGAAAGCTGAGGCATATGTTAACACGATGTGATAGACTTAGAGGCTCCCCTGTGTGGTTTCCATGAGCCATTGTGCAGAGGGGTGCAGTACCGGGGCACTCAGGCATGGTGCCTGCTTTTTTTTCCTCCTCTCCCTTCTCATTAACTTCCTCTGCCCCCTTTTTTTATCCTATCTGCACTTCTCTTGTACTTTCATCCCAGCTGGTCTCATAGTGAGGCTTTTTATTATCCCCCAGCTGTATCCTGTTGAATACTAGGTTTACACAAATGGGCCATGTTGACAAGTCCCCATGCTTGTTTTTACTTATCAGGGTGATCCCATTGAGAAATATACCAAGAATCCTTGAGCAACTCCTGGGGTCTAATAGTACTCATAGCTGGTACTTTCTACCTAATTGTCCTGTCAGTGAATTTAAAATATGTTTTCACAACTCATTGGAGCTCAAATTATGATTTTCTTTCGTTTTTTCTCTTCTTCCATACATGGAAATATTCTTTACACAGACTCCTGCCATGCATTAAATTAAAATTCTGCTACCTGTATCTTTCTCAACACGTCTCAAATCTGATTTTTTTTTCTCCCCCTTATTGCTTAAAGCTCACTAGCTTCCAAACTAACAGTTCCTTAAAAATGATTTCGCTTTGCATATACATTTCTTTGTTTACCTCATTGTATTCCTTACCTTCTTCGCTGCTGTTACTTCTAACTTTACTCTTCCTTTCATTCCCTGCCTGATCTGCTTATTCTCATTTTTAGTAGCCAACTATTGGGATAAAATATTTTGTGACAACCAGTTAACCACCTCCTTCCATACTTTTTAAAGTCTTCCAAAAACATCATCACACAAAAAAAACTCCTTTACTCGGGTATTTCTTCTCAACCCAACCAACTCCCACTCTCTCATTCTTAGCTCACCACCAGTGCACTTATTGCCCTCACACCGTCAATGTGGATCTAATCTGATTCAACCTGATTTACTGTTTACTGTTTAATATTATGTTTTGTTTTGTGAGAATGCACAATGGTTGCTCCTTGTGAATAAAGAATTTAAAATATAAATATCCTGATGTATAATCACACATAAATAACAATCTGCTTCGAAATGAAATGGTGTTCAAAGTCCATTACTTATATTTTATTGAAACAAAGCAAAACATAGGTATTTGTATAAATACAATATGATACAATATCACATAAAGCATACAAAACTCAAAAAGAGAGACTGTGATATACTGCTAATTAAACCTAATATTTTTGCATCATGTGTTTTAGATCATTTTTGGACCACAAGTTACTGCAATGTGAGTTAGGAAAGGATTTAGTTCAATAGCTTCAACTATTGGCTTGTGAGATAGAAATTCAGTTTGAAGAATGATTTTATACAGAGTTATAAGGGGCATTCATTGAAAATTATCCTGTGAACACTAGGCAAGGAAACTGTGAATGCATTCTCAATTTACTTGGGAATTTAAAACAAATTTCACTTTGAAGGACTGGATTGGTCCTTTAGAGATGTGTTCAGCTGCACTATTTAGAATTAGCAATTTGATGAACTGCCGTATCACATATTTTTGATGAGTCTATTCGTATTGGAGAGGCAGAGTGAGATAAGCACCTGCTGGTTTATCCGTGAAATGATTATCCACCATAAGCAAACAGAATTCATTTCAAAACCATTGCAAATAACATAGTGAAAGGTGTCATGCCAAAGATATGCCAAATAGGTTGTAGTACTTCCCAGGAAATCATGCCCCGCTGTGTAGTTATGCCTTCAATTTCATATAAAAGTAAGGAAGAACAGCTTGTTGACTCCAAGTGTAAAAGGTCCGACCCACCACAAATAATCATAAGGATTTACTAGTGCATTAAAGCTCAGATACATCAATCTTTGCTGTCATGTAGCCCAAGGATTGTAACTGCATTCGATGTCAATCACTGATAAGTTGCTTGGCATGTCAAAAGATCTACGTGCCATAACTTAAGGTCACAAAGTAGCAAGTGATTGCTGGAATTCTGCAGAGGAGGTATACAGTGTTTATTGTACTACAGTCCCCGTGATGTTTTGTCGGACTATTCACTTGTTTTTAATAAACCTATTTGGGTTCTTCAATAACTTGCTAAGAATTGCATTGCTTTTTTTTGTGATGTTGGGGAAATAATATAATTGTGGGGTTCTGGAGATGTCATAATAAACTACAAAAGCATTCGTCAATGAGAGTCACACTTTTGAGAAGCTGCCAAAATTCATGGCCGCCATTATTAATTTTGTCATTCGCCGCTTATTAACATGCCAGGAGATAATGAATGATGACCGCCACAAATTGTGAATGCTGTCTAGTAGTGTGGCTCCCATTAATCTCTGGCAATGCAAGACAAGTTTGTCTTCGACCTACACTACCAGTGGTTGACCCCAATATTTACAGTGTTGCATCACATTGCGTAGTAAGGATAAAAATAATCAGACCATAGACTAAGAAATTTGGATGAGAACGATATTGCATGTTAATGGAGCTGTTTGCTTATCCCAAAAGATGTAACACTTTGTTTTTATATTAGACGATAGCACGTAAGATGTATGGTTTTAATCATCATCCCAAGTATATTATAATCACTAACTAGCCTGAGCTGAATGTTCTTTACTATTCCTATAGAAAATGAAATTAAGCTGATGAAATTGAGATGATCATTTCTTGCTTGTGTTTGTAACACAGTGAATCTTTCCTTCATTGTGCAGTTTCAGGAACAGACAATATTAGAAAAGTAAAATAAAAAAACAATATTGTATGAAAAGATGCCTTCATATGTATTGATTTGTAAAAACAAAAACAAAATGAGATGATCGTAGAGTAAATATAATTTTCCAACTACTTAGTCTATTGGGAATCCCTTGACCTTTTTAGAAATTAGGGAATTGTAAATGAATGATTTGGAATATTATTTTGCCATTTCTTTATCATAAACCATCACTATCATTAAAGGGACACTGTAGTCACTAAAACAACTACAGCTTATTTAATTTTTTCTGGTGAGTAGAATCATTACCTTCAAGCTTTTTGCTGTAAACACTGTCTTTTCAGAGAAAATGCAGTGTTTAAATTACAGCCTAGTGATAACTTCACTGGCCACTCATTAGATGGCTGCTAGAGATCCTTACTGGGTAATGGCTGCCTAAAATGCATCCAAACATTCAGTGTCTCCTCCCTCTGCATGCAGACACTGAACTTTCCTCATAGAGATTCATTGATTCAATTCATCTCTATGAGGAGATGCTGATTGGCCAGGGCTGTGTTTGAATTGTGCTGGTTCTGCCTCTGATTTGCCTCTTTGTCAGTCTCAGCCAATCCTATGGGGAAGCATTGTGATTGGATCAGGCTACTACTTCTGCTGATGTCAGCAGGCAGTGGGCAGGTCTAAAGAAAACAGGGACAAAACCAGCAGCTTCAGACTTGAATACAAGTAAGATTTTACTATTTTAGGGAGGTATGACAGGGACAGGGGGCCTAGATAGCCAGATGTTTTCCTAAAGGGACACTATAGACATCAAAACAACTTAAGCTTAGCTTAATGAAGCAGTTTTAGTGTATGAATCATGCACCTGCAGTCTCAGTGCTCAATTCTCTGCCATTTAGGAGTTAAGACACTGTTGTTTCTGTCTATGCAGCCCGAGCCACACCTACGCTGGCAGTAACTCGCAAAGCCTACATAAAAAAAGGCTTAATTTTCAATCAGATGTTAACTTACTTTAGACGTTTTTATCTCCTGCTCTGTAAATTGAACTTTAATCACACACACATGCCGTTCTTGCAGGGTCTAAACAGCTACAGTGCAGAAGATAAGAAAAACTAAATTAAACAGAATGTGCAATAAAGGAAGGTTAAACTTTAGATCTCTATTGACAGGAAGTGTTTAGGAAGGCTGTGTAAGTCAAATACAGGGAGGACTGACTAGGGCTGCATAAATGCGAGTTAACTTCTAAATGGCAGAGAATTGCAGGGCATGATCCATACATCAAAAATGCTTCATTTAGATAAAGTTGTTTTGGTGCCTTAAAAAAAAAAAAAAGCCTGGCTGATCCAGGACCATGCTCATTAGCCGAGAGTGATCAGCTCTCAGGTAATGAATGCGGTTCGAAGTGGCCCTGCAGTGCTAACTGGATTATCCTGCAGGAAAAGGCTGGAAGCAGGGACTGTGACCAATAAACAATCCAAGTAAGTTGTCAAACCATACTTAAACCAATTTGACTTCTTACAGATGGACAGTGCCAAGGCACATCTGTAACCATAACCACAATAGGGCTGTAGTGGTTATGGCAATTGTACATTAGTAATACATATTAACATTTCTTTAAATTAGTGATTTTGCCAGATCTAGTAGTTGACAGAATGTTATCTTTGGTGAGACAAATATGATTATGAAGATGTTTGGCTAATTAAAAATACAATAATGCTAAATTAATATCACTTGAAAAATTGCTGTGAAAATGTAAATGGAAAGAACATGCTAATGGCTAATTGATGGTGTTGGTTAACAGACATATCAAAATTTCTTTAGCATAGCGTTCATTAATTCAAGATTTTTTGTTAATCTCATATATGATATTCTTATACATAAATGTCTATCTATAAATTTAAAGGTGCCAATGGTATATCAAGGCCAAAATGAAATCGGATGAAAAACGAAGAGCAAATCTGCAGAATGGAAACCGTAAGTTTATTATCTCAGTTTCTCCTCCCGCATGCGCTCTCTCTCAGTGATGTTGTCTATGTTTTTATAAAACACAAGTATTCAATAACTCTCAATCGTAGTGAACTCATATGCAAATGGCAACATTTAGGCTAAAATTACAGTTGTTCAACGTTTGTCAGCTTTAGTCATGCCTTGGCCTGCTTCCCACTTATACTATTGACAACAGAGAGCTGAATGCTTTCTGTCTAAGCTGTGCCCTCTAGTGAAGGGCTCAGCTGATTGTCTGAGAGCAATCCGTTTATCTTTTTATCCAATGAGGTAGAACTGCATTTCAGGGCTCAGCCCAGGAGAATGAATTGAAGCTCCTGCTTAGTTCTAAATAGTTTAACGGTTAACAATGGTGAGGGGAGTTATGGTACTCCGGGCACCACAACCACTACAGCTGTAGAAACTTTAGCAGTAGTGGCTTTGGCGTTTGGAGTGTTCTTTTAACCCTGATAGTTTCAGCTGATGCAGCTATAACACACTTCACAACATTTAAAATGGTAGGTGTATGGTCAGGGGCGGGGCTGTTCTGAGAAATTGTAGATGATTTAATAATAACAATTTATAGAACAATGTAAAGAACAAAGCATCTTTTTTATATAGACTAATTTCTAAACTTACACACTGCTACACACTTAGACACTCCAACAATATAGAGCTAAGAGAAATGAGGGCAAAGGGATTTGGACAGAAAGGAGGGACTTTCCGTCCTACTTTTCCTTCACTTGGGAGGTATGCTATAAACAAGTGCTTTTCCCACAGATGTCAAAGAAGCAATCTGTGCTTTCATCATGGACTATACAAATACTTATTGATGTTGGTGAGCAACTAACTCTTATATAATGAGATCCAGAAAACTCTGTTTGGAGTACATGAGGAGATATGCTGAGAAACTGAGTTAGCAAGGTTCACTTATTCCGATCTATACAAAACACTAACTAAGGTTGCTAAACCATAAAACTGAATCTCACACCAAGACTGCTTTGTACAGTGAGACTCGTATCCTGCAGCCCTGTTTGCCCCTTTCCTTGTTTTTGGGAACATCAGAGACAATAGATTATGAACCTGCGATGGTAAAAACACAATGTGTTATAATCGGTTATGCTAGCCCAAATGCACATGCACAGTTGGCTACCATGTCATCACTAAATTCCACATCATATGTCTCCCTACTTCCATACCCAGACATTCATTAGAGAGCACTCAGCAATTCAATGCCCATTTAAAAATGGAGCAATCACCACATAAACTATTGTCACGCCTCTGTCATTCTTTTTATAAGTAAAACATATGGCATGGCAATACACAATGGTTTTTATTCACTAAACCGTCAGATGTCATGAGCAAACAACTGACTTAAAAATGTAAACCATGGTTTTTAATTCAGTAAAAAAAATTATATTGGTTTAGGTGAAAATGTCTTTCCTGGTTTGGTTAAAGTTTTGCCAACCAGTAGAGTTGAGCGAACCCATACTGTAAAGTTCGGGCTCGTACCGAACATTCAATTTTTTGGACCCCGGACCCGAACACGGACATATCACTGTATGTTCGGTTTGGAGTTCGGTGTTCGGCGATTTAATGGCGTGTTTTGAAAGGCTGCAGTCAGCCAATTAACAAACGTTTGACTCGTATGCCCTTAGAAGCCATCACAGACATGCCTACTAATGGCATGACTGTGATTGGCCAGTGCAGCATGTGACTCAGCCTCTATATATAAGGTGCAGTCGCGTAGCGCCGCACGCACATAAGGTCTTATTAGTGTAGGGAGAGGATGCTGCTGCTGTGAGGGACAGCTTAGGAAAGAATTCTGCAAACTAGTACATTAGTGGGGTGCACTTCATATCTGAGAGTCAAATAGAAGAGTCAAATACTGCGGTGATGGGTCGTTTCTCCTTAAAGGAGCAACATTAGCAAAATATTGTATAGACATTTAAAGATAGCCACTATTATTCATTATATACAATCATATGTATCATTTTTAAATAGCGTATACTTATATATTCTTATAATTGCTACTAACTGATGTATTTTTGGTTACGTTTTATTATTTGCAATCCTCCACACACTCAATTATTTCTCTGGAAATATACAGGTATGCCAAGGGATTGACTGACAGGTGAGACTACTCACAGTTATGTCAATTGTAACGGTAATAATATCTCTTTGAGCTGCCAAAGGGGCTGTCGCTGATTTACTCTTTCTGGGAACCCTCTAATGCAGACATTGCGGCGCCAATGTCTTGATTCTAGGGAAAGCTCTGTCTTTTGTTGCATATAGACCTGGGTTGCAAGTCCCTTCAGCTGACTTTTAGTTTGGCTGTGTTGTTGGTCCTGTAAGGCCTCCCTCTCCTCTACCGCCTGTACATTCCTGCGGAGATCACTGATGTCGACTTGAGTCTGCTGGAGATCAGCCTTCCATACTTTACGCAGGACACTGAGCAGTCTCTTGATATCTCCCTTTGTGAAGGGGAAAGAGTCATCAACTCACTCTGATGATAAGTATACTCCTGGTTAGGAGAGCTAGGGGATTCCCTCTCTCCGCAGGAGTCCTCCGAGATCTCTGGGCTACATCGGGTCTCGGGCACCATCTTAGGTGGTAATGGCGACATATGTCTCTCAAAAGAGAGCCTGATATCACGCAGGATTTGTTGTCTCTGGTCGCGGGTGTCTCTTATGTTTGTGCCCCAAAGTATCCACTTTGGAGGGGTTATCATTAGGTTTAAAAGAAATTCTTTTTTTCGGTTTAAATAGGCCTATGTTTGTGAGGCCGTCTCAGAGCCCCACTGAGATGCATCTTGTTAGTTGCTTGGTCCACAATGCCCCTCTGAAATGGCTTCATTTTAATATCTTAACACAACAATAAATGTGAATAAAATGTTAAAAAAGGAAAATATATATTTTTTCACATTTTTGCTTATAATAATTTTTATACATCAAGTGCAGCTAAAGCAAAATTAATGAAAAATAGATTAACATATAAGTCCTTATTGTTAAATGCCTAATATGTCTAGAATCTAGACTAATTTTTGGTAGTTAACACTAACCCTATACTAATCCAGCAACCTTATCAACCCAACCCCACCCTTATGCATACACTTACTCTAACCATATACCTGCCCTAATCTTAACTCTACAATATCACTAATCCTAAAACAACATTAACCCTAAATGGGCCTTAACCCTTATCTTACCCTATCCTAACCCTAAAGGATTCCCTCTACTGATATCAGCAGAGGGATTTCCTAGCTAACACAGTAGAGAGTGGTATGTGACCGCCATCTACTGGCTGTTTTTTAGCATGACTAGGAGATCACTTACTCATGCTCCTGCACTGCATGCTCTGACTGCTGATCACATTGTGTCCAATGCTTGGCAGCTGAAAAGCCTAGCATCACAATCAGCTGGGGGACAGGCAGGGAGACCAAAACAGAATCTTTTTAGACCTTGGGGATCTCTCCCAGACAGCGTGCAACCTAAAAATATACAGGTTTTATGGATTTAACCCCTTAAGGACACATGACATGTGTGACATGTCATGATTCCCTTTTATTCCACAAGTTTGGTCCTTAAGGGGTTAAAGGTCTGTAGTAGTAGAGTGCTTACTTTGATTATCTAAAGTTACAGGCTTTAATTTTGATTTGTTTCTGCTCAGAACACCCCATGCCTATCCCAAGGTTTGGTTCTTTTGCTTTATTAATGATAACTTTCACTTCCTCTTGTCTACGGTTAAGTCAAAGATACAAGTTTTATAGCTAAGATGCGCCTGTTGACTGGCCTCATTAAAATAATGTTCCATCAAAATAAAATCACAATTCTCATTAAGTACTCATTTCACCATAGAGACATATTACTCAAGCTGTATTATGACATGAATTAATGGTAAATTACAGAACAATTGACTTTATATATTTTTTTCTCTAGTTCGACTCCCAGGAGTTAAAACCTATGTTGACCCAGACACATATGAAGATCCTGCTTTGGCAGTCCATGAATTTGCAAAAGAAATAGACCCTTCCAGGATCCGCATTGAGAGAGTAATTGGAGCAGGTAAACTTTACATATTAATAGCCAGTGCTCTGAAGGGTGTTTGATGACTTTGAATAATGGAAAATGCTATTATTGAAAGTTAAAAGCTAATATAGTCTGGGATTCAGATCCTTGCTTTAGACCAAAGAAAGAGACTGATGATGTGCAAATTGACTGAGTATTATTTTAGAGATTGTGGTAAGAAAAAACACTTACTTCATCAATCAAAAATCAATCATATACTTATTTTTGAGTAAAAATAAACCAGCATTTCTTTCACTTTTATTGTAAATAGTCTTTATTTGAGAGTTGAGAACAGAACAGTACAAAGCCATGGCAGTGGCAAATCTAAACTTAATATTCTCAACTTTTGCACGTGAATATAAGCAAAGAATTCTTAAAACTCCACTACACTCATAAAATTAAAAAAGAAAGTTATTGAATCTTTGCTGAATGACGTAAAGTGATTGTTTGTGCTATTTATATTATGTTTATTCTTTTTGATTATTTTCATTTGCTTACTCATACTTTATTTGGTTGCTCTGGTAAGGACATGTGGAACATCTGACCTGTACCCCCCGACAGGGTAGCTAAAGCCAAGCTTTCTAAATAGCTGACCTGCTATTCAAGCAATGGCATGCCAACCATTTTTAGGCTAAGTCAGCAATGTTGGGCAATGTGAGAAAGTTACAAAACGGCACCACGTCATTTTGAAGACTACTACTTCATCCAACATTTTATATGACGATTCCAAAATTAATGTCAATTAATTTTATTTTTAGTAGGTAGTCCTCTGTGCCATTCACAATATCTTGCAGTAGTTGCTATTAACAAACTAGCATTCTTTTGGCAACCTGTGATAGCTTTTTATATCAGAAATAAAAAGTGAAAAGTTCTCTCCGGTCAATTTAAAATCAAATTTGAATTTGTTCATATATATCTACATAATATAAATACATCTAAATGAAACATTTTGATACAAATACCATATGTAATCCAGAGAACACTCTTAAACATAATACTTAAGTATAACCCAAAAAAATATTACAAAAAATAAATAAATCTAAAGTGAATATAACCAACCAAGAGATCAGTAAAATAGTGAGTTTGTTTCTTACTGTCACCAAGTTTTAAGACCTCAAATCTATTCAAACATAAACAAATGTGATCATTGATAGGTTTCTATATATTATTATTATTATTATTATTATTATTATTATTATTATTTTATGTCATATATACTTAAAATATAACAAGAAATGGGATTTTAAACAAATAACTTGACTTTTGCATAAACGGGATTGTCTAATAAATTGATTTGTTCGTCCATCGATTAACAGACATTTGTTTTGCTTAATGCATCTTAAAGGGTTTTGTATACAAGCCTACAAATAACACAAGTCTTTATTTGGTGCAATTGAGATATTTACATTATGTTTTTTTTTGTTTGTTTTTTTAATATGATCCATATGAATATGAATTGTTTAGACAAATTATATGAACATGGAATAAAATTTTCGTTTAGGAAAAATCTAATCATAATCCATGCTATATTATCTAACAAAATAATTAGTTCTACGTTATTTTTTCTATGTACCTGCTTTTAAAATACGCAATAATTTTAGAATTGTTAATTTGATTGTGATTTCTGCAGAAAGAGAACTATTTCAGCATATTTTGAGATGCATTTCTTTTCTAAGCTAATATGAAGGCTTAAGTTACGTGTCACTCGTTTCAGGTTTAAAATATAATGTGCCGTGTGTTTCATCAGTGACAAATAATGGTTTTATAACCTGTTTTCATGAGGGAGATATTTATTGTAAATTATGTTTTTATTGGTATATTGTAATTAAAAATAAATTGATAATAACAATAGAAATCTAATAGTGGTTTTATACACCCTAATTAGCTATTATACAGTTATTAGACATGCACAAATATACCACAGGGGGATATCCTCTTATATATTCCTCTAGATGAAAATACTTGTTCCTAGTAGAACGTTGGCCTAAATATAGAGCAGAGTGTTGTCATTAACAGTAAATGTTTAAGCTGGACAAAAGAGTTTAGTGGTGTCCCTCAGAGGTCTCTTCTAGGACCACTTCTGTTCAACCTATTTATAGCATAGAAAGTTATGTGTCAGTGTTTACAGATGACACAAAACTAGGAAAGGTAATAAAGTTTAATCAAGATATTACTTTGCTGCACAGAGATTTAGATGAATTAGGGGACTGGACAAATGGCAGATAAAATGTAACGGAACACAAAACTGTAAAAATCACTAACACTAAATTGTCCCTCTGCCTCCACAACCTACCCACTGGCCAATAAAGGGTTAAAAACCTTTTTTCACTTACCTGATTCCAAGGCCTATGTCCTCTCTGCTACAAGAGACTCTGGAGCATTTCAGACCCTGTTCCTGAAACTTGACTGGGGTCTTTGAGGACCATTTCCACTGGACTAAGCTACAGCTCTCTCCATCCAGGCAGGTATTGTCCTCTCTGCATTTTCATCTTCTGTTCCTCTCCCAGGCAGGTATCAACACCTCTGCCTACACCAGGGGTTCTCAACCCAGTCCTCAGGACCCCCTACCAGTCCAGGATTTGGGGATTACCTGGGTCTCTAAGGTGTTTTTTTTTCTTTTTCTAAACACCTTAGGCACACCCAGGTAATCCCTAAACCCTGGACTGGTAGGGGGTCCTGAGGACTAACATTTAGAATCCCTGGCCTACACTTTCTCCAACTACTGACTTTATAAAGGCACTTGTGGCTTTCTTAACATATCCTGGAAATCAGGGACCAGTGTAGCCAGCCAACAGATCCAAAAACTCTGATACTGGAATCCCTGAACAACCCAAATAGGACAAACCATAACAAATGGAAGCGTCACACAACACTTTATTTTCATTTAGGATTAGACACTATAAAATTAAACTTATGGTGAAATACTCAAACCAATACATATAACCAAATCATAAGGGGAAACATACAGGCACTTATAACAACACAATTAAATAGTTATAAAGGGCTGGGGAAGACAATGACTAACAAGAAATGTGTCCCCTGCCTGCAGAAACTATAAAATGCAAATACCTGAATCTGAATTACAGCCTTGCTATTCATCTAGTGCACTTAACAGTTGCAACCAACAGGTGGAGCTGCACATACCTGTTGCAAGATCTTAACAAGCAACAGAAGGTGCTGTACAGGTTTGAAAGATCAATAACAACCACAGGTGGTACTGCACAGGCTCCACAGCCAAATTAAGTTAGTTGGTAGAGAGCATCAGCAGGAGAGGAGAGCACACAGACCATTTAGAAAACCACAATAAACACACCTTGCACATATTATGGGCACATGGTGACTTAAACATAAGAGTCATTTAGGGACCTACATGAAGTGTTTGTCTTGTGCTCCCAGTGATGTGACTACCGTCACAGCCATGAAATGGACTGGGTGCCTATAGTGTCCCTTTAACATATATAAATGCAAAGTTATGCACTTTGTGATAAAGAGTGCACAAGCAATTTATACCCTAAATGGTAGGGAGTTAGAGAAAGCAACACATGAGAAGCATTTGGGAATTGTTACAAACAACAAACTAGGCAACAATGTGCACTGTCAGTTTGCAGATGCGAAGGCCACTTAGGTATTGTCATGTATAAAAAGGGACATTTATTCTTGGGATGAAAATATAACCTTGCCTCTTAATATATCAAAGACCAAACCTTGAATATACAAGTTGGGGCATCTGTTAAAAAAAAAGGATATTATAGCACTAGAAAAAGTGCAGTGGCAGGCTACAAAATTAATAAGGGGAGTCAAAGATTTTTATTATGAAGAAAGGCTAGCAAATTTAAATCTGTTTAATTTAGAAAAAAAACTGCTCATCAGAGGGTGAATACATACCATTGTCTGTAAATCTATTCATAAAAAGGACTATACATGGGGCACAAAGTCACACATTTAGACTGGAAGAAGGAGATTTAGTCCAAGAAAAGGAAATGGTTCTTTACAGTAAGAACAATAAGGATGTGGAATTATATATCTGAAGATTCTGTACAGATTTTTACTGGATGAATTGCAAAAGCATAATATTCAGGAATATAATATTTAATATGTGGATTAACAGATTCTTGATCCAAGGAGACACATATTTGTATTCAGCACAGTCTCACGTGTAAAACAGTACCCCCTATGTACAGGTTTTATGGCGTTTTGGGAAGTTACAGGGTCAAATATAGCACATTACATTTGAAATTGAAATTCGCCAGATTGGTTACGTTGCCTTTGAGACTGTATAGTAGCCCAGGAATGAAATTTACACCTATAATGGCATACCATTTGCAATAGTAGACAACCCAAGGTATTGCAAATGGGGTATGTCAAGTCTTTTTTAGTAGCCATTTGGTCACAAACACTGGCCAAAGTTAGCTTTAGTATTTGTGTGAAAAATGCAAAAAACGCCAATTTTGGCCAGTGTTTGTGACTAAGTGGCTACTAAAAAAGACTGGACATACCCCATTTGCAATACCTTGGGTTGTCTACTATTGCAAATGGTATGCCATTATAGGGGTAATTTTCATTCTTGGCTACCATAGGGTCTCAAAGGCAACGTAACCAATCTGGCGAATTTTAATGTGAAAAAAATGAAACACAAGCCTTATATTTGACGCTGTAACTTTTGAAAACACCATAAAACCTGTACATGAGGGGTACTGTTGTACTCGGGAGACTTCGCTGAACACAAATATTTGTGTTTCAAAACAGTAAAAAGTATCGCAGCAATAATATCGTCCATGTAAGTGCTGTTTGTGCGTGAAAAATGCAAAAAAGTCACTTTTACTGGCGATATCATCGTTGTAATACATTTTACTGTTTTGAAACACTAATATTTGTGTTCAGCGAAGTCTCCGAGTAGAACAGTACCCCCCATGTACAGGTTTTATGGTGTCTTGGAAAGTTATAGGGTTAAATATAGTGCTAGCAAATTAAATTCCCTTTACTTTCGGCATGGGTTGTCAGGCAGGTCCCGCTAATTGTAATTAATTAAGATACCTAATTATGTAAAAATATTACATAAATATATATGTAGAATTAATATATGTATATATATATATATATATATATATATATGTATGTGAATCTATATGTGTATATATATATCATTTTTTTACAATATTTTTATTTATATATAGGTATATATATAGTGATATATACGTATATATTTATGTATGTAGATATATATATTATTTCGTTCTACGTGTATTTTGATATAAATATATATATATTAATATCACAATACAGTTAGAATTAAATAACACACATCTATATAATTTTTAATTATTTTTTTAATTTTATTTTTTAACGTATTTACATATTAAATTTTTTTATATTATATATAAATATATATATAACAATAATTATATATATATTTAATCAGTATCAGTCTACGTGTAATTTGATATTAATATATATATATATATAATTATATATATATTAATAGTAAAATACACCTAGACAGTGTACGTGTGTGTATGTATATGTGTATCTAAGTATATATATATTTTTTTTACACTTATAAATTTTATTTTTATTTTATTTCTAGCCAGCAGGGGGACCACCTGTAATTACAGGCAGCCCCCCTGCTGGCAATACAGAAGCCAGCTATCCCGGCCATGTGATTGTGAGGTCCTCGCAAGGACCTCACTCTCACATGGCCGGGGGGCACCGGAGGAGGAGGATCTGCCACGGGGGGGCTCCCTGGGAGTCCCCCCCACCGCGATCGCCGGCATGGGACCGCCGGCGACCGGGTAAGTAAACAAAAACCGGAGGGCGTGCAATTACACCCGGCGGCGTTTAGAGCCACTTAAAATAGGACGTAATTGTACGCCCTCCGGTCTGAAAGGGTTAACAAAAACATTTTCCATATTGTAAAAAAACAAAAAACAGTATAAGCATGATTATTTTATGTTCTTCAAAAATGCTCATTATGCTTTCACGTGATACATCTGGTTAGCTTTACACAAAAAAAAAGAAAAAATACCATACCTATTATTTTTTTTTAAAATTAAATAAAATATTTTTTGTTACTTTGTACCAACTTTGTTTTACTCAAAAGTTTATAGTAATAACATAAACATAAATATATTACATATTCACAGTGGGTGAGAATAATTTTTAATAATACATGTATTAACCAACAATTGCCCAAACTCACCAAGCATAGTTAAAAATAATACCAGGTGAACTGATAATAACATGAGCAAATGTAATTTATGATCCCTACCTGCCATGTCCATGAGCCTTCCATCTCCATCCTAGTCAGTAATGTTCTATCATTATCCATTCACACACCACTTACTGTTCCACCTCTCCACAAACCAGCCATTGCTCAGCCACAAACCAGCTACTGCTTACCCACAACCCATTCACACACCAGCCATGGATCCCCCCAACCATCCCCACTAGAGTAGCCACTGCTCAGCTAATGCACCCACCAGCTATTTTTCCCCCGTGACCCCTTCACACAACAGCCACTGTTTCCTGCAACCCATCCACACACTACCCACTGTTTCCCTGTATTCCAACCACATACCAGACACTATTCCACCAACTATCCAACCATACACCAACCACAGCTCTCACATTCCAACACATCAGACATTTCTCCCCACAATACATAAATGATCCCTCATAATCCACAAAACCGGACACTGCTTAGTCCAGAAGCCAACAATACATAATCTGCCACTCTTTCAACAACTCCAACCACATACCAGTCACTGCTAATCCTCTACACAAACTATTCATACACCACCCTCTTCTCTTGCAACCCAACCACTAGACAACATCCACAATCCCTTTGAGAGTGCCTCTCGGAGTCCATTCATGAAATAGAAATGCCCCTTTTACTCCATTACAAATTCTCCTCCCTCTTCAGATATTTCAATTCGATACCCTCCATATTCTCTTCATAGGCACTCTTTATGCTTTCTCTATGGGGACTGTAAGGTTCAAAGGACAGAGCTCATAACAATGATTGACAGAGAACTAAAGTGGAGGAAACCTCTCATATTTGTATAAAGAAAATAAAATATTAGTTCAATCATAAATGTTACCCCTTTATGATTGGACTAATATTTTCTTTCTTAGTCCACTGAAATCTTAAATGTCCATTGAAACCATACATTAATAAATTAGCCATTGAAGATCAGAAGTATTTTACTTTGCCTAGGTAATGTGCTAGTAACTCCTCTGTCCTTTTCTCCTTGCAACTGGATGCGTACAACTGCAGCAATTGGCAAAAATTTCTCCTTGTTAAAGCCCTCCCAGTGACACCTGGTGACATAACATGGGAAACATAGTCCCTTTCTGTACAATTAAACATGAAGAAGCTATAGTCAGGAAAAATGGATTGCACTATATACTTCATCCTATGTCTGAGTGTGCAGTTGTTTTTTTAATCTTTCACACAACAAACCTTATCTAACAAGCTTTATGTGAACTTGGAAATAAAATATTGTCACACAATGGTGAATACGATTTTTTGCTTTTTTTTGTGATGCCGAGTTGCGCAATTTACTCATTCTCACATAACCTCCAGCTCTCCACACAATCTTTAAAATTCCCTTCCAAATAGCTGCCACTTTAACAAAGCTTACAATTAATCCATCCAGGACTAGATGTGCCAAATGGTTCTTATCTGCCGTCACATTTTATGTTTCTACTTCAGTTGAAGGTATTCACGGCTTTGATATTGTCAGTTCTGACACCGATTCCCCTATTGCCTTTCCTATTAACTTGGGATCTATTCTAAGTAACACGATATTGCGGGTTGACTTAAATCTGCATAGTTTTCTAACTCAGCTATGTAAAAGAGACAGTGTAAAATGTATCTGAAACTAAAGTTATGTTCACAGTGGATGCTAAAGGCTTTAAGACAATAAGAATAGAATAGAATTTGAATTAAATCAACATATAAGGGAGAAAATGTAGCCCCTCGTCTGCGTTAAAGTGCTGATTACAACAAAAATGAAAACAGGAGAATTCTGTAATTTTCACATACATTTCTGAACTCATCTACATGTTTTCTTTTATATAAAGTGAATGCAAGTCAAAACATGTTCATGACAATGACTGTGGGTATAGATTCTGACCAATTTTCTGCTTTTTGTTCTCTCTGTCATAAAGTTAGATTTATATTTCATGTGATCAGTCCACTTTATTAAATTGTGTTTTCTTTTATTAATATGTTCTAGAATATTGATACCCTATCGAGTCACTGGCATCCCAATTTATACTGTCTTGTACTGGTTATAAAGGTTAAAACGGGCAAAATAAAAAGTGATTTAATTACACATAAAATGTATTATTCAACGTATCCACTATCCATATTATTTAACCATTATACATAAATATTGCTCAATTTAAAAAGTTGAACATTGAGCATTTTTTTGTTTTACTAATTACTTGTCTAGCCGCAAAGATTTGATGTATGGTTTGCCAAAAAGGTTTATAGTTGCTGTTAACATGGTAGTATAGCTCTCAATGCAATGTATTTATTATTAATCAGGCTGCAGGCTTGTTCCACCTCCGAATTAGAAAGCCATGTAATTTCTAATTCTATTCTGTTTCATTTCTCAATGTTCAAATCAGTCATTTATTCAAATTACCATAATTAATGCGGTAAAATAGGCAGTGGGCCATAGCATAAGGCAAAATATTGTAAATCCGCTATGCTGATCTTCTAGTTCCCGCCATCAAACATGTTATGTGAAATGATGGCATTGTTACAGAAATTATAATCATTATATTAATAGATACATACAATTTATTACTATTAAATTTTCTAATTAAGATTAGCTCACATATTTATTATATCAAGAAAAAGAAAAAAATATTAAATTGTAAAATATTATAAAAACCCTCAAATCTGCCCATTTTTAAAGTTTATACTTCCTTTACTTATGATGCTGATGAGGTTATGCCCCAAAGTTTCAATGTGAGTTTTTAACTGACAGACATTTCTCTCTAAATGGCTATCACTCTTCCACTCTCTAAATGCATGTCATAATAAATCAGTTGATACATTTATACCGAATTCTATAATCTTCCCTCTGTGCATTATCTTTTAATGTATGTATGATTTTTTTTGTTTTTTAAACAGTGAGAACTGGCTGTCTTTATTAAAGTTTAAAAAAAGTCAGAGTGAAGGACTCAGACGTTCACCCTAATTGCTGTGTCTTTGTACATATACCAGATGGAAACCAATCATGTACCTCCCTGGACTGCCAAGGAAGGGAGGACCTGACTGAGTCCAGAGCTAAGGGGTTGGGACCAAAGGGGATGCATTTGTACCAGTATGGAGAAGGAATACAAAAAAAAGTCAGAGGAGGGAGGGGACTCACCAGTCCATCAGAATAAGTGTGGGAATCCTATTTTTCTTGCCCCCCGTCCCTTTGCATTTATGGGTTTGTTTGTGGTGCCAACAGCTGACAGGGTGATATGTTTGCTGGCATTTGGTGTTAAAATAAATAATGCTGTGGCCATCTCGTGTGTGTTATTGGGCAACGGATGTTGGGGGTCAGCAGTCAGGAACACATTGTGTGAAAATGGAGGGTATTGCTAAGAGGGAGCTAGGCTATGATGTAACCACATGGTATTCAAAATCATCATGCCCCCAACATGCTAATTTCCACAAAAAAGCAACTCAAAATGCATGTAACCTTTGCCCTGATATTAGTGAAGTAAAAAAACAAAAAAACAATGCTAATAAGCTACCTTACTAAACAAAATACTGTGTTCCCCTTATATGAAATAAAATATAGCATAGAGGAGCAGGATTGTGTATTATAATATATTGCACCATTCACAAATAACACTTACTGTACGCACAATGTAGCATTATACGAACCCAGCACAGCACACACACAGCACTGCATGCACATACTTTCTTGCTCTAAACATACCTACACTGAAAAATAAACTTGACGTTTGCTTGGGAGGACATACAACTTTCTACAAATAACAGAAAATGTCTGTTTTGTTTTGTAATATTTGCAGATTATGACCTGCTTGTGTTACTGGTAGCTTGATTAGGATATTATGAAGAACATAATAATAGATCCCAGCTCTGCTGGCATTCACTATCATTTCAAGCCTGATGCATAAGTCTTTAAACCTTTATGTTACTACACTTAGGGACACACATGGCCTTTATTAATATGTCATCATAATGGCGGTAGTTCTCCATTTCTTAATACTAGCACAGCCGTGAAGGAACTCTCTAATGTGCTTGTCCATATGAAAATCTATTAAGCATAATGCATTTTAGATGCTAGATAATTTTGTGAACATTACTTAATTTTTATTCACAATGCCCCGTCCACATTAGACACTGATTATCTGCCTAGTGCGTCTATGTGCCATCCTCCCTTGCGGTAATTCACACAGCACCCTCGAACATTGCACTATGTTTAAACAAATGGAATCTTGTCTCTTTATTAGACTGGATGCTCTGATTACACATACTATTAGACTTTGCATTTCTCTCTGAATTGCAATCATGAAAATGTTTACTGCTGGGGGTTTGCTGCACTAATGATAATTCAGATTGATAATTTAGACAAGCTGAATGAGTTCTAGACACCATTCTCCCACTATTATACATCTAATTTACTCGAATAAGTATAATGTAAATGTGCAATGTCCTGGCTGTAAATAAGACACTACAGATTCCATACCCTTAGTTTATACATTATAGCAATAAACAGAGATTTCCATTGTTGTCAATCCACAGCTTCTGCAGATACCATGAAGTGTCTAAGTCTTTACAGCCAATCTTGGGCTTCCCACATTCCCGTTGTCAATGCTAGCAATGTACATTACACATAAATACTGGCCTAGTATTGGTCAACAGTTCCAAGTATTCTCAGTCTAAATACAATTTGATCTTGAAAATAAAACTACGGAGCAAACCCAAAAAAAAAAAATCTAGCATTTAACTAGATTACCCAAATTGCTTCATTCATATTTATTTTTTTATAAATAAGGCAATTGCACACGTTCTTAAATGAGGGACATATCTGAAATGAGGATACACAACACACCTAGATTATACAAATATTATAACTTAAAACTCCACTTGACGCTACACGTGTTAGATTAACTAATATGTCATGCTGACCCGATAAATATCCTGTATAGTCACAGAGCAATGTAGATAATACACAGTACATTGTGCGGTCACAAATCCTTTCAAATACATTCTTGTTGGATGGTCTTCAAGAATGCATTCCTCAAGGTCAATCTTTTTCTCACCCCCGTAAATTAGTAACTCTTTAGCCTAAAACCAAGCCTTCCATTTAATTTCTTTGAATCAGCGTCAGACATGATTCCAATCTTTAAAAAAATTTTTTAAATGTTTTATCTAAACATATTCCCAAAGACTATTGTTTACCAAAATTGCCTTTTTATTGAGATTTTGACACGAGATGGAATGCATCACATACTTACAATAATGTTGTTGATACAGTAAATGGTTGTATAAAGAAAGTCTGATGTGCATAATAAACAAGAATACCTAAAACAATATTAAGTAAGATAAAATGGGGAGGGAAGAGCCATGAGTGGGGGGTAGATTCTGAGGTGATTTCCCTCATCATTGCAGTCTCACAGCTCATATCACAAGAACATATGATTCGACATGCGTCTTGATCCTAAACCGTAGAACCGCTAACACAGCAAAATGTTACATTTGTTTATAGAGGAAGGTTGTGAGGAAGGTGTCCCACAACTCACAGACTCTCTCTGTAGCTCAATTATGATGTACTAACACAATATGGAACAATAGGAACAATTTAGGGAGACCTGTGTCTCCACATATATATCTGTGGCCACTGTGGAAGATTTGCAATTTCTGGCAATTAATATGTTTGCCCCTATTAGAACATGAAACATCGTTTTCAACATATGTTTAGGCAGCATAAACAGCAAATTGGACTCACGCTTGAGGGGCCCATCGGGTCGCTTATGGACTTATGGCCACCAGATGGGCGCTGCTGAACAGGGGCCCTGAAGTAGTTATGGGGGTTGGAGTAACCATTTAATTTAAAATAAAGTGCAGTTTTAAATAGAAATATGTACTTTTATAAATTTGCCTTTTTATACCCCACTGGCTGTCAATTAGACAACCAGTTCTGTTGCTTCATGTATTTTTAGCTCAGATTGCATGGTGAAGTCTGTGATTGGACAGCTACAGAAAGTCTGTACGGGGCTTAAAGGGTGGGCTTGCAAAGGCTGAAAGCGAGAGATCTGCATATTTTTTAACTGTTTTTAGATATACCGCTAATGAAAAAATGCACAGTTAAATGCATGCCTGTTTTCGTTTGGGGTATATCTACTAAACAATTATATTTATTTTTGGTTTTGGCAGTGGAGTGTCCCTTTACCAAACGGTATAGGTGATTTTCAATGTTTTAATCTTTGGGGTAGTGAGAGTTCTCCTTTAACCACCCTCTTGCATCCAAGCAATTAGTTGTGATAAAAGTGGTGCACAGTTACAGTAGCCTTTATGTCTCTGGGCACAGGTCTCGGCTGCACTTGTATGACCTCCATTGATAAACCACTACTTCGGTGCCAGGTCCTTTACCTGTCCTTGACTTAGACTACGATTGAGACACCTGTTCGGTTGCCCTGGTTCCCTTTACATAGCAATATGAAATGACACCTTAGCTATAAACATCCGTTGCATAATCAACAGTGTCAAAACTCCCTCCTGAGAGTTATAGGGATCTTCATTTCCTCCGTATAAAATATGCCATGTCCGTATAACTTAGTAAACTGAGACAAGTGCAACATTCCTAACATTTCAGTGTCTAGAAAATAAACTGACACTAGCATTGTGCTGTGAGGATTCAGGATAAAAACACAGCAACAAACTGCTCACACCTGTTCCAGTTTGTCTGGTTCTTTTCTTGGCTGGAAAGAGAATTATCTATGATACAATTGTAACTTTATGATTAATGCCAACTGGCACAGAGGGGCATTATGTTGGAAGTACGCTTTCTACTTTAATATGCATTATATGTACCATCATCCAGTGTCCTTGGGCAGCAAACGCCCATTTTTCCCTTGAAAAGCACACAAAAGAGCCTACTCTGTACTGGCACAATAGACTTGAAGCTCATTAAGATATTAAAATAACACTATAGTGTTAGGAATGCAAACATGTATTCCGAACACTATAGTGCTGGACTACATGTTTAGTTGTTCGCCCCCACCCCTTAGAATGGAGTTAAAAGTTATTTTACTTACCTTTTCTCCATCATAGCACTGGTTTCACCGCGATTGGCCTCACTTCCACTCATCTTGATGATCTCAGCCATTCCAATGATTACCCATAGGAAACGCTGCACTGGGCCAATCACCTCATTTAATCAATACATCTTTATAAGGAGCATTCAGCGTTACCATGTAGCGCATATATTGCAGGAAATAAACAGGAAGTCCCTCTAGTAGCTTTCTGAGTGACAGCCACTAGAGGTGTTACTAGGCAGCAATGTAAAGACAACGTTTACATTACTGAGTCTGCAGGAACATGCTATAGACACCAGAACCACCATTGTGGTTTTCATGACTATAGTGTCCATTTAAGCATGTGCCTGTTATCTAAGAATCTCTTATATCCTGTATTTAGCTCAATATATATCAAGTATGCAGTTAAGGGTGAGACCATAATAATTATATCAAGGAAAGAAAGATCACCTTCAGTTATTTGTGTGTTCAGAATTATTCTTATCCTGCATTACCTATACTTATTTAGGCTTAAAATTAAGAATAGACACTGTGACAATCACCTTTAGAATGTGCTAATACAAATCAGATATACAATATTTACACTGATCAACCACAACAGTAAAACCACTTGCTTAGTATCTTGTAGGTCTCCCTTGTGATGCCAAAACAGCTCTGATGTGTTTTTTGCTGTGTGGCAGAGTGCATTACACTGCTGAAAGAGGCCACTGTCATCAGGTAACACCATTGATATGAAGGGGTGTATGTGGTCTGCAACAATCTGTAGGAAGGTGGTACATAATGTAACATCCACTTGAATGCCAGAACCCAAGGTTTCCCAGCAGAATATTGCCCAGAGCATAACACTGCCTCCGCCGGCCTGCCTTCTTCCCACATGCACCGGCCATCCACCTGATCTAAAACAAAATGTGATTCATCATGCAAGGCAACCTTCTTCCATTGCTCCATGGGCCAATTCTGATGCTTATGTCCTCACTGAAAGCACTGGTTGATGGGAACTATGCAGCCCCATATAAAACAAACTGCGATCCATTGTGTTTTCTGACACTGGCTTATCCCGTCACCTAGAGCTGCACCATCTGGTCCCTGTCTGCGGCGTGCGGCTGTCCCTGTCGCCAGGCTCCAGACTGACAGTGTTTCTGATGCTGCATGCTCCAAAGCAGCATCCTTACATGTGTGACAGACCTGGTCATGTGACCCGGCACACAGTGATGACCTCAGAGACCACTAGGGAGGGAAGAAATACCTCCTACGTGTTGTGGTTAACACTAATTAGAGGTTAGCCAATCAAACACACCCTGTGTGTAAGCTATCCTCCCCCTTGCCTCAGTGCCCTGTTGTGGTCTTTGTTTAGCCCAACAGCGCGTTATAGTCTGCCTGATTAATTGGTTACTGAACTTTGGCTTGTCTTACGTTTATTCCTTTTTCTCTGCTCCCTGACCTCGTCTCTTCGTATTCCATCTCTTTATTTCCCTTTGAACGTGGCGTGCTTTGACTATTCTTTTGCATAGCCTGACCATTGTAAGGACCGGTATTGCAATTCTGTCTGTCGTGTCCGGTCCGTGTGTTAGGTTCCTTACCAATCGTGACAGACCCCTTTCTTTGATGGCCAGCATTACGTTTTTCAGCAATTTGAGCTACACCAAATGCATGGTCAAGGCTATTGCCAAACGTTGCAGTGATTGGTGTCTTTCTATGTTCTCTGGCTCCAAATAAAGACTGCCTTTTCATTGCAGTGCAATACAATTGAATTGTATACCGTGTCACATTCCAAATTTGTTCTCTGGTACAATGCTGCAGGTATACTTTGCAGTGTTTGGTGTTTCTAATCCTATTAATAAAGCTATGTACGTGCAGAGAGATTCATTTTCTTTGTATTTGAATAAAAGAAAATTACTGCAGAGATTTTTTTTCACATCCAATAGAAAGCTATCCCATATCAGAGAGCAAATTATAGTGCAGCAAAGGTGGGACCATCTAAATATTAACAAGCATCATTTTTTTAAGTAAAAGGTCGATGAGTAGATGTCTATGTACTTTTGGTGACGTGTTTATATTTTTTACTTAATTCAATTTTGTTTTGTTTATGACAAACGTAATTCTTTTGTGATCCATTTTATCTGTAGTATTCACTTCTCACTAGTCTGCAGCCAATATATTTCCTTTAAGGTTTTACCATCTCAACTGAAAACGGAATACTATTTCTAAAATTACATGGCATATAATTCCATTTCAATATCTTTTTCTCGCATAAAGAAACATAAAATATGATAATGGCAGGTATGAACCACATGAATAGGCCCCAGAGTGAATATTTCCTAATTACGTTAGCCTTTCTATGTGGTATGGTTATCCATTATATCAACTATGCTGCCTGTGACATGCATGATCACAGTTTCAGAAAAAATACTCATTTGTATATAATTTATATAGAAAACATGAATGTATTCCTAGGTTTACTGATTTTTTTTTTAAAAGCAGACACTTTTTATATCTAATTGAAAAATGTATTATTATTACTTTTTGTAAAATGTTGCATTATTTCCATGAATCAATGATTCAGCATAGTATTTCTTTAACAAAATACTCTTTGATTAAGTCAATTCATGTATGGAGCACTTAAAATATTATGTCTTATTTCTTTTTGTTTTATTTTTATTTTGTTGCTTTTTATTAGTTTATTTTAAAGCAACAACATATTCTATTCCACTTGACCAGGCACAAAATCATCCGGTCCTCAATGCATTGATATTGAAAAATTCTCCCTACCTATTCTAGAAGTAGTGAGGTTTAGACCAGGAATACCAGGTAGACCTCAAACTCTGGCTACCCAGATGTTGCTGAGCTACAACACTCATGATTTTCTGGCCATCTAATGCATTCAAATAATTCTGGGCATTATAGGCCATCATACCGGGAAGGGGGCAATGTTTATATACATAAAAACAAAAAAACTATAGAACCTTTGAGCGCATAATCGAATGTTGCTGATACTTTCCATCTATGAATTTACTTACTTTCCATCTTAATATTGTCGACTATCAATTTTAGTCAAATTTTAGTCGACTAAAACTTTTGAGATTTAAAACTGAAACAATTCAGATGACTAAAATACGATTAAAACTAAAATGGCATTTTAGTCAAAAGACTATGACTAAAACTAAATTGAAATTTGCCGGCAAAATTAACACTGCACAGAGGGACTGTGGAAGTACAAACGAGCAGGGATGTGCATGGGCAAAAAATTTGGTTCGGTTCGGCTTGAAAATGCGGGTAAGTAAAAAATTGTCTGCTCTTGCAATTCGGACCAATGGTATTTGGTTCAGTTTGGCAATTTAGCACTTTGGCAACCCTAAACCTAACCCGTAACTCTAACCCCTAACCCTAACTACTTGTTTTGCCCCTAACCCCTAAATTTGGAAATTTGGAAATTCGAACTTTGGATATTCATAAGCATCCGAATGTCCGAATGTCACGAAATTTGTCCGAATATACATTCGGAACTAAACGAATTGCACATGTCTACAAATGAGACAGACCAGGGCTTTGGAGAAGGACACCTACAGGGGCTGGTAGGACACAAAGAGACACAGAGGGGTTTAGGAGGGGGCAAAAGAGACAGAGGCTTTAACAAAACCCACTTGATTTTAGTTGCGTCAACTAAAATCTACTTGTAATTTAGTCAACTAAAATCTACTGGAGATTTAGTCAACTAAAACTAGACTAAAACTAAAACAATTCAGATGACTAAAATACAACTAAAACTACTATTCTTTTTAAGTCAAAAGACTGTGACTAAAACTAAAGTGAACTTTGCCGCCAAAATTAACACTGCTCTGAATAAAGTCATGTACTTCTAAATTACAACCTGCAAATATAAATAGAAAACAATCAAAGGTGCAATGTAAATACATGTGCAAACAATATTATGCAGTTACCACAGACTGGAGTGGTACATCTAGCACAGAATGGTAAGCACTCAGAAAGAACAACAATAAATCATTGTGTAGTACATATAATATACTAGAAGCTAAAATACATAAGCAAGGCACTAACAAACACAAACCACAAAAGAGTGTGCTAAGATAACCTTGGCTTAGAAGAGCAATTAACCATCCACGCACTGCAACCGGTACAAGTCCTTTTATCTTGAAAGATACCGCTATATACACAGACACTGCCTTTAGCTGGGTATTCGTAAAAAAATGTGAAATGCCAAGGTACAAACAGAGAACAACAGAGCTCCAGGGTGTCTTTTGTAATTACATATTTGGGCAAATCTTGGTTGTAAATATATTTTACATTAAATTTTTTTCTATATATGTTTGTAACATTTTATACTGAGAAGAGTGTAGGTAATCAAGTAGCTGCGATATTTAGTTTTTGCTTATTTTTCTTAGTCACATTCTACAAATGTCAACCTGTTCCATATTAGAGGAATATATTAGTCACTTAAAAGAAACCATCACATCCCTGGATTTTGAATATTCTCTTATCTTTTATATTTAATATAGTTATAAAAATAAAATGAAATATAGAAATCCACGCCTCTGTTAATCTCTATCCTGAAACTGAGTGCCTCTATCTTGAGTCGTTGTCACTCATTGTTATAAAAAGCAGCCATGCACCTGTCAGTCAACAGAGAAAGAGCAGGAAAAACAGTGGAGGAGATTTAACAAAGTGTCAAAGTGTCGCATAAAGTTTTTAACTTTTTTTGGTGTTTATTTTGCAGTTTATTCAATCTTTTGGTTACCAAACCATCATATTTGAATGTATGCCTTTTTTCAGTGCATCAATAAAAATTTCAAAACCAAGTTAACATCTGATTAAAAATGTAAAAAAAATTCCATGCAAGCTATGTCAGTCATAGCCAGTGGAGGTGTGACTAGGGTTAAATGGGCAGAAGCAAACATGATCTAACTCCTAGGTGGCAGGAAACCGAGCAGTGAAACTGCAGGGGCACGATTTATATCTTGAAACTGCTTCATTAATCTAAGATTGCTTTGATGCCTATAGTACCCCTTTAAAAAGGGCAATAAAAATCATGTGGTTATTTTCGTTTGCAATTAATATAAGAGTAATATCAAACAAAAACACATTTTTATTTATTTTCTGTATATGAGAAAGGTACAATAATGTTGCCTAGCATGAATGTTTGTCTTAAGGGAAATCATTAAATCATTCATCCTGGTTGTCTTACGAACGTGGGCATCTTAATGAAAATCTGTACAAAATAAAGGAAGACATATAAAAGGGAGTTTCTTTATATTTACTGTCCTTTGAATTAAAATCATGCTGTTTTGATGGACAGGTATTTTTTTTTTATTTAAGATTGTATGTTGCTATGTATCTTTAGAATTGTATAACCTTGCACAATCCAATTAGTAAAAAAAAACCATCAATTTAATGGAGAAATGCATCTCATTTATATACGTATAATGCTACCAACCATCTTTATGCTAGAGTGATGAACCAAAACTCTACATTCTTAGCAAATGCCAAAATTGCTCTGTCGTGATAAAAGTAATTTAAATCAGAACATCATACTTTGAAAACAGCCCTTTCCATAGTTTTCTTTTAACAAAAAAAAAAAAAATTAAAGAAAAAAAAAAATGCAGAACTAAAATGTGCCCCCTATGGAGATGGTGAGCACTTCAAGCAAACACTTCTTCATGCTCACTGTAGAATGCTGGGTGTTTTGTGATTTATCTGAGTAAATCCCACATTCTAATCTCATATTGTAAAATAGTCTCTACATTTTGATAAAAGAGTAATTGTCACTAAAGGCTTTTGAAACAGTGATGAAATTATATTATTAAAATGGTAATATGAGCTACGGGATAAAACAAAAACATTTTGGAATATTGTTTCAAATGGATTAATTTTCCTGAAAATATAGGGTGTCATTTTAAAGTATTTAGGATTTCTAGTTTTTTATTCTCCTCTGTCATTCATAGAGATTCCAGGCACACTCTGGGCACCAACACAATGTAAACGCTGACATTCATTTTTCACTTATTGGTTTTTTTTGCACTTTTTAATGTAATGACATTTTTTGTAAAACTGTCCCTCTCCTCAAGTGGAACAGCTATGTTGAGTATTCTTGGGTTGGAAACAACCATTATCCAATTCGTGGTCACTCTATCATTCCCTGCTCTGCGCATTGACAGAGCAATGACATCATCATCTGTCATTATGCTGCGTTCGCTTCACATAGTCAGCCTTGTTACTAGTGTTCGTCTGTATGCTCTCTCCCCAGCAGCCCAGCAGTTTAGAGTCTTATTGCTTATTTACTTTCAGTATTCTCTGCTCCTTTTTAACCCAGGCAGTGTTTTTTTATATTTGTTCATGTGCTCTACAAGTTCTCTATTATGTAATCCAACTACTTTGTACCATGCTTTTAGTTCTAAGTCTACTCCAGTTCCCAAAAAAACTGTAATTCCCAGCCTTTTTATACACATTTTACCCAATCGGACTGTTCACTGAATCATTCCCTGACAGACTGTTATACCGATCATCGGCCAATTAAATTTTCTTTCCATCTTCTGCAAACATACTTCATTCTCTTGTACCATTTTCTAACAACTGCTATTTAAGAGTTAAATCATTTTTGTTCCTGTTTATGCAGCCCTAGGCACACAAATGGTTTCATTTCAATCAGATGTTAACTTACTTTAGGAGTTTTTATCTCATGCTCTGTAAATTGAACTTTAATCACATACATAAGGCTCTTGAAAGGCCTTGCAAGATGTTAAAGGAACACTCCAGGCACCCAGACCACTTCTGCCCATTGGAGTGATCTGGGTGCCAACTTCCACCACCCTTAACCCTGCAAGTGTAATTATTGCAGTTTTTGCAAACTGCAATAATTACCTTGCAGGGTTAAGTCCTCCTTTAGTGGCTGTCTATCTTAGAACACGAAAAGTGTTTTAAAAGATGCTGGATGTCCTCACGGTATGCATGAGGACCTCCAGCATCGCCGGAATCCCTATAGGAAAGCATTGAATAATGCTTTCCTATGGGGAGGTCTAATGCGCGCGCATGCGCATAAGGTCACCCCCACCAGCTGAAGTCGGCGGGGGAGGTGTATGGGCGGAGCCTGACCCAGCACCGATGGACATCTGCGCTGGATTCAGGTAAGTAGCTGAAGGGATTTTAACCCTGTCAGCAACATGGGATGGGGGGTTGGAGGGAAAGGTGCACTGCAGGGTCGTGCAGTGCCAGGAAAACAGATATGTTTTCCTGGCACTGGAGAGACCCATTAACAGAGCAGGAGATAGCAAATTCTAAATTAAACAGAATTTGCAATAGAGCAAGTATAAACATTTGATGACTCTTTACAGGAAGTGTTTAGGATGGCTGTGTAAGTCACATGCAGGGAGGTGTGCATAAACAAAGTGAGTTAACTCCTAAATGGCAGAGAATTGAGCAATGACACTACAGGGGCATGATCTATACACCAAACCTGCTTCATTAAGCTAAAGATGTTTGGTGACTATAGTGTCCTTTTAAAAAGACTACAGATAACAAGTTGAATTTGACTCTCAAAAAAAATATGGTCACCCATATTAATAAACTAAGCTGACACTGATAAAACACATCATTTCTAATAAATACTATAGTACTAGAGGGCTGCAAGCAACACAGTTGCAAATTCATACAGTAAGTAAATTGATGGCAGAAAACTCACTAAACTGTATACAATTTAATCTCAAATTGCCAATTTGGGTACATAAAGAATCCAGTGATCCTTCATTACATTCTTAATTATTTTAACCATATCGATTTTAGTTTGGACTAGTAATATATGGTTATTAATGAATTGTATGATTGCTGTACATTTATTTCTGTACAAATTTGTTGTTTAGGGGAATTCGGAGAAGTGTGCAGCGGAAGATTGAAGACACCAGCGAAGAAAGAAATCCCAGTAGCTATTAAGACTTTAAAAGGAGGTTATATGGAAAGACAGAGGAAAGATTTTTTGAGAGAAGCGAGTATCATGGGGCAATTCGATCATCCAAATATTATCAGACTTGAAGGCGTTGTTACAAAAAGTAAGTTTACAGACAATATTGTACTATTGTTTGTACATTGTATGTAGTAATAATGCCCATGGCCTCTACCTCTTTGAACACCACAACCACCAGAAACACATCATCTCACTGTTAAAAAAATGTATCAATTTTCAAGGTGTTAAAATGAGTTTAGAATTGGCCTTCAATGGTCAAATATAATGGGTTATGTTTTATATATTATCACAAAAATACAGTTTCACATACAGTACTAATTTGTTGAAAATAAAAAATAAAATACTGTTATAAAGTTACGTATTTAGCATGGATAATACAACATTAACTATTAGCTATTGTGGTCGTGGTTTGATTGAAAATACAAATATTATTATTATTTTTAATTTAAAAAAAATAAAAAAATAATTAAATTCCAGGCTCTTGTTTTCTGAACGCTTATTCTACAATTAATCTAAAAAGAATAATAAATGGCCGCACAGTTTGAGTGGAGCAATCTACATTACAAAGACTGTTTACACTGAGGACTATGTTTGTGCAAGAACAGACATCAGTTCTTTTATATTTGCCATATTGAGTGGATGGCATTTTCCAAGACGTCTCAAAGTCTTTGTCTGGTTTGCCTGGTAG
Source organism: Pelobates cultripes (assembly GCA_933207985.1). Lineage (NCBI taxonomy): Eukaryota > Metazoa > Chordata > Amphibia > Anura > Pelobatidae > Pelobates > Pelobates cultripes. The sequence continues at coordinate 48,056,090 of OW240912.1, forward strand.
TGTGAGGGCCGAGTGGTGCTTTGCCAAAAATATCCAATGGTAGATGGGTTGATAGGTTCTGAATTATGTTTTCCTGTTTAATACGTTTATAATAAATATATATTTTCCATGCTAATTGTTTTACATTTCTGAACAGCAGATTGTTTCAACTGCTGTTTCAGCTTGAAATATATCTTTCACTTTTCTCTAACAATATGTTATATCTGTATAGAGGATCTCGCACATAGGAAATATACTTTAAACAGAGAACATCCTCCAATATATTTTACAGTAAGGCATCAATAATTTAGCCCAGCTTTTAATCTTCTCCTGATTATGTTTTATGACACTTACTATTATGAGTATTGTATGTGCCATTGATATAGGAAACGTGCCCTTTTGACTGGTGTCCCACAAGCTCTTTTATAACTGCGGCCACTTCTGGCTTTCACTTGTCTAGCAGCTAATGAGGCCCTAAAACAATTTTACAATGCATTTAACTGCTCTCTTGACCAAACTCATCTCTTAATTACTTGCAATACAGCAGTCGTTTCCCCCAGTCGGGTCTGATATACGAGTTGAGTTATTTATAATAATACCTTTTTTTTTGCATCAAATTGCTGTATTTTTGAGTGAGGTTTCTTCTGTAGTCAAGGTTGCTATATAAAAATAGATATTACTGTTTTCTTCATTCTTTTTTTTCCATTCGTAATTTAAAAAGGTTTACTGTACATCCTTGCTGATCATGGATGGTAACGGATTTTCTTTTGTATTTCTTTTGAATTAAGGATTATGTTGTATGGTGTTAACTCAGCTTTTGAGAAACAGATTATTGCTATCATGTAACTGCTCACAGATCTAGCTGTCTACCAGTCCTCCACTCACAGGTAGAGGAATTGCAGGTATCTGATTCCATACTCAGGCTTAAAGATTTATTTTATACTGTGATATCTTATTCCATGTACCATTAGATATGGCTTCACCATAAAGGATAGGTTTATTGGATTATTAAATCACCGTAAAACATGTTTGAGGAAAACATGTTGAAAACTTAAATGCTGAGATATTTTATAGAGGTTAGCATAAAAACCAAGTTCTTCAAGAAACTTTAGTTTCCTAGACAATTGTGAATAGCGTCTACTCAAAGCTGGAACTTTGTTTGCTCATTATCTGCCAAGTCTTAAAGAATAATTTAGTTCACATAAACCATATTAGTGAAAATTAGGTAGCAAAACTTCCAAACTTCACTACAATGGGACCAGGTTATGGATTAAATGTAGAAGGCTTGTTTTTATTTAAAAAAATAAAATTAAATAATAGGACAGGTGAGAAAAAAAGTCAAGGCCATGATAGCTGGATGATGGAACCCCTATGAAGCCAGTTGATAATTCTCTGTGCAAATATTTTGCAATAGCTTAATCAAAAGGAAGAGGATAAAGATGTCATACCTAAGACTAAGGACAGTTTGGTGGTGATAATCTCTGTCAATAATTATCAAAAATGTTATAAAATTATATAAAAAATTATGTGTACAGATGTTTTAAAAAAATATTTATTTTGAGAGGGTTGAGAGGGATGCATCACCTCTACAAGAAGGGAAAAATAAAATAAAAATGGAGATGTGGAGGGAGAGGAGGGAAGAAGAGAGCAAAGCAAGTGGGGAAATAAAATACGGAAGAGGAGGTTTTAAAGCAGTGATTTCCAAACTAGTCCTCATGGCCAACTAACAGTGCAGGATTTATATATTTACCTGTTTAACTTAATTGGAAATACTGACGATACCTGAGCTGTTGGTGGGTCTTGAGAACTGGTTTGAGAAACACTGGTCTAAAGCAAAGGCACCAAACCATTATCAGTATCCAGGCAAACGGTAGAAACTACAAAGCAAGGCGCATAATACAGCTGCCTGTTTTTAGGTTCTGAATGTCTGTATGGGTGAAACCATATTGGCATACCAAAGGTATAAGTCACAGGTGGAAGTATCATAGAAAGGATGATCAACATCTGTCGTGAAATTCTCCCAGTGCTTTGCTGGGGATCTACCACTTGGCCATCCTTGCAGGGTTGTATTTGTGAGCAGTGTTTGTGCTTTAGAATATAAGCATTTTTTAGTATGGAGTATGTGTGCGCATGTAGGGGTGTATTTGGATATAATGCCACTTGAATGCAGTGGTGTATTTGTATGTAATGTTGGCATTCAAATGCATTTGTGTGTTATGTTGGTGTTTGAATGCAGTGGTGTGTTTGTTTGTGGTGTTGGAGTGTGACTATAGAGTTGTATTTATGTATAGTGTTGGCGGTTGAATGCTGGTATGTATGGAAACATACGCACACATTGACACACACACCCATACTATCCCAGTGTTTCTGTATATAGCATTTATATCTCCAGGGGTTTCTGGGTAATGTTGCTCAGCCTTTGCCATAAACCTTTTCCCCCTGTGATATCGGCAAGTAGAGTGTGGGTGGTCTTATAGGTACTGCAACGTTTGAAAATCATTGTAACTATTCTATGTATCTTACTAAGGGAGAAAGGTACAGGTGAATGTTCACCACAATTTTGATCTGAAACATAAGTAGTTATGAGGATTGCTCTTTATTAGTACTTAATAGTAAGGTGTCATATAATTTAGATATAAGGTTACTACAGAAAATGTTAATATTGAAATACTTTACCCAATCAAATATTAACTGCCCTCAAATTACTGTGTGACTTCATTTTACTTAATTGTATATTTTAAATGTTTCCATTATAACATTTATGTAGATATCATATTTAATTTCAGAGAGTCTTGTACAGTTTGCCTCTTCTGCACAGTGTTACAACTAATAATTCTTCATTCTAACTTTAGAAAGCATTTCAATGAGGCCTTGAACTTTCAAACTTTAACTCGGAAAAATACCCCCTGCTGAATATCACAATTATTCCATGGGAGCCGAAAAAAATGTTTGTCTTTAAATAGTGGAAGTACTAATTAAATTCTTAAACATAACCCAGGGTGGTTTTCCATATCTAAATTATTTAAAATAACTATTTCAACAGCTCAATTGCAACCCATATTTTCTACATCCCAAATCCTTCAGCTTTTGACAAAAGACTCTGTTATGTTGTGGAACATTTAAACATATTAATTATTTCTACATCAAATTACAATGACAGAGAAATGTGATTGAACTTTTTGTTGATTCCCTTTCTCAAAGCAGTGTTTATTTTAATTAGGGTAAAACGCATTTCTTCAGCGTTCCTAGACTAATTAGGATATCTTAATTATGTATGTGAGGTTGTGAAGCATCTTCATTTCTTTTTCTCAAAACAACTACATCTACTGTTCTTCTTCGTTTATCAAAGTTTCTGTCTATAAAGACGTGTGGATGATTGAGACATTGTGTACACACCTAGATAAAAGAGAAATCTTAATGATGGTAATATCGATGTTCCCCTTGTTTTCTACATATTTCTCTCTAATCCACAGAAAGCAAGAAAAGAAAAGAAGAAAATATACAATTATCTTGTTATATGCCCTACTTCTGACATAAGAAATCAGAATACTTTGTAGGCTCAAAATCAAAACTAATTAAATGTAATTTTAGCTGGAACATTACCTGACTGTCACCACTTGCAAATTATCAAATATATATGACAATCCCCAGTCATTTTAATATTAACACTTTTTTGTTTTTTTAAATGCCACTACGACATAGTTAGGTCCGTTTAATTTTATACAAACTATCAATTAAAGACAAATCACAATATATATATAATTTTACATATATAATTAATTGTACACCTTTTTTGAGACATAACGATTAATTAGGATTATTTTATGATTATTACAAATGTATATTGGTGAAATTGTATTTGAATCAGAATTATGAAGGCTTTCTGTAATTATATGACATACTTTTAGGAAAGGTTTCCCTACAGGGTGGGCACAGTCAATGATTACGAGTCGAACTGGTGTAATTAGTAATTATTGCCTTTTTGTATTAATAAGGGATGTGTTTATTTAATACACCTTTTATTTTGTCTTATGTATGTACTACTGCCAAATGAGAACTCAATAAAGAAGGCAGATTTAGAAAACAATTGTGATATTTTCGGATGAATCAAAATATATTTAAAAAATATTTGCATATATAATAAGTATTTTAACGCTTCTATAGAGTAAGGCAAACATTGTAAAAAGATATCCAACAGTTAGCTACAACTTCCGTAATCCACAGAGATACATTTTATGAGGCTGCTAGTTGAAGCAGATTTGGGTAAAATGTTGAACTTGATGCGCTCGAGATTCTTTTTCTACCTACAATATATTACAATATGCCTTTATTATATCCAAGCCACATGCTGGCCTTAATATTATAGGAGTGCAGATCTAAAGCAGCTGGAGACTTGCTTGTTGGGTTGACATAACGTGATGATAATAAATAGTCCGTCTCATTTCTTTGATTAGTGCATGTAATATTCAAACATGCCAGCATATTTGTTTAGATCTTGAGGTTTTGACAGCCTAGTGATTAGAAGATGTACCGCATCACAGGCCGCACTGATAAGGGCTAATGCTATTTATTTGATAGATATCACAATTGCAAGGAGCCATGAATGCAGAGCTATAACAAAAAGAAGAGCTTTTGATTAATAACACTGGGCTCGTCGCATTCTACCCAACAGAAGTCATTACTTATCAGCCCGAAGCTGTTACAGGTGATGGCTGGAGTCATTTACAGGCATTTCTATTCATAACATTGTCACCGAATATTGAACTTAAATATTTTACTGCTATCCCAAATTGTACAAGAATCTTATTACAGTTGAAAAAGGCCAACCAATTTGGTGACAAAAAAAAAAACCTAGCTGAATGTAATTATGACTATATCTTTTCTGATGACATTGTACTGAATGAATATATCTGGTTATTTCTCGTATTTGAGAAATGCATTCTAAATAAACGGAGCTATTAAAGATGCGTTTTATGTTTATTAGAATGCTCAGTTGCAACACATTGCTGACTGAAAATAACAGTGACAAAAAAAAATTCAACCTCCTCCATAAAGTATGTTCCCCACAGAGACCTCTTACATTTAGGTAGGGACAGAGCCCTGCTTGCTGCCGCACAGTGCAAGATATCGTTAAATGATTTCTTAGCTCATTTTCACAGTGATGATTTGATCATTTCATCTTCTGTGCTTTTCAAAAAAAGTCATCTCTGATGGCAGCTTTGGAGACCAAAATGTGCTTTTTCTCTGCCGATATCTTTTGGTCACTGTGTGTAGTTTGACATTTTCCTTCTCCCTGTGCACTTTACCATCACTAACATTTTCTCTCTACTTCTAATATGTGTAGGTATAATCTTCATTATTATCTGCATAGAACAATCAGATCCCCATTTTCCATTCTCTCAAAAAAGTAAAGTTCAGAGATTCCCCATTGACTTTGTCATGGAAAAATTACTGATGTTAGCTAATATCTTAACCCAATCTTTTTTTTTGTAAATTATTTTATGTTAGCCTAATCTTATATATAGCTCAATACTCTAAGTATATGATGGAACGCATGTTGTGGTATATAATTTGCGCAGTTGTGAGATTCTATGGATACCTTAAATCCCTAAATCCCATGTGAGCTAAGATTCGTGTCCATGTGCAGTGCACCCACTTGCCTCTTCTTTGATGGTCGAGTTACTATTTGCAGATGCTAAGAATTCTATTTAGAGTTGCTTACCGAGCTAGCTTTTTAACAGCATGGGTGGCTGTAACATAACTCGTCCTGGTTTCATTGCTTCATATCAATGCAAGAAGATTTCCACTGTAAAGTGATTAGAGACACATTTGCCTTCTTCAATGGACTAATTGCAAGAGATGATAGACAAGTTACAAATATGAGGTTTTTCTGGGGAGTGTGGGGGGCAGAAAGTGTGTTTGCTGTGTTAGGGATGTTTGTAAATCAACAGAGCTGTGTCAGTGACGGGCTTTTGAAATGGAGTTAGAAACAAATCAATAGCCATGGATGAACTTATATGCAAGACATTTTTTTTGCTGGCATCCAAAAGTTTATAAATGGATTTGCATAATCCCTCAGATTTGCAGACATATATTTAAAACACTAGTAAATATCCCATTGATTTTAAACTAGTAAACAATCAAACTGCACATAATGCAGCCTTGAGTCACTGAATCACTGTATAGTAGTACAATAAATGCTACATGGGGGACATATTATATATGCTCTAAATCAGTGGCCCCCAACCCACTCCTCATGGACCACCAACAGTTCAGGATTTATGTAGTTTGCTTTTTTACTCAAATGGAGATACTGACAAAACCTGGACTATTGGTGGTTCATGAGGATTGGGTTGGGGACCACTGTTTTAAATGACATAACCTGCCAAGTGACTGGGTTTGAATCATAGAAAATGTAGTTGAAAAATGGCAATTATATCTTTAACTGCACATAAACTGCATAAGTAAATTAAAGCCCTCTGCGTCTTATACCTAGCCACAAATACAAGGAAATAATACCAGAATTTAAGTCATCAATGCTTGAGAAATGTCAAGCATAGTAAGCAGGTAGACTAGATAAATCGTTATCTTTGGCTACCCCTTTTTATATTTAGGCATTACTGTCCCTTTAAGACAGAAACCATCTTCTCTGTTAAATATAAGGTAGAAACAGATCCAGCCAATAAGGAAATAAACCTTCCAAGAAAAAAAAGCGGATTAAGTTATGTAAAGTCTAGTTTTAGCACATGCATCATGAATCATGAATGATTAATCCATCTATTCCTGTGATGCTCAATTTTCTTTCACAGATCAAGCTCCCAATGCTTAGATTTAGGCCTCAGTAACAGCTATTTCTTAATACCTTGTTTACTCCAGAGGAATTACATCAAGATATTAAATTATTCAAACTTAATAAGTCATCGTCTAGGCGGACCAAACACATTCTCCGGTGCACATTATTATAAAAAAAAAAAAAAAAAGTTCTGCTAAAATCTCACTTTCTATTATCATTTATTTGCCTTTTTGAAATACTGCAAAAGAAAATCAATCATACCAACTATAAACACACCACTGTGCATTATATTTAAAGACCGTCACTATTGATCAGAGTTTCGATCATAGTCCTGGCCTATATGATAAACAACATACTTCTTGCTAGAACCTTGCGGACTGTGGCAGTAAGGTAATTGAAAAAGCTGGTAACCACAGCAAACTGAAAATTCTTGCTTAACCATTACTTGAATATGTGCATTATACACATTCTCAGCAGCTGTTAATGTATGTTCTGGGCCCTGAAGAAAGTGTGAGAGATGCTTACTTACTAGGTGTAAGTGAGAGGGGCAAACATGGTCAGAACAAGATGGCGTACTGAATAGGACCAAGACTTAGTATGCCTGAGTGGTGGAAACATAGGTAAACTAAAGCTAAACTAAAATATAAAACATGTGAGGTCTTTCTGTAAAAAAAACCTGGGGAAGAAATATAACGGCACAATTACCCGTATCGGTAGTGTGACGGACCGCCTTGCACCCCGACTGGGTACCTGCATCAATCGCTACTTCCTAGTACTTGCGAGTACCATAAGCACTGCACTGGAACACCATAACCACCGTAAACCCCACGAACCGCCGCAGCTTGGTTGGGGTCTCGCCGTCCTTCACCCACCCTGGACCCAAGACTAGGATCCAGCTTCCAGTGGGTAGACCTCTCTTAGTCCAGAGAGCGTAGCAGGAACAGCTCTTACAAGAGCTAGTGATTATACTCAGGGGAGTATTGTGATATAGCAATCCCCTGAGTGTATGTAGTTCTCCAATCCCCCAAACATGAGCCAAGACTTCATGGAGGGGTAAAGAATTCTGTTTAATGAAAGCCACATCTGGCCTTTTATACATGTTTCCCAACAAGGTTGACACCCAGGTGGACCTTGTTGGGCAGAGGGACACTAAGGGAATTAACCAATAAGAACAACAATTAACTGTATGACACTCCCATATCCCACATACAATCCCTCCCCTCTGCCTGTGATATAATTAAGGCAGATAATACATTAACTTAATTATCCCCAGGCAGAAAAAACACACATTTTTACAAAGTCCAATGAGTACCCCAAAACACAACAAATCCCCATAAATCTCACATCCCCTGATAGCCCTGATCTGGGGGAACAACATACTTATAAATTACCCAGATCGGTTCAGGGGTTCAAAAGTTAGTTGGAAGTCTCTTTTTGACCGACCGCACCCATGGCTTCATGCCTAAAATAGTTCCAGAGAATTAGCTGTGCAGTAAAGTTCAAATAGTTGAACGGAGCCGTTCGTGCACAGGGTCAGTGAGTGTATCTGGTTCAGTAGATTATTTCTACCGAACGGCGCTCCATTCATGCAATTCCAGTTGAACCTAACTGGAGGTGGAAGTCCCAGCGGTGTTCGTGCCGTTGAGTTCCAATTTTAGTTCCATGCGCTCTACAACAAAACATCGCTGGACACTTTGACTAAACAAGATGGCCGCCATGTGTTCGACTATACGAACGGCGACCACCCAGCAGTTCATCAATTTAGCTGCGGTTAACCACAGCTTCTGGGAGGTTAACAGGCTGCACACTCCACTTGAGGGTGGTCCAGCTGTTCGACAGTTTGTTCGGCAAATGAACACCATAAGCCTAATCCATTCAGTAAGCCCCATATACTGCACCTTAGAAGGGAAAAAAGGCACAAACAGTGATTTAAAGCAAGTTTTATCACAGGGCCATAGTCACAGGGTAAGAGTAAGGCCCCTCCAAGTACCAGTGACGAGGTTACTTTCGTCACAGATAGCACCTAACTATACACGGGCAATGGTGTTTATACACTATACACTTTGTATTTGCTAACTCTGCGAATACTCTGGCTGTTTGATATTGCTATCTTAAATGGATATAAATGGGATAATTTACTTTCTATTTACTTTGCTTATTCTAATGTGGTTATAATTGTAAAGGACTGTTAGTATAAGTATCTATGTCTTCTAAAACAAGACCAGTTGTACAAGAAACTGGTGCAAATTGCATTCCAACAATACTATACCTCAGAGAGAAGTCATGGTAATGCTTTTAGTTTTTTTTTCCTTTAAGAAAAACTCTAGCAGCTTTTCCTTCTCTGATGAAGTCATCAATTTTGATGACTTTTGTCTGATCCAAGGCTTCTCACAGAAAGGCACTGGGGACATAGGCCGCATGTACATCAATAACCGCGATCTGCAACCCAATTCTGCCTGTGATGACTCAGAATGTGAACACCTTCAAAATTCCAAGGCATTAAGAAGGAAGTGCCTCTAGTGGTGTCATTCTGAGAGATTTGTTTTCAGACAAATGTAAGCATTGCCGTTTGTCCGAGTAAAAGTACAGCATCTATGCACCAAAACCACTACTTGAAGACGTTGTAGTTTTGGATCTTAGAGTGTCCCCTTAAAACAATCCATCACATTTTATCTATTGAGCCACGAAATGAGAAGGAGAGAGCAGTGTGGTTATTTGGAATGAAAAGTGTGTTCCAGAATCATGAAATACTGTAGGGTATATGGTTGTGCATCTAATTTAGTCCTTGTTCATTTTTTCATTTATTTATGGAGTGCATTTGCTCCCTGTTTATTGCTGAGTGACATATAAGTGGTCCCACATCCAAATCCCGATACATGCTCCAAAGATTCATACTCCTTCACAAGCCTACATTAGCTGGGTGATCTTCTAGGTGATAAACCCAAGCTACATGCTTTTAGCACAAGGTAGGAAATCTGAAGAGTCAAACATTAAACCTAATGAAAAACGTGAGATTTCATATTTAATAATAACGTTAGTACTCGGATATGGCTCATAGAACAAGGAAAATCTGATAAAACAATACTATGTTATTGTGTATTGCAAACGCTAAGGAATTAATTGTATTTTATTTATACTGGAAGCCAAGACTGCTAGCATGCCTAAACAATTAATAAAGCGCGTTGAACAATTTTGCGTAATGATCCCATAAGAAATTGTCATATTTAATTAAGTATCGCAAAATAATTTTCATTCAGCACTAAAGAGAATGTTAAATATCTAAATCACTTGTGTAATGAGAACAATAGATTTGTTGGGATAACTTATTATTTCTTCTATTTCTGTCACAATGCCATCAAACTGAGATGGTATTTAATAAATGATATGCAAAGTTAAAGATTATAGAACTTTTATGAATGAAGCCAAATGCATGAAGGAGAACCCTACTACAGAGGTGTTCACTATTATTGGACTAAAAATCTAAAATTTTCTCCCTGCATTATGGGACTTTAACTCAAATAAGTGCTTTCTGTTCTTTGCCAAATTGATAGACTATCTGTGTCCCGTCATGTTCAATTTTTATATAACTCGGCATTCAGATACTTATAGCTCTCGGTAGCTGAAATTCCACTATTTTTATATTTATATTATTAATGTGCATGTACTATATGTAACTTTCTTTGACTCTTTGGGTGTTTTGGGGTCCAGTGATTTTTCTTTCCCTAGGCAGTATTCATGGACTAAAGTTACAGATATTTCAAGATCGTTTACCACATATACCACAAAAAGCAGATGGGAAAATCAAACACTTCTGGCACCCTGAACTAAATTGCTTAAAGGGACTTTCCAGTGCCAGGAAGACAAATCGTTTTCCTGGCACTGCAGGTCACCTCTCCCTCCCACCTCCCATCCCCGGTTGCTGAAGGGGTCAAAACCCCTTCAGTGACTTACCTGAGGCAGCGCCGATGTCCCACTGCTTCTGGGTCCGCCCACGCTCCTCCCTATCACCACATCATCCGGGGGGGAGACCGATCACGCCCGCCGGCAGGGGAGATCTAATGCGCATGCGTGGCAATGCCGCGCACGCGCATTAGACCTCTCCATAGGAAAGCATTGAAAATGCTTTCAATGCTTTCCTATGGGGATTTTAGTGACGCTGGAGGTCCTCACACAGCGTGCTATAAACCCGGATGTGCCCAGTAGATAGCCACTAGAGGAGGAGTTAACTGCAATAATTACACTTGCAGAGTTAAGGGTAGTGGGAGTTGGCACCCAGACCACTCCAATGGGTAGAAGTGGTCTGGGTGCCTGGACTTTCCCTTTAAGTAGCTCTAGTGAATTGATTTAACAATGGTTTAAAGGGACACTCCAGGCACAAAAACAACTTCATCTAAATGGAGTTATTATGATGCCAGGAGGCCACTTAGAGGACATCGCTGCAGGAGGCAACTTTGAGGTTAAACTGTTCAAGAATGGTTTAACCCAGCGGCTCCCAAACTGACGTGCACACAAGGGTGCCGCGGAATATTTCCCTGATGCTATGCTTATAGCACTGGGTAAACATTATTGCTCAACAGGGACCCTGTCGAGTGCCGCGGTCCTTTAAGACCGCGACCAGGCCCCTGTAATGTTGGGAGGAAGTGACAGCCTGTCACTTCCTCCCAGCTTCCTGTAGGGAGACAACATGGGAGGGAGAAGAGGCAGCCGCAGCGTGAGGGGAGAGGAGCATGAAAAGCTCAGGGCCCTTCACTTCCACAGCAGCAGGACTCCAAGCTACCCTCCTGGCACATAAGGTAAATTAACAGGAGGGTGGCTGGAGATATAAAAAAATCACTTGTGTGTGAGTGAGTGTGTGAGTGTGTGAATGTGTGTATGAGTTTGAGTGTATGAGTATGAGTGTGAGTGTATGTGTATGAGTGTGTTTGTATGTATATGAGTGTTTGTATGTGTGTGAGTGTGTGTATGTGTATGGTTGTGTGTATGAGTTTGTGTGTTTATGGGTGTGTGTATGAGTTTGTGTGTGTGTGTGTGTGTGTGTGTGTGTGTGTGTATGACTGTGTGTGTGAGTGTGTGTGTGTGTGTGTGTGTATGAGTGAGTGTGTGTGTGTATATGTGTGTATGAGTGAATGTGTGTGTGTGTATGAGTGTGTGTATGACTGTGTGAGTGTGTGTGAGAGTATGAATGTTTGTATGTGTATAAGTGTGTGTGTATATGTGTGTATATATATTTCAGTGTGCTTCTGTGTCTGTGTGCGTGCACACATCTGTGTTTTTATGTCGGTGTATATCTGTGTCATGGTGTCTGCATATATCAATGTTTGTGTGTGTCAAGGTGCATGTGTGTATATGTCGGTGTGTATCTATGTGTATGTGTCGGTGTGTATCTATGTGTGTGTATGTGTCGTGTCCATATGAATTTGTGTGTATGTGTCGGTGTATTTATATGCATCTGTGTGTTAATGTGCATGAATATCTCTGTAAGTATGTATGTACTGTATGTGCATACATCCAAGCAGCCAAACACCAGCACAACATACAAACACACCTCTGCATTTAAACAAAAAAAATATACAAACACACCTCTTCACTCAAACACAAATACTTCACTCAAATGTAGATCCACATTTAAAAGTGAACATTACATTCAAACACACCCCTGCAATCAAACTCAAACATTATATGAAAACACACCCCTGTATTAAAAAACAATACATGTATACAAGCACCCCTTCAAACACCAACATTATACATTACGCTAAAGTGCCAGCAAATGTGGCAGCGCTGTACAGATATACAACCTAGAAATTCTGACTTGGGGTGCCTTGGATAAATACTAAAATATTAAGGGCGCCCTAGACCTAAAAAGTTTGGGAACCACTGCTTTAACCCCTTGAGGTAAGAATGCTTCCAAGGACCGCCAGGCACCAAAAACTTAATTTAGATGGAATTGTTTTGGTGCATGGAGTCACCCTTTAAGTGACGGGACCTAGGAATTTTTCTTTCAACTATTTGCTGTATGATTTCTATGACCAAAGGGGAAAATAAACATCTGAGAAAGACATAACCCCATATCCTGGTAAGACATATCCTGGTAATATAATGTCCACGTTGTGGGGTTAAGTATAGGGTGTTGAATTAGCTACTTTTTGATTGATAATTATTGTTGAAAGAGCTCTTCAGGTCCCAGCTAAGTATTCATTCATATTAAACCACATCTCTTGTTGTGACTATGTATAAAAGAGGTTTATGAAAGACCGTTTAAGGAATATATTACATTTCTGTTATCAATAAACACGTGAATTCCAAAATGTTGCACAATAAAAAGCAAAATAAAAATCCTGTTTGGTTTGAGTAGTTTGATTGAAGAGGGAATTTAAAGAATGTCGCTTTTTTTTATGCAATTTACTCTATTGATAAGCAGCGAGATATTTTTTGTCGCATCGAAGAATGCAGTAATCAGACTCTACAATTAAACACCAAGCAATCTGTTTGCGCTTTAAGTTATTGTAGAAAGTGAAACAAAGTAACTCATTTCATTCCCTCGTGTATAAAAAAAAAAAGCATTTAAGTTAAAATAAATACCATATCATTTTGTGTGTTTTGTGCAAGCTCAGAGAGATTTCAATAAAGACTATTTAGCTCAGGGTAAAAAATAAAAATGATAGTATTATGTACAAATGAAAGAGAGCAATGAAACATTTTTTTTACATTAGCTGTAAATCTTTACGTATCGTTTCATGATAACATGGTTTGATTGTCGGAAGTAAATCAAGGTGATGGACTTGTTACTTTTTTGAGATATTGAAAAATATTTAACTGTGCTTTAACTTGTTTCTTTTACTTGCCATAAATACAAAATCAGTTGTCCCATTTAATATATATTGGGGTTTTTTTACTCATGAAAGAGGATTGGGAAGGTGATTATTACAAGATAGCACTTGACGGCTAAAATACTGTAACTTGTCTGTGTTCGTGTGAAGTTTATGGTACAAGGATACCCATTACCAGCTCTCAGATTGGCTTATAACTGCAGTGATTTGTAGAAAATTACTGCAGATATAATCAAGTCCTCCCAGACCTGTAGGTTAGAGAGATGGAATGCTCAATTCTGGACTTCCTTATGTATTTTATTGTGTGTCTGCTTTAAAAAAACTGTGAGTTGGGCTGTGATTAAAGTGATAGTAGCTACCTCTATCAGTTTATGGAGAAGATCTACTAGTATGGTGTGATGAGTTGATCTGCTCCTGGGAAATACATTTTTTTTACATAAATCCCTCCTGTGCAGGTGTTTAAGGAATACGACCAGACTCCATGAACCAGATTGATCAGCTTCTTCATGGCAAGAGAAAGATGGGCAGAGTTGCTAATAGTAACTCCACCACCATGCTATTTCTGGAGAGAGGGGTTGCACAGAATTAAGAAACCTAAGTTAGTGGCTCTTACTCTTAAAGGACCACTATAGTGCCAGTAAAACATACTCGTTTTCCTAGCACTATAGTGCCCTGAGGGTGCCCCCACCCTCAGGGTCCCCCTCCCGCCGGGCTGTATGGTGAGGAAAGGGGTTAAACTTACCTTTTTTCCAGCACGGGCAGGGAGCTCTCCTCCTCCTCTCCGCCTCTGATCCTCCTCTTCGGCTGAATGCGCACGCGCGTCAGGAGCTGCGCGTGCATTCAGCCAGTCTCATAGGAAAGCATTCATAATGCTTTCCTATGGATGCTGGCGTCTTCTCACTGTGATTTTCACAGTGAGAATCACGCAAACACCTCTAGTGGCTGTCAATGAGACAGCCACTAGAGGATTTAGAGGCTGGATTAACCCTATTATAAACATAGCAGTTTCTCTGAAACTGTTTATTAAAAAAAGGGTTAATCCTAGAGGGACCTGGCACCCAGACCACTTCATTAAGCTGAAGTGGTCTGGGTGCCTAGAGTGGTCCTTTAAGGCTCAGGGACTGGGAACCAAGCAGAGCATTAAGATTTCCCTGTAGAACCCATGTTGGACACCCTTAAGCCATATGTTACTGGCAGATTGCAGAGTCTTATAATACCTGCAATGATATGTAAGAGAGGGGACAATTACAAGTTGAGGGTTTTCACCAAGGAACCATATTTGTAATAGGTATGCTTTAATACAAATTTTATTTCTCATAATTCAGAACAACACCACCTCAACCACTTATTGTGCATATTAGCCTTAACCCCCTGTAGGAATCTACAACACCTGTAATCAGAGAGTATAAATATTAGCATTTAATGCCAAATTGTCAAAGACAAGTACAATACCCCAGAACGCAAAGTATAACCTCAGTAATAAAATGTGTTACTGGGCCTTAGAGTGGCTAGACGTCACCATAAACAGACAGACAGGTAGAATAGTTAGGATTGGCAAGAGTCAAGGGAAACCGGAATTCGGATAGATGATAAAACACAGCAAGGTCATGGATATCAGAATACAGAGTGGTCAAGTGTAGAGCCAGGTCAGTAACAGTAATTCAAAATACCATAAACGTGCTATTGGGTCAAAGAAAAACCACAACAGGGCACTGTTCACTTGAAACTTAGATTTTTTATATCTGGAAGATGTAATTGTTATAACCACTCCCCCAAAATGTTATCGGGCGGTGGCTAGGGCTAATTCCCTCTTTAGTGACATATAATGTGCGCTGCATTATAAAAAGGAGCGTGCGTTCTGTGGCCGGTGTTATAGTTTCTCCAGGAGATTGCGTGGGCCGGGAAAATGGCGGTCGGCCAGATCAACACTCCCGGCGACGACTGGCGCACCAGTGAGAAAACTCTTGAACCCCTTACACAAATACCATTATCTTCTGAAATGTGAATGTTTTGAAGAGCTTTATAACCTCATCAATATTAGGAAGAACTAATATTTTTTTTTTATCTTTTATACTATTTTCATTTCCATAAGTCTCCTGTTTTTGATCCCCATTATTGTTCCCTCTTTTCAGTTTCTTGTAGCTGTCTCAAATATGTATCATTCTCAATCCTTTGTGCTCTTTTCCTGCTTTATCCCATTTTCTTCTCATTTGAACTGGTTTATTTATAACCATTTTCCTACCTGTGAGCATTCAGGTTCTTTCCTAGTTCATTTTATTACTCAGTAGCATTGTGATTTATCTGATTTCCCTGAACTGCATGCACTATTCATATAGTACACACCATATACATTTCCTTTATGTAGTATGATTGTAATACAGCCCATCATCCCATTTATAATGTTAATGTTGCATGCGCACAGTGCTGTAATGTGCCAGTTTCTTCATAACAAGCTAGTCCGGGTCTCATTACTATGAGCAATACCTCCCACATGACATTATGTTTCCTTCTGAATCATTGTGTCACCCAGCATTGTGTTAGTGTCCTTTTATTCATGGATTCTTACCATCACTTTTACTATAACTAATAATAACAACAGATACAAGACATGACAAAGACATAATCACTTACTATAAGGACAAACAAATAGTATTAACTTCCCACTAATAATCATTTTACCAAAACAAAAAAATATGTTTTGAATTGAAATTTGATTTGGGAAACAGAGCCCAAGCTGTGACTTATTTATCTGAGTTGGAGAAATTCTCAGAATTAGCTTTTTTTGGATGTTTTTTTCTAATCGGATTTCAGTCTGTTACAATTCAGAGTTTAGTGAATAAACCTCTCAGAGTAAATTTAGAACACAAACTGGTTGCTTGCCTAGGGCTACGAGTGATCTTAATCCTTCTCTGATTAGAGGTTTTGTCTTTAAGCCGAAATACATTTCACACAAATCGTTGTGTAGATTAATAGTGAGCGAGTATTCATTCATACTCTGCGTAATCCCTGATTGATATGCACTCTAGAGTTTTTTTACTAAATAGAATATCGGCGTAAACTGAAACTTCAGTCACATAATGCAGGTGAAATTAGCCAACTTGTGATTAATTCTGAATTTGAGAATTTTGGGGCTTAATTTTGCATTTGAGGTTTCATTTCACTGCAATTCACTGTTTGGTGAAAAAAAAATGTGTCAGCTTTGCTCATTCTTAATTATCAGCAGTTTCTTAAAATGTTTTTATACATTTTCATTTTTTTTCCATTTAAATCAACCTTCTAAACGTTCAAAGTGAATCAAAAAAGCCACAAAATGTTACATTTCTGATAGATTTCAGACTGACGTGCAGTAGTTTTCCTTCCAACGAATGCTACACTGTGTATGCAGATAACAAAACAATTTACGGAAAAAAAACCTAAAAAAAAACTAAAAAAAACCCAAATAATTTCAATAACCTCACAACCATGGATACACAAAGTAAACTGTAATATTGTATCCTTCTCCAGCACAATACATACATTACATTTTGTATAACATAAGTAAATATTGTGATATTATTCAATGTTTTAGTACATTTTTAAGACCACTACAATATAGCCATGTTAGGTGGTTGATGGGCATATCAGATGGCCAGATAATCTCCTCTTTTTTTCTTATTGTATAGACGAGGCCTGACGAAAACCATGGTTGAAATCAGCCCCAGATGTGGGTGATGCCAGATGAAATATGGTTAAATAGTGGTTCATGGGATGCGAGGGAGGCCTGATAACTTGCTGTCATGCCCAGACTTAGGAATATGAGTAGAGAATTTAAAATTAAAGACTGTTTGAAAGAATTATTAAGTCTGTCAAGACATCCTAAATGTGTCAAAGTGGTAGACCCCTTCTACTTTTTTAGGTTCTCAGCTCACCTGGATATCATATTCTAGCAATAACCCTATCTGTGCTAAATGACCAGTTTCGGCACCATAATAACTACATCAAAATTATGTTGTTATGGTGCCAAGAAGTCCCTGGTGCTGGTTCACCTTAAGGGATTTAACCCCGAAGTCTGTGTTCCAGCGGTGAGTCCCCCTGCCTTCCATTTTTTTTCAAAATCAGGGAAACTGGAAGGCTCCTAAAAAATCAGGCAGCTGCATTGCTGATTGGCTTAGATGCTCCCAGCAAATCAGTGACTCCCCATTCATAAAACTGACTTAAAAAGGTATGTTTCTTTTTTAGCTAGTTTTATGAATGGGGTGTCACTGATGGGCTGAAAGTTAATGTATTTGGTATAAAAATTTGGTTTTCTCAAAGTATTGTCTAAAATGAATTGTCACTAAAGCTGAGGTGGGGCACATTTATTTGCATATTTCTGATTTAATATTCAAAATTTATTTTTTATTCATGAATTACACCGGTGTTATTAACCCATGAACACACTATATAAGAAAGGTAGCACGGAGGTAATAATTGTTGTTTTATTTTTATAACAAACATTCTTGAAAAAGTTTAGAAAAACATAAAAACAATATAGTTTAAATTCTCAAAATTTTGGACTATTCGTTCAATATTCCAGCATTGAAAACATTCTATTCTTTTTGTGAGGTTTTACAAGGAAGGGGTTAAAGATTTGACACACTGCATATGTATGATTTTTATTCTCTGCTCTGCTTATGGGTAGATCATAAAATATTGTACCCACCGGCAGACCTTGCACAGTTTAGGGAGCTCTTTCAATATATGACATACAACATTTCTGTAGCTCTGTGACAGAGATCCTCAGTGGAACCGTATTTCTGCATAGAAGGCATTAGTCAGTATACATAGCAATGTAGATAAAGGTTTCTGTGTTTTGAAATAATTCTTGTTAATAAGACTGCAAAAAACAAAATATGACATAGTTGATTTTTCTTGACAATTGTTGTCATCGCTGGCAAATAAGCTTTAAACTAATGTTTTGCATTTTTCTTTTTGTATAATCTATCTAATGGCAGTAAGAGTAATTTATGTCTTTAAATAAATTCCACAGATGCAAACATGATCAAGGGGCAAGCCTTGCAAATCGGAACATCATAAAAGACTGGATTGGCATTCAACTAATATTACTGTCAGGCTTAAAACCATGGACACAATAAATTCTAACTATATTAGGGCAGCGTGTATTTCACAAATCCTAATGCTGTAAAATAAATGCATGGTTAAAATTAAACCTCTGTAGACTGGTTTTCCGTTGGGACAAATTATATGTACACAGAAATGGATAGGTCATAGGAGAGGACAATTTCTTAAAGACATCCATCTTCCCACTTTGACAAGGCCCTAAATAAACAGCACAAGCGAATTAATTTTTCGTTTAAGCAACATGTATTGCACAGAAAATGACCTGAAAAAAAAAATACGCCACAGGAATTAAAAACAGCTAAAATAATTTACCAGCTTGTGTAAACATCAATTTCAAGATCTGTAAGCAATATGACTAACAAACACAAAGTAAAGCTCACACATCAGTGCAAAACCTTAAACACAAACAAAAACAACAAAATATACATATTTTTATTTGTTTGTTGCTTTTAATAAAAAAAAAATATATATATGCCTGTTTGTGAAATACACATACACACAATATATACATACATACATACACATGTGTCTGTGTTTGTGTGTAGGTGTGTGTGTGGATAGTTACATGCAACAAGAGATCTAGAATTCTAATGTGTAACAATTTTGCAATGTAATAACCCCACAGTAAGGTTATGCTAGAAACTGTACCAGACCACTTTGAAAAGACAAAACAGTGGTGCTCTGCAATATGTAAGACCGTTGACAAGACCCTAGTGAAAGCAAGAATCTAAGACATACAATGGCTCAGGGGATTCAGAGGATAAAAAAACCCGAAAAAATATAATTTTAATTGAAATCACTATAGTGCAGAGATGGGGACGTATTATAACTATCAAACGGAGTTGTCTGTTGTGTCCCTGTAAAACCTTTATTTACATAAATGTTTATTTTATTGTACTTTTTATATTTATCGGTAGTAAGGGTTACCACAGATAAACAGAGGAGAAAAATTTTGTGGGTGTAAAAATGTAGTGAGTCGTCACAATCACCAATATACAAATTGTTCCAACACAGCTTTTAATAACTCACATATGTTCAACCATGCACAAGCCGGTATATTTGGAAAGGCAATTCCAAAATCAGTCAAACCTGGGCCTTGACTGATCTTCAAGCAAATACAGTGAGGGAAAAAGTATTTGATCCCCTGCTGATTTTGAACGTTTACCCACTGCCAAATAAATTATCAGTCTATAATTTTAATGGTAGGTGTATTTTAACAGTGAGTGACAGAATAACAAAATAAAATTCCAGGAAAACGCATGTCAAAAAAGTTATAAATTGATTTCCACGTTCACAGAACAGAATGTGGTTCTCTGTTGCAGTCTCAAAGCTTAATTCTCTGCCACAATCGCTTTTTGTGCAGCCCAAGCCATACCCAGGGACGAACTCGCATTTTGTAGTCCCCAACATTCCCTCCCAAAAATGCACCCTCACCTGTGAGTACCTTAATCACCCTCTTGAATTTCTTACCCCTTTGGTGTTTATTATCCTCTCTTTTGAATGTCTTACCCTCTTTAGTGTATCTTATCCACCTTTTGTCTTACACTCCCCTTTAGTACATCTTATCTACCCATTTTTCCTTTTCTGTGTCTTTTACACACACACCATTTGTGTGTCTCTTACTTCCCTTCATCACAGAGTTTCAGTCTGCCAAATTCACGTGTCAGGTGTAACTATAAAAGTGCAAATAATTCTGGTTGAAATGTTTCAAGCAGAAACACTGCACAGGAAAGGCTACAAGGAAGCACTGCCTTCTGGGTGTCCTCAAATGGTGTGAGTCAATATGGAAAATAGGAGGACAGAAAACAGAATATAGTGTAGTATATTCTATAGGTGGTGATATAAAATAAGAGAGATGCCACTTACAATTTTCTGGAGCTCTTCAGCTCCAGGGTGGCCGCCTGCATGATACCCCTTCCTGCCTTTAGCTTAAAGGGCATAAAATCCCAGTAGCCAGGGCATAATTTCTAGTCGCCATGATGACCTGGCGCCTGGGATTTTTTGAGCCTTGTTGTAATATTTTGATAATTTCTAATATACAGATTTTTTTTTATATTTTGTATATTTTTAGAAATCTTAATATTTTGAAAATAATCATTTTAAACGTTTATCCGAAAAATATTAAATCATTTGTGAAGCTTATTAAACAATATTAAAAATCTGGGCCTTAATCCACTGCTAAAGGAACATGTCAACATCAAAAACAAATTAAATTCAGTTAAAATTTTGTTTTCCTTTAACCCTATGAATGCCAGGTGCATCCTCAATCCAAAAATATAACTAACTCTAACTTACCCTTTTCTCCAGTGTTGTGTTCTTTCTTACTGACTCTCTTCCTTTCTTTATGGACAAAACTGAACCATGCGTGGCAATTGCAGTGAATGAACCATTTACATGCAGTGATAACGATCTCCTGGTAGAATGCTTCTCATAGGGGAGTTTAGACTAATCCTTCTCTAAGGATGATCTCACTTACGTCTGAATCAGTATGCTCTCCTAGCTGTCAGCTAGACAGGAGGGTGTTCCAAAATTCATTTTTTTCACTTGGGGAAAAAAAATATGAATTGGAACGAGGAAGGCATCCAGATAACCCCTAAAGAGTCTTTAATGTTCTGGAGTGTTCCTTGAAATAGGGAAGAAAGGTAGACCGACTACTTGTCAGTCACACAAGATAAGAAAGAATATAATATAGGTGAGTTACATTTGCTTTAGAATTAGAGGAAACAGAACTTGTTTAAAGCTGTTGCAGTTGGATCAGGCCTACTGCAGTCCACTTGTATGACCCAAGATGGGTCATGTATTTATGCCAAATACTTTTTTTTATAGTATTACTCCAACCTATTTGTCTTTGCAGCATTCATTTACGATATTTTATATAAAATTATAAAAAGAGAGGGGTGGGGTGAGAAGGCTGGTTTGTTCAGACACATAAAGAGTCTTTCTTTTGTCTTTGACCCCATTCAAAAGTTGCCTGCTCTCCCCTTCTGAAAATGCATATAATATAATGTCTATATGTGGGGCATAATATGAAAGAAACTTAAGTAGTTATACCAAGCATTCAATGAGTACAGCTACACCAATCAATTGTATTAAACATATCATTGCAGACTGCTGTTGCAAAGAAATGTACCCACCTCCTACCTCCTTCTTTTGGCTGATGGAATGAAGCCCTGCAGCTTGGCCTACAAAGTGTTCTGCACAGTATGGAAGCAGGGTAGGAGGCCTGATATTTACAGAGATACAGGGGGACTCAATCAAGTCCAGGCAGTGAAGTGTGTTTTTATGCGCACAGACATCAGCACATCAGTCATCAAAAGGTTTTTTTTTGTAATACCATATACAGTTGTAATCAAAATAATTCAACCCCTATTGAAAATAAGGTTAAATCATATAAATAAGCCACAGAAGTTTCAGGGTCAGCCTTATGTCTGGAGGAAGAAGAATGAAGCATACCCTGAAAAGAAAACTCTGCCTGCAGTTAAGTATGGTGGTGGCTTGGTGATATTCTGTGGCTGCTTTGCATCCTCTGGCACTGCAAACCTGCACCGTGTGGAAGGAAAGGCAAGATGGATTCATTGAAGTATCCTATGAGACCACGTCATGCCACCTGTGAGGAAGCTGAAGTTTGGGCATCCTTGGACCTTCCAACAAGACAATTATTCCAAGCATAACTCAAATTCCATCAAGACTTCGGTGCTGAAGAAGTCCTGGAAAATTCTATAGTGGCCATCAAAGTCACCTCACTTGAACTTCATAGAGAACCTCTGGTTGGATTTGAAGAAGGTAGTTGCAGCACACGAACCCAAGAATATTACTGAACTGGAGGCAATTGCTCATGAGAAATAGGCTAAGATTCCTCAGGAATGCTGCGAGAAGCTGGTCTCCGACTATACGTCTTTTTTCCAGCAGGTCAAATCAGCAATGTCTAATAAGTAATTGACTAAGTATGCTTGCCATGAAGGGGTTAAATCATTTTAAGACTGGATAAGTCATTATACGATGCCTTTTCAGTTGAATTTGGGGAAATCACTCAAAGCAATTATTGTGTTGAGCTATTTCAATTGCTTTTGTTTCACTTGTTCACTGAGACAACTGAAAGTCTGTAAATTTTTACAATAAACCTGATTTTTTAATGGGGGGTTGAATAATTTTGGTTACAACTGTAAGTGGAATTTATAAGCTAAATACTGGTGTACCCCAGTTCCTACTAAAAGAAAGTGTTTACGTATCTTTAATCCAGAAGCAAGATGGTCTTCTCGACACAGTTCCACATTGCCTCAGGAAGATCTTAGTGGTCACCTTCTAGACAATCCAGTGCTGTTCACAGAGACGTTTTGGGATCAAGGCTCATGTGCAGTGCACTGCACTCACAATGCTTTTCATGAGAAGCCTTACATCAGTTTTGGGCAAGAGCCCAACACGCAAGGAAGAGTGCCTCCAGCTGTCTGATTGACACCCTGGAGAGTGCATCTCAGGACCTTTATAAAAGTGCAGATTTCTTTTATAAAGTAAGAGAGAAGGAACACACTGTTAACCTTTTACGGGCTACATATTATTTGAAAGGAATTGAAAAAGAAATGTTTAAACTCTGGAACACAGCAGAGAATTATATTGGATAAGTGTGCTCTCAACGAAAACTAGAGTATTTATAACTGTCAGATAAATGATTGCGAGAAAAAAAATAGTTTACTAATCAGTGTGATCAGCTATCGGATAACAGTCAGAGTATACAGTGTGAGGGTTATTTAAGTCATGCATCGATCGAAGAGGCCTACTTCAAAATAGTGATTAGGAACAATTTCTCTCAACTCCAGAGCATCTAAATTACTGTAAATTACATAATGGTAGCAATCAGCAGGAATTGGCTCGACCTGTTCAGAAGGTGTTCTATTAATTGCCTGTTTGTTGAGAGAATGACTTCAGGGTTTAAACACTTATTTGTGAAAGTTTATATGAAATGCTTCCAGGCATTCCGGCAAGTTAAATTACTAACCTCGAGGCCAGGATAAGGTATTCTAGACAAACCGCTCGGGTTTTTAGCTGCATGTGTATAACATTTGTAACAAGAGCCTCAATTAGCATTTATGGTATGAATGTAGACAGTACAAATTCATGTTTCACAAGAACAGTGCTTCCTGTCAGTATATAAACTTTAAAGTGAAAATTAATTACTGAGACACTTCACAGTCAGATGAACCACAACACATGACATATTACACTCTGTCATGGTTTATTAAAAATAAATTCAACATGGAGAAGCCATGTGTGGAAAAACTAAGTACACGTTAAGGCCCTGGGGAGATAGCACAGCTAAGCGGACTAGGGCACATGTATGAGTGTCGGGGTAGATGCTTGTGATTGGCTGTATGTGTATATGGGAGTGGTGTAGGGATCATCTTACCTTAGTGCTTCTAGGGAGACAGGCCAGCGAACAACTTACCCTGACTCTGTTGCTCCTGTTTGTCCTGGGCCTGTTTGATTTTACCTGCTTGAGGATGGATGTGGATTCAATCCTACTGCCCTCAATCATGGCAGGCACCTTCAGGAGCAACTGGCTCCCCTCCAGTCTGGTTTGGCCACCGGTGTGGGTTCCCTCCCACCCCCCCACGGACAGGCCTCTGCTGGTGCCTTTCACGTGGCTACAGCCCTGCCTGCTCCCTGGATTCAGCTCCTCCCGCTTGGTATGGGAGACTGAGCCCAGGCCCTAGGTGCCGCCAGGCCCTGCTCCCTCTGGAGTTGCCCGCGCGCCCCCAGCTATGGACAGCGGGCCGGGGGCGCCAGAAGAGGCCTACACAGCCAAGACAGCCTGGGGTGTCTGGGAGGCCTTCCAAGACGTTTCGCAGTTGGCGGACCTGCAGCCGGGCCGGCGGTGGTGAGTGGGACTCTTGGGGCCACATGGGGCACAGCTGTGCTGCCGTTGGGGGGTGGAGGAGGGTTCTCCCCGGGTTATGTTTGTCCTCTGGGTCCAAGGGATGGCCGGGGGGGGATCCCCCTCTCCTCCCCCTGCATCTGTCCAATGTTTCCCCTCTTTGACCCCCCCCTTGTAGTGAACTCCCAGTCCTTTCTTGGAGGAGGCCCCTTCCTCTGGGCCCCCCCGCCTCTCTGGTTCATTTCCTCCGCCCCCCTTTTAACCCTCTCTCCATTCGGCCCCCCTCCCTCCTGTTCCCTCTGTGTGTATTCTGTGCCCTCTCTTACTGTTTTGGGCTTCCCCCCTTCCTTCCCTTTATCTCCCTGTCTGTCCCCGTCTCTCTCTTGCCTTCTCCTGTCCTCCCTGTGTCCCCTGCTAATCCCTATGTCCCCCCTCTCTCCCCTTGCTACTTACCGCAGCTGCCCTCCTCTGCGGGGTGTGAGCTTACCTCCTCTCCACTGCTCTGCTCACATGATCTGGCTGCTGTTCCTGGGACTGTCCAGCAGGTGGCGCCTGGAACTCCTGCAAGACTGAATAGTGTTGAAAATGAACTTACCTCAATTCTGCCAGGTTTCTTCCTCATCTCCTTTGCCACGGGTTGCCCAACAGGCATCGGCTGGTGAGTACGGTACTATTTCTTCCTTACAGTCAGGGGGTCCCTCGCTGGGGGGGGTTCCCATTGGGTCTTAGGGGTTTTCTGGGTCAGTGGGAATAGGGGGCACAAGAGTGCAGGGAGTCCCCCTTAGGTAGTCAGCTTTGGCGGTTTGGTCTGCCGCGCAGCGGCCTCAAGTGGTGCGGACTGCGCAAGGGGTCATGGGTCGTCTGTGCCTAGTGTCACTAGTGTTTCTTCGGTGGTGTTGGGTGCTACCGTAACTGCTGCTGTAGGCGCGATAATAGGCGCTGTTACGGTTCCTGCGACGCCGTGCAACTCTCTGGGCGTTTTCGATGTGGCGCGGGGATCCGCTTATATGTGCAGGGGGTGTTTTTTTCACCTGTATCAGGAAATTTAAACAAACATTTTAAAAAATTAGGAAGAGAGAATTTGTCGAGATTGTCTCCCCCATGCCAATGGAGGGCGAGGCGTCGGAGATGGAGAGAAAACTATTTATTTATTTATGGTTATAACTGAATGATAAAGTTTAATAAATGTGGGATAAGTCCTACAGTCTTATGTTTAATAAATGCTGTGGCCTGTTCCATCCAAATTCGGTGTCTGTCGTTATTGGGAGTTATTTGGGGTAGGCTACATTATTCTTATTTGCATAGCATTTCCCGCTGCGTCCATACATGATTCAGTAGCTAATTGTAGAACCACGTTTAACAGCAATAACTTAAAGTAATCTTTTTCTGTATGACTTTATTAGTCTCTCACATTGTTGTGGAGGAATTGTGGCCAACTCTTCCTTACAACATTGTTTCAGTTCACAGAGGTTTGTTGGCATTTGTTAATGCACAGCTCTCTAAAAGTCCCGTCACATCATTTCACTTGGGTTGAGGTGTGGACTTTGGCTGGGCCAATTGTGATTGTTGTCCTGTAATTGGGATTGTTGTCATGTAGAATGATCCAATTTCGACCAAGCTTTAGTTGTCGGACAGATGTCCTCACATTTGAGTCTACAATACTCTGGTATACAGAGAGGTTCATGGTTGACTCAATGACTGTAAGATTCCCAGGTCCCATGGCTGCAAAATAAATCTAAATCATCATCCTTTTAAAGAGGTGGTCACACTTACTGATGATCAATTAATCAAGGGCATTTGATAAGCAGCATCTGTCTGCTACTTAGCCTCTTAATTCCTATGGAAGTAGTAAGGGTGTACTTAGTTTTTCACACATGGCTTCTCCATTTTGGGTTTATTTATGTTAAATAAATAATGGCACTGTGTAATATATAATATTTTGTTGTTTATCTGAGGTTGTATTTACCTAATTTTAAGACATTCTAAGGAACAGGTGATTGTCATGTCCTGGTATGTAAAACCATAGAATTCAAAGAGGGTTCACTTTATTTTTCCCAAGTAAAATAGGTTTCCTTCATTTTCTGCAAATAACCAGGTTATTCTGAGAAAGTAACTGTTAGGAGCAAAGGAAGAATTTAAGCAAGGAAGGTTTGTATTGTCCATTTTAAAGAAACACTCTGGGCACATGATAATTGTTTCAAAATTAAGTTGTTACAGTACCAGGAGCACCCTAACACGTCCTTACCATTAGGGATTAACATATGTATCTTTTTTTATGAATGGTAAACTACTGATTGGTTTAAATGGTCAGCTTATCACTCTAAGCCAATCAGCAGTGCTCCTGCAGTTCATGCTGTTTTAAGCCTATTTTCTTAGACCGCATGTGTACAGGGACAGCAAGGGACAGCGCTGGAAGGCCAACTTTAAGGTTAAGCCTTGTATGAATGATTTAGCTCCTAATGGTATTAAAAAACTAGAAAATAAATCATTTCAATGAAGTTGTTATGGTTCCCAAACTCTTCCTTTAATGAAGATTTCTAAAATAATATCTGTACATCGCACCAATAATTTCAGCAATGAGCACATTGACAAGGTTATCGCCGAACAACCTCAAGCCAAAAATGTATCCAATAATGCAACGTTTGATTAATCGAACCTAGTCCTTGTTCTAAATTTATATCATGATTACACTACTTATATACAGCATCCCTGATAAAGATATTATTTCCTTTACTACATATATGAATTTTAAGCATGTTGTAGTTTACATTTTCTCCATTGCACTATGACCAAGGTTCAAAGATCAGTTGTTAATGGCTGGTGATATACGGGGTTATTAACATATATTTAATGTGCAATTTGTAATATCCCCGGTAGCAGGTTTAGAGATCATTTGCAGCAGATTTTGCATTCAATGCTTATTTATAAGTTCTCATGAGAAAAATAAAATTTAAATAATTAATTCAGAGCTTGATACATTTTACAATTTGAAAGTCATGGAGCTTAATTTGAACATTTGAGTAAAACCTTACTTAAGCCATTTTAAAGTGACATTTGTTTAAAGTTGGGAAATATTTTTACGAAAAACACATGGTAGAACCCCTTTCTTTTCTGATATAGTCCTTATGTTTTGTTGTGGGGATTGCCAGCTTTGTACACCCTCTGTGTTCTCCCAGGTGGTCACTGAATGAAATAAACTGAGACTAGAACTATCTAGAGTCCAACGTGGAGATTCCATCACTACGTGGAGAATCACTGCATTGCCTAAATGACTATCGTTAGAAATGCCCTATCTCATAGATACAGAGAATACTGCATTAGCACAGGTAGCCCCCGTACAAGACATCAACAATATTTAATTAGTCATATTTCTGACATTTTGGATTAGATGAGACTGTAAAATCTAGATTTGGGACATGGATGTGCATGGAAGAGCTATGGCTCGGAACAAGTACGCAGTTTCATATTCACCCATTCAGCACTTTATATTAATCCTAAACCAATCACTTATGGCGTGACAGAAGGGGGAGTCAGATCCTCCCTGGCTAATAAGTGTCAAAATTAGTATTGTGGGACCCCAATACACAAATTGAGGAATGGAAAATCAACATTTACCAGTCCTTAGAAGTGGCTGGGCTTAATGTTATAAATAGTAACAGGAACAGTCAAGAACAAGCCAAGGTCAAGGAATATAGAAAGACAACAGACAGTGAGACCAGGCAAGGTCAGGACAAGAGAAAATCAGAATAGTCGAATGAACAAGCCAAGGTCAAAATCCAGAATAAGTCATCACAGGACTCCTGGTGGACTGAGATTAAATAGCCTAGTGTCTGACATCATCAGGGTATGCCAGAACATCAATGGCCTGCGACAATGTAATGATGCTATACTAATTATCAGCTAAAAAGCCAGCATGGATATAGCACTCTGTGTCATTATTGATGCTGTATAGACTAAAGCAGGCTGGATCAATGTAAGGTGGTAAAAGCAGGTTGCCTTGCATCAAATTTGGCACTGCATCAACACAAAGTATCGTAATCAGGATGTTTCTCATCAAAAATGACGCAGGATGCATGCAGGATAATTAAATTAAGTTGCCCGGCTCGGATTAGAGCAAAGTGTCACAAGATGCTCTGGAATGATGCCTGGAACAATCAGGTAACCTGTCTATAGGGCTCGTGGGTCACCTACATTTAATTTTTATTTTATTTTTCATATATATTTTTGTATTATTATGTAAAATTATTGTGAATATTATTTTTGTATATTTTTTTTTTTCAAGGGACATATTAAAAATTAACAATTTATCCTTCGCGACAATTTTAATTTATTTTTACCGCAAAAAGGTCAATTAAAATGTACAAATATGACTCTAGATTTACAAAACATCTGAATTTCCACCTTGTAAAAATAAAATAAAACTAAACAAAAACAATAACAAAGTACAGAATCATAAGAGTCGTATTGTCCACTGCCAAGTTATGTTTATAATTTGAATAAGAATATGAAAAGTGTGATTTTAGACCAAATATATGGATTATTTTTCTGAGCTTAGTGAACTCCACAGGCTTTTTTGTGTTTCTTTGTTTTCTTTATAAACAAAATCTGTCAAAAAAATCTAACGTGAATAAATGAGTCTAATGCTAACAGTGAAAATAATATTTTTTTTCCCTAAAATGCACAAAATAATTATAGAAATTGTGTGCTACTAAAACTGTTTATGTTTGTAACGAAATTAACTATAAAAACCTGAGCATCATTATTTCCAGAGCTATTTTTGTAATAATTGCTTTTTTGTAGCATTTTGTTTTTTGATTGCAAACATGAAGCAAAAATACTTATTTTTGTGTTAGTAAATGATGTTTGCATAATTGATTAGAAATCGGCGTTGTCAAAACCTTCCCTGTAGCTGCCATTAAATTGGGAACTGCCACTTCTCGGGAATTTGCACCACTACATAAAACATGGAAAATCACCTATAACATATTAACCCTTTTGGGGTTTTTTATCATGAAATGCTTTATCTTCTTTCAAATTTATATTAAAGATTTAGCAAATCACATCATGAACTAGTTTAGATTAGGCAAAGCCAAGGCAGACATTGCAAATAAAAGGGAGGAATAGAAACATTGTTTATTTTTTCCTCTACTCTGTATGCTTTCTGTATGCAGACAGCCAGGTGCAGAGGACAAAGCTTAAAACAGTGATTGACAAGGAACTAGGATGGCGGCGCCCAGTTACAGAATAACGAGATGTGGATTTCTATATTTAATTTTACTTTTCACATCTCATGCGTGCATATTTGTTAAATATAGGGCTAACTAAACATACTATTAAAAATCTGGGAAGCAATAATTTTCCTTTAATACTGTCTGTGCATGTAGTCCAGCAATTGCGAACATGGTCAAACGAAACATCTCTGCTATAGATGGTGCTCTGTCTGTCTCTGATACACAGGTTACAGAACAAAGTGGTTGTCTTAGAACGTTCCGTGTCTGAATTCCGCAACACCTGCTGCGATGATTTACTTTAAAATCATTTTTTTTCTTTCCGCCTTGGCATAAGACATATGAACCTCATTAAAGTAATACAGATAATCTTTGCAGAGCAGCTGGAAATGTATAACCAACCCATAATACACCTTTAATCTTCTTAATGAATTTTCTTTGCTGTATTTGCAGGTAGGCCTGTAATGATTGTGGTTGAATACATGGAGAATGGATCTTTAGACTCATTCTTGCGGGTGAGTAGCCTTTCCTGGTGACATTTGAATAAGAAACTATTTTTGGTCTAAGGTTTGAAATCATTTATCATGAATTAATTTCTACATAATGTTATTCATGGATTTTTAGTGAAGAATAGATGGTTTTCCCCTGGGCAGCATTACCTTAGTGCTATGATACATTAGAGAATGCCTGGGAAATGAAGAACTTAAAATTAAGAATATAATTGATTTCTCCTACAAGCACAGTTACCATTTAGTAAAATGTATTTAAATAAAATTATTAAGACTAAGAACACGTTTATATTTAGCCATAGTCAACGCAATACATGATTTATGTACTGTACTTGTATCTGTAGTACTATGTGCTTAACATGAACCTTACTGTGTTTGTAAACAGACAGATAGACCGTCGGAATAAATTTTTTCATACTTTGCATAAATCTGCCACCGCATCAAATTACCCCATTTTCGGCAAGAAGTAACCTGATCGCTATGAGATGACTCCTCTCTGTAGGATATATATTCTGACAATAACAGAACCTTGTGATATGTCACCTGTCCTAATTTTGACTGTTTTGTTATGACCTGCAATCAGGTGTTCATCCAAATTCCCGATTTCCAAACCACCATATTGAATAATCTCGAAAACAAATGGTTCGCGTGTGGCTCTAAAAAACAAGATGACTGATGGAATAAAAAAGATAATTGATGGCTAGGGGACAACCACTGAATGTTGATTTTATGTGAAAAGTGACTAATAGAGAGAAAACAAGTAGGAGCAGTCAAAAATAATCTATATTTGCATAAGTATTTATTTTATAAATATATATAAATATAAATTTTTTGACTGTTAATTTCCTTTTTACCCATGTTGGTTATTTTTTTAACTTGATCTGTGAACCAAATGGTGGGGAAAAGTATTTATGTGTATATTTTGCAGGATACTAATTTTCATGCCCTTTTGGTTCATCTAATTTGTTTTCCCAAATCTTTGTCTGCGGATGAAAATCTGACGAGCCAAACCCCCTACATGCACGAAATTTTGTGGTCTAGAAAATGTTCGTATTTTTTAGCGAACTGATTGGGCCGAAATAAATATTTCCATCATGCACAACTCTGCCCTAGAGTTCAATGACTTTCTTATCAATCACAGGCAATAAATAAAGGGAAAAACTTTAAATGCACTTTGGGTTATTGAGTATCTCTCTCATTCAATTTACAGTAAAACGTGTCTTACTGGGAAGATAGATTTCTAACATCTGCAACATGTTATCACTTATCATTACAGACTCACATTGGCCAATACATGGTCTTGTCAATGTCAAATGTGCACTTCCAGTGACATTTCCTGGCTCAAAAAATCACACCTGCAGATTACACAACAGAACATAAGACTCCAATATATTTAACATTTCTTATATCTGAGGTTTTTTTTCAAGCACATTCAACATATTAAGGTTAATAAGAAAAGTTAAAAGTTAAAAAATAAAATAAACAATATTGTAACCTGTTAAAGACAGTTGTGAAACTTATATGTTCATTTAAAAATGATATAACAGACGAAGCACCCTGGGGTTTTAATCTGTAAATGTTGATCTGTCGTGAATTGAAAATTGAATTGCAAAACTTAAACTAAAATAGCTAGGCTGGGACCATAACTAAGGCACAGCTTTAAAAATATTTCTGAATGATTCAGTACGGTTAGAATAACTTTCCAAATGTCTTATCTACTGAAGTCACCATGAAAGTCTATGAGAATTTTTAGGTAAATCATTTAGAATTTTTTTCCAACAGTAATGAATCGTATGGAACTTTTATTAAGTCAACGCCTTGTTGGAGATCTGTTCTAAATCTATACTGCTTCTGGTTTGCAATTCACTACAGTTTGGTGTTTATTGAATAAATCCCACTGTGTAAACTAGTGAACAAAGTGCATGTAGTAAACAGGTGGTTACATTTTTTTTTATTTTCCTATAGCTAGTAAATCGAGCTGCCATTAAAGTACAACTCGGTTACTATTGGGTTGTAATACAGTTTAACTATTATCAAACAAATCTCTTTGCTGCAACAAGCTTCATTTGAAAAGAGCAGGAACCCATATGGTTCAATGTATTTGAAGTTTGACTGATAGTGAATAAAGTGAACCATTGGGGGAATTTATCATCTGAATAGAAAATAATTCAGCCAAATGTTTAAAAATATATATATTTTTTAAAAAGTTGGAAAAATCGACTGAATTTACTTGTACCCATCACCGGGATGCACTGTAGCCTAATCCGCCCATAGTGACATCATCAAGAATGATTTCTACAGCAATCTGATGTTTCTCATGCTAAAGTGCACACACGCCAATCACTGTGATACCTCTATCCAGGGCTTTTATATTAACTGTGTTCAGCCTCATCACATGTGACAACACTTAATATGAAGACCCTTACAAATCGAAGATCTTAAAGTGGAAGTATGTCTAGTGGGTGTCAGTCTGACGTCCGCTAAATTTTTGTTCTCAAACAAATGTCAACATTGCCGTTTCTCAGGAAATGCCAATGTTTTACATTGTTCAAGCAAAGGGATAGCATCTAAGCTCCAAAACCACAACAATGTTTTAGTGTAGTGGTTTTGGTACTTAGGGTATTCCTTTAAGAAGCAAAACAAAAGTCAAAAAGAAGCTAAATTTTATAATTTGTTAAATTACCGCAGTAAACAAAATTAGGCAGGGTAGGAAAAACACAATAAAATCTGTTCCGTGAAGATTTTACAGTGTAAACGTGCGATATTAGTTTTTTCAATTTGCAACAGCAATTTCTCTAAATATCCTTCAAGCTTTCAAAACCTAAATTACAAAATTAAGTAGCTAAGCTTTAAAATGTGTGCTGTGGACTTATGTTTATATTATGTCTACTAGGGTAGTTTGTTTGGAATAACAACAATCAGAGTAAATTTATGCTTTCACACGTCCCTTACATTGCAATATCTTGGGCATAAAACACCTTAATTAAAAAAAGCAAAACAAAACAAATATGGTAATTTCATCATCTTTGACAGAGAATTTGTGAAACAGAAGTATTAAACGGTAACCTCTTACCGAGAAGAAAATGAATCTGTCCCTTGAGTTGGTATGTTCCACACAGAACACTGCATGTCTAATTAAAGCCAGAATGTTTGCAATCCCTTGTTGTTCAATGTTAGTTTTTAATTCTGTAAAAATAATGTAATTGTTCAGCAAACAGCTCCCATTGTTAAATATGTCTGCTTTAGAATAAGGAAAAAGGCCATTAAACCTTGTATGGCAGCAGGCACTTCCTAAAGGCAATAGAATCCACTCATTTACATGCCTGTACCTAAAATCATTTATGCCTGATGTGTTCACGCGCCTGGGACTGAGGAAGGATAATGCCTATGTTTGTCATGTAAATGAATGCTGCAGATACATTATTAGCTACTTCTTGGATCATAGCTTCTTTTCTCACTGAAATTCCGGCTTGCAGTACGGGTGACAGACTCCAAGATCAACCGATTAGCCCACACAAGTGATTTGTTGCGTTTTTAAATGTATCCAACAGAACATAAGAAAACATCTACATCACAACCATATAGGCAGCTTAAAGGGGCATCCCAGGGTTAATGTTAACTATATCAATAACCTTCGTTGGGTACTCAGTGGTGTATTTTGGAATCGTGCTGCCCTAGGGTACTTATTAAAATATAGAAGCACAATCTCCGACATACATCAAAACAACAGAAAACGTGTATTAGAATACTAACTATAATACGCTAGCGTTCTCAGACCTTCTATCTTATGGTTAATGAATAATCCTGTGAATCTATGTAAGATAGCAAAAACTCGATATTTAATCAGTAACAAACAAGTCGTATGCTACATAGCTTTGGAAATGACTATAATAAGACTGGACACCTAAATAGGGTTGTAGAAGGAATGATTCTGGAAGAGGCTATAGTGGGACTGGAAAGGTAATCAGAAAAAGGAGCTCTGACTGTACCAGTAGACTTGGTAGAACAGATAAACTTCTGGACATGTGACAAATTGCAAAGGTGCACTCTGTAGCAAGCTTCCTTTATAAAGGCTGTATCTTATGTCAAACTTTTATGCTGACATTTTGCCATTAACAGTGCTCCCACTTAAAGAAGCACTATAGTGTCAGGAAAACAAACTTGTTTTCCTGGCACTATAGGGTTATTAGGTCCCCCCCCCTCCCTCAGGGACCCCTCCCACTGGGCTTAAAGTGTTAAAACCCTTCAGACACTTACCTTAATCCAGCACCAGGCTCACTCGGCGCTGGTGACCTCTCCTCCCCCTGCCGATGTCAGCTCTGAATGCGCATGCGCGGCCAGAGCCACGTGCGCATTCAAACTGCCCATAGGAAAGTATTACTCAATGCTTTCCTATGGCCATCCACCGTGATTTTCGCATTGAGGATCGCAGAAGCGGCCTCTAGTGGCTGACAGGGAGACAGCCACTAGAGGCTGGATTAACCCTCAATGTAAACATAGCAGTTTTTCTAAAACTAGGGGGACCTGGCACCCAGACCCCTTAATTTAGCTGAAGTGGTCTGGACGCCTATAGTGGTCCGTTAACAGGACTACACTTTTGGCAATATTGTCTCTATTTTGGGGTCATGTCCCAATTACATTTCCTGCTGTTCTGCATGTGGGGACACAAGACAACAGTCTTTGGGCAACACAAAATAAGTGCATCAGAAGACGATGCTTGGCAGATACTAAGTCCGGTGTCAGTCAGCCTGGCAAGCTTGACCCCAGACAGACATGACCCTTCAGTGGCTGGGCATGCCACTTCCTTGGCAGGCTAACCATTATGGACATCACCAGTGACTCAAGCTGCTTCACTGATGACAACTAAAAGCCCCGCCCCACATCTCCTAATTCCAGTGTTACAATGTTGAGAGTTACGCATTCTTGATTTTAATACTCACATGTAGACAAGGCATTCTGGGCAGACAGTAGAGTGAGGAAGTTACATGCCCAGACAGAGCAGGAAGAATGGACCCAGGAGTGGACTTGATGCTGTTGAGAAAACTGGTGTTGCCATTTTGAAACTGGAAAACTATTACACACAAATTACCCCAACTCTGTAATCAGTATGGTCCAATTAGTTCCCAGGATAAAGTTCTATTCTTATGGTTCAATTTCCAAACTTTCCTTGGTGATATGGAACATCATTCTATCAATGGATACATACTCGTGTGTGTTTTCCAGTAAATGTCTAAAGGGTGTGTCTAGTTGATGAGTTCTAATGGACTGAAGGCACTTAATGCCATCTCTTAAGTGACTACATGGTATTGCTCTGTTGCAATTGAACGTGTGGTTACTTAACACCATGCGGTATGGAAGTAATACCGCAAGTATTATCATTCCGCAAGTTATACTTACCTCTCTAGTTATATGTGAGGATGGTTTCTGACAAGGAGCTCACTCCCTAAAATGTCAATTTAATTGACATTTAAAGTGAAATTTATACAGTTTCAGCCAAAGTTCAACTTCTGCGCACTAAGATTTGAAATTCAGTTCACATTATAGTGAATAAATCTGAGAATGACATTCTAATTTTTTTCCCTGTAATTTTCAAATAGCCATTCTACCAGCAGTAATGTGAAGTCCACAGCAGAAAATAAATCTTTGAAACCAAATAATTGTACTAATAATACCGGATTAAGTTATCTAGCAAAAGACAAATTAGCACATTGATGATATATTTATTCAGAAAATATTTTACCAGGAAGGATAAATTGAGATTTCTCTCATTTTCATCTGCCGAAGACTACTTTATGAAAACTATAACAGAGTATTTCAGAATTCAGTGATGACATACAGGTATTAGTTCTTAACGGTAACAATGCATTATACTGTTTATTCTATCCAATTACAGCTTCTCTACACGTAATGTAATTTTCATCACCAAGTTGGTCAGGGATGCGAAGAAGTTATGTTTAAATTTTCACAATCAAGTCAAATTAAGGCTTTTTTTTTAAATAATAAAAATGTACTTTTATAAAATAAATGTCAGCATTCCACCTCTTTCCCATGACCAGTCTCTAGCCTTGCCTACAGTGCCCTCTCTCCTTCATTTGAAGGGTTTCACAGAAATCTCCACCAATTATCTTTAAAGAATACTGCATGTAAAACCTTTAGAGATCTCTACCAAGTGTTTCTCTAACTGATGTTTTTTTAAAGAAATTCTTCACAAAATGTTATTTAATTGGAGGTTTTTAATGCAGCTGTTTTTAAGCAGTCAAAATCTATCTCCTATTTGAAGTTGTTATTCACTTTATACATCATTATAAGGCTCTTTTGTGTTGTGTTCATCTGTCAAATTTGACTCACTATAACTTGGAAATCCTAGCAATACAAAAAGTAAAACAATGTTCTTCTTCATAACGAAGTCTTTACATTTATTTACATTTATAGGAAATAAAGTGATATATAATATCTGTCATAAATGAGATCAAACATAAATGTGACCCACAGAATAATGGTGCTTTAAGGGACACTTAAAATACCATAATAAGTTGTGTTCCTTGCATAGATCCGCTATGCAGAGTCACGCACTTGTACTATCCTGAATGGTTGCACTGTAAACGTTTTTGGGATTTTTTTAACGTTCATCAGAAGATAGCTAACAGGTGAACTGGAAATCTCAGAAACACTATGTATGCCTTATACCTTTGGAAGAGGTATGTAGGGAATAACTTAGAAACTCCAATGCAGGGCCAGTGCAATGGTGGTTGCTACCCTGGCAAAGATCCATTTTACATTCCTTTCACTATATTTCTTTGTATGTCTATATTCCTTTCTCTTTCTCTTGTGGTCCTCATTTTCTGTCTTAGTGTCTTTTTACCCTTTCTTGCAGTCTTTTTGATCATGCTACTTGAATCTCTGTGTCTATTTTTTCTTCCCTGCAGAGATGTGTAGGTGGAAAAAGATAGACTTTGGAGACACAAAAGACTCAATGTTCCAAAAATAGGAACACAAAAGACTAACTGACAAATGCCTGTCTAGTCTTTCTCTATTCTAGTTATGTCTACCGAGTCTCTTCTCCCATATGAAGAAATGTAGGGTTGACTAAGCTTTTTCTTTCTTCGATCAGGAGAAATTTTAGGATTTTCCTTACTGGATTAGAGACTCCCATGGGCCGAGTCCCAGGTCAAATCCCTTATTTCCTTTCATGTAGTGCTAGTCTTGCTGCTTACAAGCAAACTAACCCTGTGCTGTTATCCTTTTATAGAAACATGATGGTCATTTTACGGTCATCCAGCTTGTGGGCATGCTCCGAGGAATTGCTTCTGGAATGATGTACCTCTCCGATATGGGTTACGTGCATCGTGATCTTGCTGCCAGGAACATTTTGGTTAACAGTAATCTGGTGTGCAAAGTGTCAGATTTTGGACTTTCTCGAGTATTAGAAGATGATCCGGAAGCTGCTTACACAACTACTGTAAGTACGAGCATATAAGTGTACAAATAAAAATATAAGGACTTGCAAGAATCTGTTAAATTTTCTAAATAACTCCATATTATTTGTAACGTTAACACAGTAATATTAATGATTGAGTGCAAGAGTGTTACATAAGTGTGACAATAAAGTAACACATTAGTCACATAACCACTACAGCGTAATGTTGTGGTTCTGGTGTCTATAGCCCTGCAGTGTTAGCACTGTAAACTCTGCCTTTTCCTAAAAAAGGCAGTGTTTACATTGCTGCCTAACAACACCTCTAGGTGCAGTAACTCAGACGGCCACTAGAGGTGCTTACT
The DNA here is from genome assembly GCA_933207985.1 of Pelobates cultripes. NCBI lineage: Eukaryota > Metazoa > Chordata > Amphibia > Anura > Pelobatidae > Pelobates > Pelobates cultripes. The sequence goes on from OW240912.1 coordinate 48,094,177, forward strand.
ATATCAGTGCTGCATAGTGTGCTGGATCCTATGCATCTCTATGAGGAGATGTTGGTTGACGCAGCCCAACATTTTTCCACGCATGCACAATAACCTCTCAATGCTTTCCGGTGTTAATTTTCCAAACACTATAGTGTTTCTTTAACAAACATTATATCCATTATGTATTTATTATTACATACATATATGCCATAAACAGCAATCTGCTAAACATGTGCTTGGGCAGAACACATGAATGGGTAATAGATACTAGGAATTTCATTATTAGAATAATGATGTTAGAATGTGTTGTTAGACTCCTGTTCAATTGGCAATGACAAATCGAAGTAAGCAGTCCCTGGTGCAATACGTATTATTATATATATTATTATTATGATATTTATAGAGCGCGGTCAAATTCCGCAGCGCTTTACAATGGGTGGACGAACAGACATGTATTTGTAACCAGACAAGTTGGACACACAGGAACAGAGGGGTTGAGGGCCCTGCTCAATGAGCTTACATGCTAGAGGGAGTGGGGTAAAATGACACAAAAAGGTAAGGATAGTATTAGACTAGTGACAGTTGCAGAAGAAGAATCAGTCGGGAGCTATTAACAATTTAATTGATACGCTTTTATGATATATAGGTTCTTGCATACTATATCAGACAGTCAGGAGAGCCTAACATGATCATTTTAAACTTGCTTAATAGGGTTGAGTATTTTTTAAAATGTGTATTTACTCTTTGTTGCACATAAGAATTATACTTGGTCCGTTATCTACAATAATGAAAACCAATAATATATGTTGCTATTTTGTATAATGTGTTCTTTTGCCAATGCATTTCTTTTGCCGTTCTAATGAATTCTATGGATTACAATGGTGCTTCCTAACATCAAGCTAAATAATACAAAATGTATTCCTGTTCAAACATACATATAATACAATGTATACAATAGTATAGTCAATTGCAATGATTCGAGAACTAACTAAATGTTGGCTGACATGGCCAAAATCTCTCATAGGAATGAATTGGGGATTTTGGTCCAAATTTAGTATTTTGGTCGAATTATTGCAAGCAGCTTTTCAAGACATTGGAATTGACTGTACTCTAGCTGGTCCAATTTCCCCTTCCTGAATAAATCATTTTATACTTGTTTGTGGAACGCTGTAATATAGTGCCGTGCGTTTGAAAGCTTCTGTTAAGAAGCAGATCCATTATTGTCAAGCACATAAAATAGTACTGTGATCAATATGTTTATATAGATAAAACAATTGCAATTTGATGAGTGGAGCAAGGTGGTCATGGTGAGCAGACGGAAATACTGGAGCTCTGTAGCTTCTAATGAATATTAAGTTATTAGACCTGTCTTACCTGCAGACCAAGCATTGTCCTTGTACAGTTGACACTAGAACCTATTTGGGTTCTGATCGAGCTATTTAGAGCCTACCTGTTCAGACCCACAACTTATATCAGCCACCAATCGTTAAGTCCTAGACAGTCATTCTGGTGGGAGAAGCGGCCAATCTCCCGTTTTCCTTTTGCCCCCATCCATGCCACCTTGCACTGCTGTGGATTATCCTCTGCAAAGGCCATCCAATTCGCCTCTGAGCTTTAGCAAATGTAGCCAGCCAGCAAAGGCTGCCCAAGATTACTGCCACTCGACACACAATAGAGTCAGAGTGGAGTGGGAGACCTTTTAGAGTACTCTTGCAGACTGCCTGGGAGCAGAGAGAATGTACTGATTCTCCAAGTGGAGGTGATAATTGTAACTCTGAATAAAAGAATATCCTCAATTTCCCGTTATGTTGATTACCAGTATACTGAGTCTGTCCATTATACATGATGTTATGATGGAGTAGTAGACACTTTAGGGACGTGAAAGCATGATTATAATTTGACAGTGTAAAACAATGCTATTTTCAATGCCGGATATAAAAAATGCGTGTTAGTTTAGCAATGTAGAATAATAGTAGAAATGAATGAATGAAGTAATTTTGTTTGAGAAACACTACTCAGTATTTACGTTCAAGATTTTCAATACAGCACAATAATATACCCCAGTCCACCCTACACATTGCTATAACAGGGCCAGGACTAAATATACACCTTGGATAAACATAGTTAGGACAAGGTTACCATGTGCCCTATTTGCCAATTTGGAGACTACTAGAGGAATAATGTTTTTAAATAAATCAGACCTTAAAGGGACACTATAGGCACCCAGACCACTTCAGCTTATTGAAGTGGTCTGGCTGCAGTGTCCATATTGCACTTAGTGCTGCAATGTAAAACATTGAAAATATATTGTTTACATTGCTGAGCCTGCAGGGACATGTTATAGATGTCCAGAGCCAATGTATTAATCTGTAGTGGTTCTGGTAACTGTAATGCCCCTTTAAACCCAAAACTCCCCCTTATAGTATTGAAATAGAAAATAAAGATAGTAAGCTTAGTAGGCTTAGTGTGGTGCCTATAGATTGGGGAAATGGTAGTCTACAAACAGTAAAGCAGAATTAACCAGTAAAGGAACTTGGGTAGCCACCTTTTGCCCTGTGGTTTGACAGGGGTCAAACCAGTAACCTGAATACAACCCTTTTGGTTTTTGTAACCCTTCTCTACCAAGCACGTAAGTTGTCAGAATCAAGATAGAGGATAATCAAATAAAAGGAATTGATAAACATACCAAATTTGTGGTACCAAACATCTGGAGTGAATACTAACTAAATAACAGGGCAGTTGTGTCTCCAGTCATTTGATTGGAGCAGGGTGGCGTTTTGCCATACATGCACCCTAGCGTTCCAATGCCTTCCTATGGGAAAGCATTACATTGGCTGGGATCATCAATCTTGATGATCTCAGCTGAGAAGGCAGAAAAAGACCCAGAGACAGGCCCTGTGATGGAGAAAAAGTAAGTAAAAGTACATTTTTTCCTCTCTGTATGAGGAGTCCGGTCACTTAGACGGCCACCATGGCACTATAACATCAGGAATCCACATTTGTTTTCCTAACGCTATACTGTTCCTTTAAGTGAGTCCCACATGTATTATACATACAAGATATAGCAATGTTTGGGAGCAGGTGTCTGTGTTACCTGTTTAGTCATTCAGATTAATTATTCTATGCACAGACATGCTAGAAGCCCATTACGCTGGAGTTGCAGAAGTACAAGGTTGAGAAAAAGAGTGACAAAGGATTTCAGGATGTCTGTGTATGCGTACATCAATCATTTTGACAGAACCACCTGTGTTTATATTATCAATCCTGATCAAATGCCATTTTGTGTTTCTGTTTAATGATTTTGACAGTGAATGGTCATATACATAATGTTTAGATGGATCCTGCAAATCACATAATACGTTGTGATAGTAGGTGCAATTGTATTATTACATGCATTGCTACTTAATTCTTTCCCCTAAAAAGAATCCCGGACATCCCAGAACTGCAATCTTGAAAAAACAACAACCATAAGAACCTCATGTTTTTGCTCTTATAGACAGTGGGGTGCAGACTCCCACCTTAAAATGACAATGGAGAGTTGTCAGTCACTCTAAAGGGTATTGGTCAAATCAGCTTCTTAAATCTGGCACAATTAGACTTAAAACTTGTTACGCTTGAGGCCACTTTACTTAGTCTCTGTAATTTTACTTTAAAAGCACAATCCAGACTTGGTAAACCAATTTTTTTAAACTTTACATATATAAGCCATTAAACTTAAAGGAACAATCTGGACACCATATCAACTTTATCAAAATGGAGGTCCCTTACATTTTCTTACCTGAGTGAGGTTAAAATATTCTCGACATGAGAATTCTTGTGACATGAAATGTTCTCTTATTATTATTTCCATTGTCATGTCTTGAAAATACTTAATAAAACATGAAAATTTTAAAAAAATTCTCCCCCCAAAGGTTCTGCCAGATCAGATCTCCCTTTCAACCAGCATCTTCTGGCTTTCAGAAATCCTTGAGTGGTGTCTTGCAGGGGCGACGCTGAATAGCTACAGTGATCAGTTGACATTATAAACAAATCAGTAACACAACATTTATAAAAAAAAAAAAAGCTGTGTACCTTTTTTTACAGGTAATCATACACATTGACACAGATATGAACACTCTAATACACAGGTACACATATACTGACATACACACAGATATGTACACACACAGATATGTACACACACTTGGATACCCACAGACAGATACACATACAAACTGACATACACACATAAGTAACAATTCACATATTTCAGATTCCCTGGTGTCCATTTGGGCTGTGTGTTAGTCAGAATATGGTCCGTCTGAGTAGAGCTGATATCGTGCCTGATATGTCCGGATCCACAATTCAGATTATTCCTTTAGCAAGGACCAATGACAGTCATATACTGATCAGCCACAACATTAAAACCTTCGTATAGGTCTCCATGGTACTGCTAAAACAGCTCTGATGCATCAAGGCATGGACTCCACAAGACCTCTGAACATGTCCAGTGGTATCTAGCACCAAGCCATTAGCAGCAGATTCATTAAGTCCTGCAAGTTGCTAGGTGGGGCCTCCATGTGTTGGGTTTGTAGTTCCAGCCCATCCCACACATGCTTAATTGAATGGAAATTTGGGAAATATGGAGGCCAAAGCAACACCTTGAACTCTTTGTCATGTTCCTCAAACCATTCGTAAACAGTTGTGCACTGTGGCAGGGTGCATTATCCTGCTGAAAAAGGTCACTGCCATCAGGGAATTGAAGGTGCTTTTAGTGGTGAACAGGGGTGGGTCATCATGGGCACTCTGGTAGTCCATCCTTGCACCACTTTTGGTAGGTGCTAATCACTGCATACTGGAAACACCACACAAGACTTTAGAGATGCTCTGATCCAGTCGTCTAACCATTATTATTTGTCCCTTGTCAACATTATTATTATTATTGTTGCAATTTATATAGCGCCAACAGATTCCATAGCGCTTTACAATATTGTTAGAGGGGGGATTTAACTATAAATAGGACAATTAAAAGAAAACTAACAGGAATGATAGGTTGAAGAGGGCCCAGCTCAAACAAGCTTACAGTCTATAGGAGCTGGGGTGTAAAACACAATAGGACAGGAAATATCAATCAAATAAGATGGGAGTGAAGTAGAGCTGGAGGAGAGAGTAGAGTGCTGCCCTTTAGGATAGAGCAAGAGACAGGTATGTAAGGTAGAGGTTACTCTGGGAGGCCATAAGCTTTCCTAAATAGATGGGTTTTAAGGCACTTCTTAAACGATTAAAGACTGATGGAGGTAAGCAGGCTATAACATTACTCAGATCTTGTCACTCGACTACTTTCCTGCTTCCAACACATGAAATTCAACACCTGACTGTACATTTGCTGCCTTATACTTCCCACCTCTTAACAGATGCCAATGTAGCAATATAATCAATGTTATTCACTTCACTTGGCTGATTAGTGTACATTTATGTATTTATTGTAGATTTTATTAGATTGACTTTTATTAGTTTGTATTAAAAAAAGCTTTTGCAAATTAATATATACATCACATTTTGTTTTTCTCTATCAGATATAATGCACAATGCAATTATTTGATAAAACATGTTTTCAAGTAGTTAGCAACGCTGTTATATTTGCTTTCAAAAATCCAATTATTGCTCATGACTATGAAATATAATGGCAAATAAAAATATTTCCTGTGATTGTAGAAGAACATGGCTTATATACTACATATGTCTTACCTAATAGTCATAGTCTTCCAAAGGAAATTATTATTAGTCATATCCCCCTTAGCCATATATGGGACATAACATGATATGCAGCGATAGTTGCAGCCTAGAAGTGAGGAGGTTATGCTATTTTTGTCAAGTATAGTATTGCCAAACCTTGGCCATCTACATTCTCTGAGTTGTTGGCTGGAAGAAAGTTTTTAAAAACCTACGGTTGAAGGACCAAAAGAGGACACATCTAAACATACCTCTCATGTAAATCCAGCCCATTTCTTAAAATATATGTTTTTCTTTTTGCAGCCATGTATGTCAAAATACACTATGTAAACAAAAGTATTGAGAAACCTGATCATTGCACCAACAGGGACTTTTATGACACTGCATTCTAAATACCAAAGCTCCACTGCGCTGCCCAAGGGCCCTTCGATCGGGGAAAAGGGGGAACCCAGAGGCAGGGGAAAGGATCATGGAAGCAGATCGCTCCTCCTCCGAGCAGGCTTTGTGGAGCGTTTCCGCGCGTTACACAGAATTCTGCATGAGGGAGGACAGGAGAGCCTGCAGCCAGACGAGCTGCAGGCTACATAGAACTTACCACCTCCGGACCACCGGGGCTGGCTATGTCCCCCCTCCTTCACTAAAGGTAAGAAAACGGGAGGGGGGATGAAGATTTTATTAATGTATAGGATTAAATATAAAAAAGCAAAGCTTTTGTGCTGATATTAATGCCAGTGAGAGTTTGGTACTCACAGGCTATGGAATCAGCAGAGTGTTGGTGACTTTTACACACCAATTTTACCCGACTTTTTCAGTCACCCCGCTCTGTGCCTTTAAGTGGTCTTCCGCTTCGTGACTGAGTTGTTGCTGTTCCTAAACGCTTTCACTATTCAATAATACCACCAATAATACCAATAACAAGCCGGGATGAAATTTCACAAATTGACTTATTGCAAAGGTGGTATCCTATCACAGTACCACACCTGAATTCACTGAACTCTTCAGAATGGCCCATTTTTTTCCACAAATGTTTACAGATGCAGATTGCATGACTAGGTGCTTGATTTTATACACCTGTGGTATGTATCCCAATACCTTTGTCCATATAGTGTAAACCAAACAGAGAAGATAAAGTGAAATTCTGGTGTGAATTCCATGTAAATATGGGTAATATAACGCACAGCATCTACACCATTTACATACCATCCTAACCTAATATTTACATTAGTTTTTACAGAGTATGCAGCATACAGTATAACTATATCCTCAGTTGCCTTGGACAAGTCTTTTAAATACAAACCCGTTTATAAGGTGGACATTGCCGAAAGGTTAAAGCGGTACGTTTACTGGTCACTGTTAGGGCACTTCTGGCAAATGTATACTTTGCACCTACATTAAAGGTAATGATACATAATTTTCCTAAGGTTAAAGCAAGTTTGTGTTTTGGCTTTATTTCGAGAGGAATCGAATGCATCTTTAAACACCATGTTGTAAATTATGTACATGTAGCTAAAATAATAAACATCCCTGAATCAACAGAACAATAAAAAGCCACAAGCAGAGAACAGAGCAGGGTAACTAACAAGTGAAGATAAATGCTTAGAACATTGTGTGGGAGTTACAGCCACATAACCTGTAATTTAAGAAGCGACACTTTCTACGTGCTGTCTGCTCACCTTCTCGGAAGCAGCACACAAGACGGGCAAGGTGTTCGTTCCTCTGTGTTTCAGCGGGAGACATTCCAGTGAAGACAGTTATTTTTGTAACTGAACACACTTGTTTGAAGAGCCAGAACATACAAAGTAAAGGCCAATTAAAATACGATATTTGCAAAACTATGCAGCTTCTGTGTAAATGAAAAACATTATGAACAACCTCAAAGTACTTTTGTGCTGGGGAATTGTTTTTTTTTTGTTTGTTTTTTTGTCTAGATTACTAAAAAATTCTATGATTTTACTCATTACATTCCTGTCTTATCATATGCATTCATATACAAAATGTTTACATGAAAATGAAGATTTAGTATAGAGGACTAGTGGGCTTCAGCCGCGCACCATACTTCTGTGCATTAAAATGATGGTATTGATAGTAAGTACAGTGGAACCTCGGAACTCTAGCTTAATCCGTTCTAGAAGGCTGACTGAGAACTGATTTGTTCGAAAACCGAAAAACAAAATTTTCAACAACGAGGTTCCAATGAGGTACCAAGTCAGTAAGCAGGAATTATGCAGAGTCATATCTCCCAACATTTCAAATAGATGAAGAGGGACAGTTTAATTTTAGGGGTGTGAGCGGGGGTGTGACCAGGGGCAGGACTGTTCTGAATTGTTGGTGACTTACTGATAAACATTTTATACAACTAAAATGTAATTAAGAACAAGAATAATATATCTTGCTTACACATATTGCTTTCAAAACTCATTTATTGTAGTTTAACCCCTTAATCTTTCCTAACATTAGGGCATGCTATGCCATCATGCAAAAGGAGGACTTTAACATGTTGGAGAATAGCACATCCTAATAATCAGGCCCTCCTTCCCGCATGTATACTTACCATCCTTACCAGATCCATTCGAAGGGACTACCTGACAACTGAGGCAGTCCCCCTGCAGCCAATCCGGCTGATCCGAGTCATGTGATCGTGATAACACCACAATCACATGACTCTGATCAGCGTGATTAACAGGTTGACTGTAAATCTGTAAAAAAAAAGCTGGCTCTGGTTACCTCCTTCTCTGAAGCCAGAAGGTTTTACAAGGAGCTCCCATTAACTCTACTTAGCTAAGCACTGCTGTGCAGGGCCGGCTCATCGGCTGAGAGCATTAGCTAGGCATTCTTAATCAATGAGCACCCCATGCACCACAGGACTAGCTGAGTGCAGCTTCCAGGCTGTAGTGGTTATGGTACTTGGAGAGTTACATAGTTACATAGTTACATAGCTGAAAAGAGACTTGCGTCCATCAAATTCAGACTTCCTCACATTTGTTTTTTGCTGTTGATCCAAAAGAAGGCAAAAAAAAAACAGTTTGAAGCACAATTTTGCAACAAGCTAGGAAAAAAATTCCTTCTTGACCCCAGAATGGCAGTCAGATTTATCCTTGGATCAAGCAGTTATTACCCTACATTGAAAGATTATATCCTTAAATATTCTGTTTTTGCAAGTATGCATCTAGTAGCTGCTTGAACATCGGTATGAACTTTGATAAAACCACTTCTTCAGGCAGAGAATTCCACATCCTGATTGTTCTTACAGTAAAAAAAACTTTCCTTTGCCTTAGACTAAATCTTCTTTCTTCCAGTCTATACGCATGGCCTTGTGTCCTATGTAAAGTCCGGTTTGTGAATAGATTTCCACACAATGGTTTGTATTGGCCCCGTATATATTTGTATAATGTTATCATATCCCCTCTCAGGCGACGTTTTTCTAAACTAAATAGGTTTAAATTTGTTAACCTTTCTTCATAGCTGATATGTTCCATTCCTTTTATTAATTTTGTAGCCCGCCTCTGCACTTTTTCTAGTGCCATAATATCCTTCTTTAGAACAGGTGCCCAAAATTGCACAGCATATTCAATATGGGGTCTTACCAGTGATTTATAAAGAGACAAAATGATATTCTGTCCCGAGAATGAATGCCCTTTTTCATGCATGACAATACCTTACTGGCCTTGGCCACTGCTGATTAACATTGCACATTGTTGCATAGTTTGTTGTCTATAACAATTCCCAAGTCCTTTTCGTGTGTTGTTATCCCTAATTCGCTTCCATTAAGGGTATACGTTGCTTGTGTATTCTTTACGCCGAAGTGCATAACTTTGCATTTTTCAACATTAAATTTCATCTGCCATTTGAGTGCCCAGTCCCCAGTCTATCTAAATCCCTCTGCAGCAAAGTAATATCTTGCTCACATTGTATTATTTTACAAAGTTTTGTGTCATCTGCAAACACTGAAACATGACTTTCAATGCTGTCTTCAAGATCATTTATAAACATGTTAAATTGAAGGGGTCCCAGAACAGACCCCTGAGGGACACCACTTGCCACCTCTGTCCAGCTTGAAAATTTACCATTAATGGCAACTCTTTGTACTCTGTTTTTAAGCCAATGTTTTACCCAAGAACAAGCATTTTCATCTAGACCGATTTCCTTGAGTTTGAACACTAATCTATTGTGTGGAACTGTATCAAATGCCTTGGCAAAATCAAAATAGATCACATCCACAGCAACACCCTGATCTATACTTCTACTTACTTCTTCGTAGAACGCAATCAGGTTAGTTTGACATGACCTGTACCTTATAAAACCGTGCTGATTTTTGCTGATAACCATGTTCTTCTCAAGGAATTCTTGAATATTATCCCTTAATAACCTTTCAAATATTTTACAAGCCACAGAAGTTAAGCTCACAGGTCTATAATTTCCAGGCAAGGATTTTGAACCCTTTTTGAATATAGGAACATCTGCCTTCCTCCAATCCTCCGGAACACTTCCTGAAGGAAAAGAATTTTGAAAGATTAAAAAGAGAGGTTCACTTATTTCTACACTTAGTTCCTTAAGTACACATGGATGGATACCGTCAGGCCCTGGAGCTTTGTTTATATTAACTTTCTTTAGTTGCTGCAGCACCTTGTCTTGAGTTAACCAATTACAATTATTCTGCAAGTCTTTAGTAGCAATCATTTGCACATCTATTGCCATGGGATCTTCCTTAATATATACGGAGGAGAAATAGTTATTTAAAATTCCTGCCTTTTCCTGGTCTTCATTAACTAACACCCCTGTTTCAGTTTTTAGTGTACCTACACTTTTATTTTTGGTTTTTTTAGAATTTATGTACTTAAAAAATGCTTTGGGGTTGGTTTTGCTCTCTTTAGCTACCATTTTTTCATTTTGAAGTTTAGCAAGTCTAATTACCTTTTTGCACGCATTATTTGCTTCCTTATATCTTTTATAAGATGCATCTGATTTGTCTGATTTAAATGCTTTAAATGCCCTTTTCTTATTTTTAATCTCTTGTTTTACTTCTCTACTAAGCCAAATTGGTTTTAATTTGTTACTTTTATATTTATTTACCAATGGTACATACTGAGAAATGTACCTTTCTAATATTTGTTGGAAGATGATCCATTTATCCTCAGTGTTCTTTTCACTAAAGAGTTTATGCCAGTCGATATATTGTAAAGCTTCCCTTAACTTATTGAAATTGGCCTTTTTAAAATGATATGTTTTAGTATACCCCATGTGCTTTAGTTTTTTTTTAGTTTATTTCAAAGGACACTATATTGTGTTCACTATTTCCCAAGTGCTCACCTACTTGAATGTTGGTCAAAAGATCAACGTTGTTTGTTAAAACCAGGTCCAGACAAGCGTCCTTTCTAGTTGGTGCTTGTACAAGTTGTGACATGAAGGTGTCATTTAACAAGTTTAAAAACCTAATTCCCTTTGCCGAGCTACTAGTCCCTCTGTCGCAATTTATGTCCGGGTAATTAAAATCGCCAATAATTAAAGTGTTACCCAAATTTGCAGCTTTCTCAATTTGCTCAAACAGCTGTTGTTCCTCGTCAATATTAACATTAGGTGGTTTATAACATATCCCAACCAATAGTAGGTTTCCCTTCTTTTCACCCAAGCAGATATTTACCCATAAAGCTTCCACATTTTCCTCATCGCATTCCATTTGCTTAAGATTTGGCTTTAAATCATGGTTGACATACAAACATACCCCACCATCCTTCTTGTTTTTCCTATCCTTCCTAAATAACATGTACCCATTTAAGTTAACTTCCCAGTCATGTGTCTCATCCCACCATGGTTAAGTTATGCCTATTATATCATATTGTTTAGTGTATGCTAATGCCTCTAGTTCCCCCATTTTGTTATTTAGGCTCCTTGCATTAGTAAGCATACATTTAATATTATGCGTCACTTGTATATTTTGTGAATTATCAACATTACATAGCTTCTCTGTTCTGAGCTTGCCCCTCCACCTGTCTCCACCTCCCTTATACTGTGCTAAAGTCCATCTCCTTTCTGTCCTATCTCCATTTTGTAGATTGCTATGACCCTCCCCCCCACTACTAGTTTAAAATCTCCTCCAACCTTCTAGCCATCCTATCCCCCAGCACTGCAGACCCTCTCCTGTTTAGTTGCAATCCATTACTACTATAAAGGTTGTACCAGAATGCAAAGTCGGCCCAGTGCTGTAAAAACCCCAAACCCTCTTTCCTGCACCTAGACTTAAGCCACGCATTGACCTCTCTAATCTCCCGCTGCCTTTCCACTGTAGCGCGTGGCACAGGTAATATCTCAGAGAATACCACCTTGGAGGTCCTTTTCTTAAGTTTGCAACCTAATTCCCTGAAATCATTCTTTAGGACCTTCCATCTTCCTCTTACTTTGTCATTCGTACCAACATGGACCATGACCGCTGGGTCATCCCCAGCCCCTCCCAATAATCCATCCACTCTGTCAGCAACATGCTGGACCCGAGCACCCAGGAGACAGCAAACTGTCCTGTTGAGCCAATCAGAGCAGCAGATTGCCCTATCTGCTCTCCTAGAGTCCCCTACCACCACAACCTGTCTTGCCTTCCTTACATTTTGATCCCCACCCGTACTAGGGGGGCTGTTAGCTCGGCTGTTAGAAGTAACAGCTTCCTCTAATACAGATGCTCCCAACATCTTCCCTCAAACGGGCAAATCTGCTAGGTTGCACCAAATCAGGACTAGCTAGCCCTTTCCTCTTCCCTCCCTCCCTGCTTCCTCGCCCCACTGTCACCCAGCTACATGCCTGTTCCCCATCTGTATTATCTCCTCCCTCTCCAAGTTCCTTCAACGTAAAGAATATGAAAGACATAGAAAAGCCCAGTGGTTGAGAAATCATTCCTCATGAATTTTGGTTGTTATAGCAAAGAAAAAAAACATAAGGTCGTTCTCGATGTACAGGTAATACGCAAAGTTGGGCGTGTATCTAAATCATAATCTGTGCCATTATTGGCAAAACTTGTGGTAGTAAAATTACATAAAAAAGTACAACTGTATCAACCCTTAAGTAGAAACCAGAAAACTAAAATAAAACAGATATATTATTTAAAAAGCATTACAACAACAACAAAAAGAAATAGCATGTAGTTAATGTTATCAGTCTATAGCAGTACTTCACTTTGCAATTAAAGTCAAGATCAGCTGAAGTTTAGGATCTCACAAAATCATTACTTTCTAGATCTGAAAGGGGTCATTGACACTGTTTAAAAACCATTATGTGGAACGGACTTTTGTACACCATTAATGTAAATTTTTAATGCATTTGGCAAGCACAGTAATTACTCTGAGGGGTCCAACAACTTGACCTCTTGAAAAGATTTCTGTTAAAAGTCTTTTTGTTTCAAAGTTGAAGCCCACCGTTTAACCTGCTAATCTATGCATTATTAGTGTAACATAGAGGAAATTGCTGTAATTGGCCTCTTAGAAAATGCCAATAAAATGCTTATCTCCAAAAGATGGTAAACAAATGACAGCTAGGGCAGTAAAGATTTGGAAAACATTGACCCAGTGATGTAATCTTTGTCACACATTTAAAGATTTTCTTCCTACAATATGTCTTTTCCACTTAGGTTTTTTTTTTATTATTTAAAATGCAAAAGCAACAAAACATATATCATAGAAAAATTACTCACTAGTTTATCTGGATTTCAAATGAATTGGAATGTCATAGACTTGAATAATTTAGAGGCCCCGTAAATGGCCGACAAATCCTATTTTTATTGGTAAAGCAACGAGCTTTCTGAATACAAGAGCACATATTAACTCAGAAGTGACCCAGTCACTAGATGGTTTTATACATTTATAGAGACATCCCACTGCCCAAATACAATTTTAAAAATCAATAAGTAGATATACCCCAATGAAAACATGCATTTAATTATGTATTTTTCATTTGTGATATATCCAGAAACATCTTGCAAAAACTGCAGATCTCTTGTATGTAGGCTTTGCAATACCTCCTCTTCTTCTCCAACCCAAACTTTTTGTTGTGAATTATTCTGCGATGTAGAATTTTTAAAATTCCAAGGGATTCTCATCACTCAAGTACTTCCGATAATTACAATCCATAATAATAATGTCCCTCAACCAGCAGGGTAGTTGGAAGGAAGATCAGAAGTTCTCCAAAAAGAATGATAGAACAATAAATTATGGTTAATACCTAGTGCATATTTCACATATTTGTAAATTCTTACATCAATATCTTTGGTTTCTTGAAATTGTATGTTTTCATTTAATTTGGTATTTGAAATTCTAGATTGAATCTACAGAATGACGTATTCAAATTTTCGAAAATAAAACATGTATGATTATTCACGTTAAAGAGCTCAAGAGGTCTACTCCACTCTTCAGGCAGCAATGATGGGACAAAGTAAATAAAGCAAATATTGAATTTGAAATATTGAATATTGAAATATTAAATCACAGGGATGGGATTTAACACACGCAACATCTACCATCTCATGTGTAAAGTCCTATTAAAGTCTGTATTAATCCACTTTGAGTGCTACGATCTTTTTCTCACTTTGAATTCGATGTAGGGGATTTGATAGGGAGCAGTCCTTTCTTCTGATATACAAATGCAACCTCTACCAGTTCACGCTGTGGGTTTTTAACAAAAAACTAATGTAAACCATTTCACTATGGTGGAATGCTGCACTCAGCTCTACAGTTTATAAACCAAAATTCTAGTTCACTGGATCCATCTTTCTCCCCAGTCCCCTGTCTCTCCATGCAGCCAGCAAGTTGTTTAGGCCTTTCACGGCACACTGTCCATGCTACATCTTGCATTCATCTACTGTATGCTGGAATCTCTCTTTTTTTTAAATTATTATTATTTTCTCAATATTTTTACATTCCTAGAACCTGCTTATTACAAACAGTCCTTCACAAGTTTTACGCTTTTAAAAGTAACATTTTAATTATCTGACCTTGTGCACATTTCCCATAGCCACTCATCCATTTTGACTCATTAAACGCTATTATTCTTACTTGACTTAATTGGCTTCTTTAAAGTCAAGATAACGAATTAGTGACATGGAAATAGAAAAAGGATCAAATAATTTTTTGGGCTGTGTCATTCAAAAATAAATTAATTGCAAGTCTGCCTACTTTCATTATAAATGTAAAAAGTTAAATAATGAATACTTTGAAAATCATGCCTTGGTAAATATATTTTCTACAATTTCAGTAAATATTACCAGAAGCTTCAAGAATCTGTACTATAACAAGCATTTCGTCAGTATATCTATACTAATATTTAGTTAACATGTTTCTAATTCAATAAAAAAAAACTAATTTCGGCAAAATAAATCTGAATAGCATATTAAAGGCAAAACAGGTGATAAAGAAAAATTCTCCAATCCCAGCTATAGTCACAACTCGTCTATTGTAGCCTACATTTTGCCGCTCAGATTTAATCCGCTAAAAATTCCATGTTAACTGAATTACCTTGCAAGCCTTCATATAACTTCGAAGAAATGATTGCTGGTTACCATTGTTTTTTCAAAACATAACATTATATGAGGAAGCTGCATTTAGAGTCTTATGTCTTTACATTAAATAGACACTATAGTCAACAGAACAACTATAGCTTAATGTAGTTGTTCTGGTAAGTATAATCATTGCCTTCAGGCATTTTCATGTAAACACTGTCTTTAGAGAGAAAAAGCAGTGTTTACATTGCCCCTAGCGACACCTCCAAGTGGTCACTCCTCAGATGGCTACTGGAGGTTCTTCCTGGCTCAGTGCTGCACAGTAGCCAGCTCTGCCGTTCAGCCTCTCCACGCCCCGCCCCTTGCCGACTTTAGACAATCCAATGCTTTCCCCATGGGATTGGCTTAAAATCGGCAATTCTGATGATGTCACCAAGGGGGCGGGGCCAGTGCCAGCGGAACCGCACGGCGCTGGAAATAACGTGAGTTTTTAATGCTTTTAAGGTGGGTAAAGGGGGGGCAAGACACCTTAATGGTGGGTTTTGCACTATAGGGTCAGGAATACGTGTTTGTGTTCCTGACGAATACATGTTTGTGTTCCTGAGCCTATAGTGTGCCTTTAAGTTGCATGAAAAACTGTTTCTCCAAAAAACCACAAAGCAATTTCTATAAGGTAGATAGAAACTTTTTTATGACTCAGTATGCAGTATACATACCCAACCTTATGTTAAAGGGCAATTGTCACTTCATTGCTTAAAGCATTTAAAATCACCTATAACTCGTGTTAAAGGGACACTATAGAAATGCTATGAAGTTGCTCAGGACAAGACCCTGCTCAAATAAGCTTACAATCTATGAGGAATTGAGGTAGGTAAATATAGCTTTAGCTATCCTGCCCAAGGACACTTACTGCTGAGGGTGTTTTGACAGGGATGGGTGTACCTAAGGTAGTGATATTAACTCTGCTCTAACCAGCCAACATATTTTTTGAAATTATGCTCATTGTTTTTTTATATCCACATTGATCCTGATGCAAAAATACAGCACCAAAAAGTTAATCGCCAAAAAGCATAACGACCTGGCTAATGTGTAAAACTGCCGGCTAAGAGAAGACATTAGTGGGAATGGGGAAGTAGGAAAAAGAATCGTCTTCACACCACGAACAGAAATGAACGCACACTAGCACAGGCACTAAACAAAGTCAGAATGATCACTTCATTCTATGCCTTAGACAATACCCATTCTTTTTATCATTATTGAATTTTTTTTTTCTGCATGGGGACAGGTTGATTTCTAGGTTAACTTACTAACACATCCCCTAAGCGTTCGATATCATTTTCCCTTTCAGTAGGATTAATTGCTCCTCAGAGGTTAAGTACTTCATCTATATTTCCGAGGCATGGTTACTGTTTGTATAATGCAGGCATGCAGAAGTGCCATGGATCATCATTTTGCTGGGAGCTTAGCGATGGGCTGGGTTGGAGATATAAGATATGATTATTAATAGGACATAGCGAACACTCAGGGATGTCTAACACAGATCACTAGCAGCCAAATTGGGCTTTGCCGTCTTGCGGAATATGTTTTAAAAGGACTTGTTTTTGCACAATACACAGTTAACTATAATTTAGAATTTTCGCAAATCATGTGACTTACATCCCACACTTCTCATTAAAAACAGTTCCTTTAAAATAAAATAAAATAAAAGTCTGGATTTCAGCATTATTGCTGTATTGTAGGGTGTATAAAGAAATTCATTTGAGGCTGTTCCAGCTGCAGAACGAATCAATACTCATTTCCATCTCCTTGACAGAGAGAGTCAAGTAAAACATAAAACACGTGAAAAGTAAAGAAAAAAAAATCTGAAGCTACACTGAACAATAGAGGCATTTTGATAAATTGTGGAAAAGTGCTTCTTTTCTCAACGTGCTTTAAATGACTGATCTCCTGCCTATCGATGCATGCAGTCTTCGGTGAGCCTCTTTTTGGACAGGTCTGTCTATTTGTTTCCTCCACTAAAATTAAAGGGGGTAGTTTCTAGCAAATGGTTCACATGCTATAATGTAATAGAAGCAAAATATGTAAATAATGCTTTGGAATGGAATTTAAATTAACACATAGATTTGTCTAGCAGTGCTTGTAAATGGAGTATGTTCCATCCCCATCTCTTAATATGGCTCCAAAGGTTAGACATGTGTTGGTCATTGAGCACAGAAAGGCAATTCTGCCCAGTATTCATATATTTGGTAAAGGTTTAAATAAAATGTATTTTGTGTAGGCTCCAAATAAAGGAACCCCTGTGATATAAGGTATAATGCAGTTTGTGCTGAACCACATATGATGAGGTCAGCTATCACTCACCTGCCAGTCACAGCCTCCTATATATGCTCAGGCAAATGCTTCCTCATTAGCCCAAGCAGCACAGAAGGAAAAAATTACTGAGGATTTTTATTTCACATTAAAGCATGAATAAATGGCTTAATACTGAATGGCAGAATGGTGCCAGGGGTCTCCAAACACTATAAACACCTCAATGAAATGCAGCTGTTACAGTGCCTACATTGTCCATTCAACTCTAGAATTCATGTATTGCAGTGGCCATTCACGGTAGCCATGTTTTTTTGTTTTTGCTTTATAAGCGTTTTTGGCTAGTGATTGAATGACCAAATAATGTTCATGTTACAGACACTTCTACACATTTAGCTTTGGGTCTGTGGCCGGAGATTAAACCATTTCACCACATGTCTGGATGTGGCCACCTTGGAATCTGAAAATGAGCAACTCTAGGAGACATTTCTGGATTTGGTTAGAATGGGTGGATTTTGTTGTCTGTAAATTATGATTTCTTGATTTGGTTAGAACTATGAAAGATATCTTAATTCAGTACCATTTCCATGCCACAAATGTATTTTGCTTCCAGGTGTTTAATAATGATTATTCTTTCATCATTATTTGTAATTTGCACATCTCCTGATGTTGGTAATTTCTGTATCTCCTCTAGATAGAACACTGTCTAACTTGACATCTCAGTTGTTTAAAGCAGTTATAAAATGGTTTCATGTCATTGGTTTTTTACTATTTTTTTAACCTAGATCTAATGTTGGGTGGGCTGTTAAAGATTTGTAGGGTATTTACTACGTGAGAATTCAAATTTAAGGCCAGTGTATAGGACTAGCAAGCATACCTGACCTAGAGAATTTTTCCAGTTCAGCTGTTTTGACCTGAAATGTGAATTTTACTTTGAATTCTTACTTTGGTAAATAACCCTGGTAATTCTAGCCTCTATCAGGTTTATTTTTTTCAGGACATCACATTTGAAAAGAAAGACACAAGTCATGGAAACAGGTTTTGACAGGAGACAAAAGCTAATAGATCAATGTAGTTCGTCCATTCCTATATAAAAGCTGAGGCATTCTTGATGTAATACCTGCTTGTTGGTTCTTGGGTGAGAAGAACAGACGTGTTTACCCAGGTGAACTCAAGGACGCTTAATTTTCTTTGTCTGTTATTAAATGTTTTTCTGCAGAGGAAAGTTTGCTATTAGAAAATTGCTATTTACCTATAAAGACCTCTCTATAAAATCTATACTAGCATTTGCATAGTGTGTTTTACTGTTTCCGGACTTGAAGGAGAATTAATCAAGGAAGTCACCCATCTCTCTCCAATTAACAATACAAAAACCTAGGATTTTCAAGTCAAGTCAAGCAGCCTGTTGCCATTACCACTTCTTAAGGCTGTAGAATATCTGAGTATGATGTATCACATGTATTAGATATTTCAGACTAGTGGTACTATTTTCCAGAGTTATAAAGTAATACTTTTACCAGCATGCCTCCTCCTCTGCCTGCTCACTATGTTTGTTCAGCTACTAGCAAATTCATTTGGCAGCAGCCATGTCAGTAAAGAATATAATACAGGGTAATTGAAAGATTCTGTGAGACTGGAGGACCTTGACCAGATATTTTAATAATAAGATGACATGGGTATTAGTTGTGCATCTTGTACAAATATGTTTATTCCAATCATCTATCATGATCAACGGCAGGCTGTAGAGGCAGAAGCTCCATCCATTTACACGTTTTACCAAAAATCTGACCCTACATCAGACAAAGTACTTCCGCAAAAGAAATTCAAACTCGGTCAACATGAGTATTTCATAAAGAATGTATCTTTATATAAAAAAAAAAAACGCATATATATAATAAATATATTATATAGTTGCTCTAATATATTAAGTGAATAGAGAGTATATAAATATAACAAATATAACTACTTATTATGCAGAGAATTCAGTGATCTCCAAATGGAACTGTGCAAAATGCATCCCCATTTGTAACCTTTCTCAAGTCTTCAAACATTCTAAAAAACATCCTAGAACTCACATATCTTTTGAGGAAAAGGATGGTGTTACAGGTTTGGACCATTACTATATCTTCTTCTGTTCTATAAGTGAATAATGTAATGTACTGTAACGTTTCCAGACATGGACAATTTTCTTCAAAGCTTTAATATCTCTGCAGCAAGCAACATCATTATACAGAGTTTTGAATAACTGGTGATGTAGGCAGTAGGTTTTAGCAAAGTATATCCATCTAATAGGCCATAATTCAACCTAGAGTGGCTCATTAATACATTTTATTTCAGAAAGCCATAATTGTAACTAGGGTGGTCCATTGATAGATATTAGTTATAGGGGATATCATGTGGCATTGTCTGTTTTGCTATCCAGTTAATGTCCCTTTCTACAGAATTTAGTACAATTTGTTAGGGTCTATGCCGTTGAATTTGAAGGAAAATAGGTTTAGTACTGCATGAAAATCCGGACAATTCAGACCAAAATACAGGATTAATTCTTACTTTACAGTTTTGTACGGTTTAAAATCCCATTGTTGACTTTTTGACACTCGAAATACTCATTTTGTTCATAAGTAACCTTAATAAATCCAACCTATTTCAATGCAATATGCTGATACAATAAACAATTATGAAAGTATTAATTATGAAACTGGCATGTTATAAACAAATAAGCTTATGTAACTTTCAATCCTAGCAACAAACATAAGAACAAATTCAATTAAAAGTAAGGACATCTCTTACAAAGACTAAACCCTCATTTCAATTAAGATAATTATCCTCTTTTCATGATGGAAGATTTTAAGTCTATAAATGTTCTTCTCTCAAAACAAGTTACTTTCTTTCCTAATAATTACAGAGTGCAACTTGTAACAGCTTTCTTAGTTTACATTCATTTTAATTACAGTGCTGAATAAACAGTATTACTAATGACGATTTAAAAGCTGTTTACCTACGGGTACGTGCCTGGATCACAGGCTTTCATTCATGATCAATTTGTGTATATTTCTTATACATTCAGTTGTCTACCTTTGTTCATCACTATTATCACTAACATTTGCATAATAATAAAAAACACTATAAACTCTACAAAAAAATATTTCCACAGTTAAATAAATTAAAGGAACACTATAGTCACCTAAAATACTTTAACTAAATGAAGCTGTTTTAGTGTATAGATCATTCCCCTGCAATTTCACTGCTCCATTCACTGTCATTTAGGAGTTAAATCACTTTGTTTCTGTTTATGCAGCCCTAGCCACACCTCCCCTGGCTATGATTGACAGAGCCTGCATGAAAAAAAAAACAGGTTTCACTTTCAAACAGATGTAATTTACCTCAAATAATTGTATCTCAATCTCTAAATTGAACTTTCATCACATACAGGAGGCTCTTGCAGGGTCTAGCATGCTATTAACATAGCAGGGGATAAGAAAATCTTAATTAAACAGAACTTGCAATAAAGAAAGCCTAAATAGGGCTCTCTTTACAGGAAGTGTTTATGGAAGGCTGTGCAAGTCACATGCAGGGAGGTGTGACTAGGGTTCATAAACAAAGGGATTTAACTCCTAAATGGCAGAGGATTGAGCAGTGAGGCTGCAGGGGCATGTTCTATACACCAAAACTGCTTCATTAAGCTAAAGTTGTTCAGGTGACTATAGTGTCCCTTTAAAGCATCATTTTGATTCATACTCAAGTTGTTATAATGTGACTATATAACTTGAAGTGTTCTTTATATAAATATATATAAAACACTGAATAATATGGTTATTAACTAATAAAGTTATTGTAAATTTAGCGGTAATGTCAACTTGAAGACGTAGCAGTTTTCATTGTGGAAGTGGCCATTTTGAAAATGCTTTACTTTTGTCACAGACTCCGACATCTCTGCCGGCATGGCTGCACTCAAACATAGCAGCCACACTGTCAGACATATTTTTAACTTACCTGGGGCTTGGCAGGCAGCTACTGGTCTCACTCCGTTCCGGTCCTCGTTCTTAAGAACGCTGGCTGCTGCGGACTAGACTTTTATAAAGAACTTACCTTCGCCCATATCAGAAGATGGTGCCGATGTGCGTGCGACATCACATCATAGATGCGCACACACGTCTTGGGGTGAGATGCCAGAGACAGCCAATTACATACTAAGGAGGGTTATTTAAACCCAAATTACCTTTTTGTCAGTGCCATGCCGTGGTTTCCTTTTGCAGGTTATCTGAGAGAGTGTTCCTGATCGTATTATTTCTGGTATTTGACTTTGGCTTCGTTTTTGACTTCCCTGATTTCTGGTATCCTTGACTTTTGGCTTTCCCTCATCGTTATGTCTCATTCTGTTTCCCTGACCTCGGCAAGTATTTTGACTATTCTTGGGTATGTTAAGGTCCGGTGAGACGTTACACTTAGTCCTAGGTGTGATACCATTTCTGCTTGCTGGATCAACTAGTAATCCTGACAACTTTACAAAGAGGAAAAAAAATGCTGCCAATCAGATACTGTTATTTTAAACGTTTCCCATAATTCCACTGTACAGGATAGAGGAAGTGTAGTGTTTGCTTCATGTTGATACAGAATGGCATACCAAGGAAAAACCAAGCTAGCTAGGAATGTGTTGTTACAATTCCATTAAAAGAACCATTAAATAAATACAAAATTAACAAATACATAGCCTATAAACTAAGTAATGGTTCTAGAGAAACATTAATAGTTTTAGAGACAAATGTACAACACGGAAATATGTTAGTATTTTACAATAATAAATTCCAATAATATGTGTAGCCATTAGACTTTATAGACTCTACTTTAGAAATGTGTTTAGTTACAAACTGCAATTCGTCTGGATTTGTATTAAATATGTTTATTGTCATTACAACAGCAATGCGGGTATCAAACGGTTTTCTGTTAATACAAATAATCGCCTACGCGGAGGTTTGTAGATCTGAACAGGTATATAAATGCAGATATTCGCTGCGCAGAGGCGTGTATAACGGTTTGTGTACATAAAAGCAGATAGTCGCCTACTTGAAGGCGTGCATTTCAGATCATCTAGATTTATCACGTTCAGTTACTGTATATCCGTGTATGTTAGCATATCTTAATAGCTATATGATGTCTTTAGGGAAGCAGTAGTAAATTACATTAACCTAAGGCCCAATGAGGCAATGTGGCAGGAAAACAGTCGTTTTCCCACTGAGTGATGACCCGTAAATACATCTGTTTTAGCATGGACTATGGTATGCCACTCTCAACATCTGAACGTCTATTTCGTGTGTGCATGCTGCAATGGTTAAAGCCTCATATTCGTATAATACGTTAAGTAGAGGAGGCATAATCATGACATTATAAACCGTAAATACTATGCTCCACATCTGGGTATCTATTTCGTGTGTGCATGCCGCCAAGGCCGGAGCTATTTACCTATGTGTGACGGTAAGTAAAGAAAGCATAAACAAGACACATTTATGTTAGGTATAAATGGTAGAAGTAACGTAATGATCAGACATTCAAAAATTAAGAAAGGGATACATTTGTTTGCCTTTTGTCGCCTACGCAGAGGCTGGTTGGTCATTGCATGTATGGTACAGCAAATATATGCATATTTATTTGCTCGTATTGTATAGCTATACGGCTTGTAATGTGCCTTTATTGTGCTTGCACAGGCGTATATGGTTTTGGGTGTTTCTGCCTTGGGCATATTAATTGTTTGTGCCTGCGGGTTCCGTGACTTTTTGCTGGTGTGTTGCGTTGTGTCTCAACCCTCAGTGGCCTAGCAGCGTATTTATTGTATCTTGCTTCTCTGCTAATGGCATTCGGTCTGTTAGCTTCCTAATTGTGTCCCCTCTATGGGGCTTTTATCTGACGTTTAACCTTGTCCTGTTGTGCTCTGGTACATGTGTCTGCTAACTACCCGTGTGTCTGAATATCCATTGCCTTGTGTAGCTTGGTGTTTCATGGTCGTGCGTGTCCATTTCTGTTCTTTAGTTATCGCTGTACTCGGTGTGACTATTCAGTTTAGTGAGCTAGGGTGCGCCAGCGTATAATATAGAGGACCTCGATAGTTTGTGTGTTCTAAGTGTTGAGTGTCCCTCAGTCCTATTGCGTTGTAGCCTGCCTGGATGTCTGGTTTTCAGTGTGTGTGTGCCGATTTTGTTTAGAATATGTTTATTGGTTTTACAGTACAGATTCTAAGGTATACGTATTTGTGTTTAAGCAGATAGGTGTCTGTGCAGAGGCGTAGTCAGCCGTACATGTGAGGGGGATCAGGTTGTTGCCTTCATGGAGGCATTTGGGGATTATTTACTTGTTTTGTAGTCTTTAGTTGCGTGTGTTGTTGTGTACCTATTGTCGCTCTTACTGTGCTAGCTTCGGTTTTGTTGTTGTTTTGTGTGTCAAGGGGTTGGGTGTGGTGTGGTGTTAGTTCTAGGATGTGGTCCTGTGTGGTGTTATTTGGCGTCCGTTAATGTAGTAGCTATATGGCTAGTTGTCCCTATTCGTGATTGTAGCCCAGTAGGTGGCTATGTGTGTGGCTCACGAATGTCGTCGTGTCTGTAGGCAGTATGTTCGTCTCAGGTGTCATCAGTTGTCATTGTGGCGTGGTGTTGACTGGGTGTGGGTCAAGGTGGGGTGGATTGGGGTGGTCCGCGGCCCGCCTCCTGTCGCCCGCCCGGCTCGCCGCGTCTTGCTGTCTTCAGTTTGTTTTGTTGTATTTCTCTCTCCCTCGTCCTCCCGTCTCTGCTTACGACACATTTAGGTGTTGTCTGAAGGAGTCTGACGTAGTTAGCCTCGTCCAGTGGAACCAGCGTTTGGTGTGACGGTCTCTGAGGTTCGGGGTTTCTGCTTTCATGTCCACTTTGTTATGGAAGGCGTGCTGGTTTGTTTCCAATAGGTGGGGATGGTCACTTTTGCCGCGTTTAGGAGTCTGGGAATAATAGATCTCTTGTATGTTAGTGTCGCCATAGTGGTATAGTGTAGAAGGAAAGTGGCTGGAGACTGTGGCAGGAGCTCATCCGTAACCTCATGTATTATCGTCCGGATTTTTTTCCCAGAATGGTCTAATGCGGGCGCATGTCCACCATATGTGTGTGAATGTACCGGTCTCCTCCTCGCATCTCCAGCATGTATCTAGGATTTCCAGGTTCCTGGCGTGGAGTGCCGTCGGTGTCAGGTACCATCTGGTGAATATCTTGTACGAGTTTTCTTGTGTGCGTGCCGAGCTCGGTGTTTTTTGTATCAGGGTGATGCTTTTGTCCCAGTCCGCTTCCGTCATGGTTTCTTCGAGGTCTTCCTCCCACTTTCTGATGCATGGTGGCACTAGTAGGTATCTGTTCATTATTAAGATAGTATATATTTGTGAGATGGCTCGCGGTGGTTCCTTGTCTTGTGTGCAGAGATTTTCGAATTGGGTTGGTTCTCTTGTAATGGACGGTTGTTGCGGGATGGATCTAACGTATTGGGTAATTTGTGCTCTTGCTAGGGCGTGAGTGAATGTGTGTGGTCTGCCCAGGTAGATGTCTACCAGTGGTCGGATGTTGAACGGGCGGAGGAGGATATCTTTTATGCAGGGTATTGTTGTATGTCCCGCTGGGCCTGGTGTGGGGCCGTAGTCCCCTGCAGGGAGGTCTGGGTTTTCTTTGAGGGGCAGGAGCGGGCCTGGGTCTGTTGTCAGGTAATGTTTTGTGCCTTGTCCGTGCCAAACTTGCATGGTCGCCGCCACGAATGGGTTGGTGATATGTTTGCTCCTGTATGCTGCCCTGGTGATCCATGGTAGGGTTCTGAGGTCACAGCTGGTCGTGTCTGCTTCTAGTTGTGTCCATGGTTTGGTGCCGCTGCCTACCGACCAACTGACGACTCTGGCGATGTGTGCCACGTGGTAGTATTTTTCAATGTCGGGGAGCGCTAGGCCCCCCCTGAGCTTGGGCAGGATCAGTTGGGTGTGCGCTATGCGTGGAGATTTGCACTTCAAGATAAAAGTGCGGACCTCTGTCTTGAGTGACGCGAAGAACGTTTGTGGGGCTCTTATCGGTACTGTTTGAAATATTAAGAGTAGCTTCGGTAGCAACGTCATTTTTACCGCGTTTACCCTGCCCAGCCAGGATATGTAGTAGGAGCCCCATCTATGTAATTCCTCCTTTGCTTTTTTTAATATTGGTATGTAGTTATGGGTGTATACAAGAAAGGTAATAGGGAGGAGTCAGGCAACTATAGGCCAGTAAGCCTTACTTCAGTAGTGGGGAAAGTGATGGAAACCATGTTAAAGGATAGGATTGCTGAACATCTAAAAACATATGGATTTCAAGATCAGAGATCATGCCAAACTAATCTTATTGATTTTTTTGATTGGGTAACTAAAATTATAGATCAGGGTGGTGCAGTAGACATTGCTTACCTAGATTTCAGTAAGGCCTTTGACACTGTTGCACATAGAAGGCTTATCAATAAACTGCAATCTTTAAGGTTTGTATACCAATATTGTTGAATGGGTAAGGCAGTGGCTGAGTGACAGGCAACAGAGGGTTGTAGTTAATGGAATATATTCAAAGCTTGGACTTGTCACCAGTGGGGTACCTCAGGGATCTGTACTTGGGCCCATTCTCTTTAATATTTTTATTAGTGATATTGCAGAAGGTCTTGATGGTAATGTATGTCTTTTTGCTGATGATACTAAGATATGTAACAGGGTTGATGTTCCAGGAGGGATAAGCCAAATGACAAATTATTTAGGTAAACTAGAAAAATGGTCAGAATTGTGGCAACTGACATTTAATGTGGTTAAGTGCAAGATAATGCATCTTGGACGTAAAAACCCAAGGGCAGAGTACAGAATATTTGATAGAGTCCTAACCTCAACATATGAGGAAAGGGATTTAGGGGTGATTATTTCTGATGACTTAAAGGTAGGCAGACAATGTAATAGAGCAGCAGGAAATGCTAGCAGAATGCTTGGTTGTATAGGGAGAGGTATTAGCAGTAGAAAGAGGGAAGTGCTCATGCCATTGTACAGAACACTGGTGAGACCTCACTTGGAGTATTGTACACAGTACTGGAGACCGTATCTTCAGAAGGATATTGATACCTTAGAGAGGGTTCAGAGAAGGGCTACTAAACTGGTTCATGGATTGCGGGATAAAACTTACCAGGAAAGGTTAAAGGATCTTAACATGTATAGCTTGGAGGAAAGACGAGACAGGGGGGATATGATAGAAACATTTAAATATATAAAGGGAATCAACACAGTAAAGGAGGAGACTATATTTAAAAGAAGAAAAACTACCACAACAAGAGGACATAGTCTTAAATTAGAGGGACAAAGGTTTAAAAATAATATCAGGAAGTATTACTTTACTGAGAGGGTAGTGGATGCATGGAATAGCCTTCAAGCTGAAGTGGTAGAAGTTAACACAGTAAAGGAGTTTAAGCATGCGTGGGATAGGCATAAGGCTATCCTAACTATAAGATAAGGCTAGGGTCTAATGAAAGTATTTAGAAAATTGGGCAGACTAGATGGGCCGAATGGTTCTTATCTGCCGTCACATTCTATGTTTCTATGTTTCTATAAATCCCCCGGGTCAGGTGTGAGCCAGATCCCCAAATATTTCATGCGGTGATCACACCAGCGATATGGTTGTTGACTCTGAATCTTTAGCTTGAGTGTGTTGCTAATATTTAAGTTCAGTATCTCCGATTTTGTGTAGTTGATTCGGAGGTTCGAAATGCGGCCATATATGTCGAATTCTGTCTGTATCGCTTGCAGCGATTCTTCCGGGTCCGTGACCACGAACAGCATGTCATCCGCATATGCCAGAGTTTTGTGGTGTGTGTTTCCGACTGTCAGTCCCCAGACGTCCTCATTTTGTCTGATCCTGCTTAGGAAGGGCTCCAGCGTCAGCGCAAATAGTACGGGCGAAAGCGGGCAGCCCTGTCTGGTTCTGTTGTGGATCTTAAACAGGTCTGTTAGCGCACCATTGATCCGGATTCGTGCCGTTGGGTCGGTGTAGAGCATCTGTACCCAGGCCATTTAGTGTGGGCCGATGCCCAGGGAGCGGAGTGTTTCAAACATCAGGTCCCAGTACACCCTATCAAACGCTTTCTCTGCGTCAGTGGACAGGAGTAGTACTGGGGCCTTCTGCCCCCTCGCGTGTGCTATGAGGTTTAGGGCCCTTATAGTGTTGTCCCTCACCTCCCTGCCCGAGATGAAGCCCGTTTGATCTGGGTGGATTGTGGCTGGTAGTAAAGGTGCCAGGCGTGCCGCCAGTATGGATATCGGTCGATAGCTTGGGCATAGTGTCCGTTCTTTGTCCTCCTTTGGGAGAAGGGTGATGTTCGCCGAGGTGAATTGGGCCGTTGGTGTGGCTCCATCTTAGATCGAGTTCAGGGCTTTCAATGGTTTCGGTAATAGGTCTTTTGCGAAGGTTTTGTAATATTGCAGGGGCATGCCATCTGGTCCCAGTGCTCTGCCTGTTTTTGCTTTTTTGATGGCGTGCGCCAGTTCCTCGGGTGTTATGGGGACCTCTAGTGCTTCTTGGTCCACCTCCTCTATTCCTGGTATATTTGCCGTGTCCAGGTATCTGCGGATGTCCTCCACTTTTTGAGATCTCTGTGTTTCTGGATTGGTTTGGCGGAGGCAATACAAATCCTGGTAGTAGTCGTGGAACGCTATCAAGATCTGATCCGGTAGGTGTCTGAGTTGTTGGTGTGCGTCTTTGATTTTCGGAATATATAGTTGGTTACGGCTTTGCTTCAGGAGATTCGCTAACAGTCTTCCGCATTTGTCCCCGTGTTCATGGATCATATGTTTGTAGTGTTGGTATGAGCGTTGGATTGCGCGGTTCAGGTGTGTGGTGAGTTGGGTCCGTTTGGTTGTGAGTTCTTCATATACCGTCGTGTCTAAGGTGCGTTTGTGTCTAGCCTCCAATACCTCGATTTCTTTGCTGAGTTTTAATATCGTCTGCACCGCCCTCTTCTTGCGGGTCGCGCATATCGTGATGAGTCTGCCTCGGATGACCGTTTTGTGCGCTTCCCAGCTTGTCAGTGGGGTCACATCGTCTGTCTCGTTGTTTGTGAAGTAATCCTGTATGTGGTGACTGATCTGGTCCACGACCGTGACGTCTGAGAGAATAGATTCGTTCAGTCGCCATGACATTTGCCTGTGTTTGTATAGTGGTGACCTCATCCGTATGCGAATTTGGCAGTGATCTGACCATGTCATTGGTAGGATTTCCGCGGTATTGAGCAGGGCTAGGTTTCGATGAGGTACTAAGAAATAGTCGAGTCTTGTATATGTCGAGTGAGTTGTGGAGTAAAATGTATAGTCCCGGGTAGACGGGTTTAGTGCCCGCCAGCAGTCTGCCAGCTGGTGGAGGTGTAAAAGGCAGAGTGTGTTGGCGTGTCTGTTGAGCGGTGGATTTCTGCGTGTATAGGTGGAGTCCTGGTCAGGGTGTATCGCCAGGTTGAGGTCTCCTCCTATGATCAAGGTGCCTTCCGTGAATTTCATCAACGTGTTTAGTGTACTTTGGAGGAAGTGATGTTGTTTCGTGTTCACCAGCAGATGCGTGCGCACACGCGCACAAACACACACAGAAGATCACTCACTCACTAGCAGATGCACACATACACAAAGACATCCACACACACAGAGGCAGACATACACACCCACAGAGGCAGGCAGACAGCTACAAACAGACAGCCACACACAGGCAGACAGACACACACACACACAAACAGGCACACACACAGACAGACAGTCACACACTCACACACATGCAGACAGACACACATTAATGCACAGGCAGTCACTCACACACTGACCTGCTTCTTACTTTCACATCCCTTGGAGTTCCTGGAGACTGGTTGTTGGGGAAGCAGGGACTCCTTCCTGCTTCCCATGCTGCAGTTACCCATCTCATTTAGCCCCACCCCCACCGCACAGTAGGATCCGCACCATCACACACAAAGCTCCACCCCCTGCCACACGATACGCTCCGTCCCAACTGCAATATTGTTTTTGTTTTTTTGTTTTTTTTTTATAATCCCAGCCGGCCATGTGCAAGCTGTGTCAGCCGCCTGGCGCCCTCTGCTCCCAGCTCGCACATGGCCAGCCGGGATTACAGGAGCCTGAACAATGATGATTATGGCTGTCAGCCCAGCCCCAGGTGCCGCAGCCCACCGGGAAATTTCCCGGTATCCCGGTGGGCCAGTCCAGGACTGTCTAGAAGTGTATATTCCACACTACCAATGCAGTTAGGAAAGGGAGTATGCTATACGGGTGTAATGGAAAGTCCTGGTTTCTCTCAAACTGCTCCAAAACTGTTTGAAAGACAACAATGGTATAGTGCCACTAGCCTCTTTGCACCATAACCACTACACTAAGCTACAGTGGTTGTGGTGCAATTTTACATAAACAAAGATTTTTGATTGAGGTCACCAGCAAGACTTTTTGGATGTGTCCATCTTAGCTAACTACAGAAATGAATCAAATTTAAAGACGAACATATTTTATTTATACAAACTAATTTATAATGTATACATTTACTGCCGTTTAAATATTTATTAACTACCAAATGTTTTCAGATTTACTAGAAAAGGAAAGTGACACGTTGGGAAAGAGAGATCAATTCAAATATATCCAAAAGTGTTATAATAATTCTTTGAGGATTATGTATAAGTAGCAGATATGGGCAAAGTTCTATAACTTGATCTAATGTATCTGATGATTGCACTGTGTTTATCAATTTACCCCAGAACTACTTTTCTATACATGAATGTTAACATTTCATATAACAAAAATGAAAATGTTTACCGAGAGACAATTTAAAGGACTTCTGGAATCACCCATCTCAACGAAGTGGTGTATGTGCAGGGGTCCTGTAATTTTAACCCTGCAATGTAGAAACAGCAATGTTTCTGCAAAAGAAAAAACTCTGTCCTGGAATCATATGCAGCTGAGAGCAGCACGCAGCATTTTGTCCACATGCCTATTCCTAATCCATTGTTTCTCAAAGAGAAGCATTGCATTGGAGCACAATCGCGCAAAACGTCAGCAGGCATGCTGGTGTCTTCAAAGGTGGAGTGAATGGCTGCAGCAGAGCAGTCCTGGCACTAAAAACATGTTAAGTAATTTAAACTTTAATTTTTAATCGCAAAGTGGTGTGGACAATGAGCAGAAGAGAGCCTATTAATAATTAATAATAAACTTTTGTTATTTTCAGGACAATAGGTTTAATATAATTCTGAAACATTTTTCTGTAAAAGAAACGCACATTCTGTTGATTTGTATCAGAGTGTATATTACTGTATAGTACATCATTTTCCTAATAACCAGAATAAAAGTATTGTTAAAAATTATAACAAATAGTCAAACGATTGGTGTTTTACAAAATAAAAATATGCTTGTGTTAGTTCCGGGCCTCCCTTTACACTTTTATAATTAATTGCTAGCAACAAAGGCATCGTTCTGCTAAAAAAAAATGCCTTTATTAAAGCTATAATTTTAAACTATTACTTTTTAATAAAGAATTCACAAGCTTCAATGGAATGCATTGAATTTAATGCGTCTCTCTTGAAACTAAATAAAACTGCAATATTTCAAGTAGGACATTCATGAAGCCCTGTTCGATGAGTATTCTCTAGAATTCTCAGTGTGCTTTTATTCATTTCATATTACACTTGTATCCTCATTAACAGAGCTCTATGACAGCCCACTGGAACTTGCCATTTAATTTTATTCAGAACTAATTCAGCATTGTCATGATTCAGAAGGCAGTAAGCAGCTTAATGCATAAACGTTCGAATCGCTCAGTTAATACAGCACATTGCACCAGTATCAAATTAGCATTCCTCTTAGCTCATTAGAGTTTTACAGTTTGGGCAAGGGTGCAGCGGGTATCCATACAGAAACTTCCTTGTTACCGGCAAAGATTTCCTTGAGTAGAAAAATGACAGATTTGATGAATACTCTTCAGTGCTCAGATCATTTAGTAATATCTCTAAATGGCAAGCAAGCACTTAGCATATTTTGGACATGTTTTCGAGGCAGCCTTAAACATATTTAAAAAAGCCCAGGGAATTCATTCCAGATCGGAATTAGCATAATAACTTTAGTGGAGCATATTGAGGCTCTACAACACCTTCATTCTAATTCAGAACTTGTTTTCAACTTTAGAACCACACACCGTGCAAAATATTGGCCACTTAACAAGGTGCACTATAATATAAATACTACAGATTTTTGGGATAATAAAACTGAGGATATAAATATATATATTATCGTAAGTTGTAGCATTTCCACGCACATACATTTCTTTATGCTAGGGCCTATATTCTAAATGATGTACCGTTTCTCTTAATATAGTGAACAACATGCATTGTTTTATATATAACCCAAAAAATTTTATAAAAAAAGAATGTATTTTTTGATCAAAATACCTGAACTGGAAACATATCTCATTTGGAGATTTTATTTTAATTTAACTGTTTTTTGACCAAAATTTTAAATACACTCGGAATGTCAATAATTCAGTTAATAAACCACGTTGAGTTTGAAAGTTGATTACTTCAGGTGAAATGCCAGCAACAATTCAAAATATGTCCCTTTAGTATGTATATTGTTGTTTTGAAAACAGGATATCACCCTCTTATCCAGCATCCACCCTTTTATCCCTATAGGAGAAGGAATGAGGACATCTCCTAGTGATGCGGACATATAAGAATTAAGATATTTTTATGTTTCCATGAGATCTAGGAAACTCCATCCATGTAAGCCATTCACAGGGCCAGTTTGCAGAGTAGGCACCAGCCTACAGGCACCTGTCATGTCCTTGTGCCCGGACTCTAGGATCGCTGTATTCAGTCTCGGGAGCCTGATCTGTTCCTGGCCCCTCAGACTGAACACATCGATCTGCAAGAGGGAGAGAACTGGTCTCAGACTGGTACACACACACCACTCAGCTACCCATACAGCAAGAGCCGCGCGCGCATTCAGTCAGTCTATAGGAAAGCATTTCTCAATGCTTTCCTATAGACGCTTGATTCTTCTCACTGTGAAAATCACAGTGAGAAGCGCGGAAGCTGGATTAACCCTAATGTAAACATAGCAGTTTCTCTGAAACTGCTATGTTTACAGCTGCAGGGTTAACCCTACATGTACCTGGCACCCAGACCACTTCATTGAGCTGAAGTGGTCTGGGTGCCTATAGTGGTCCTTTAACAGTCAGTCCTTCTCACTTTACACTGAACCTATGCTTTCTTTCTAACATAAAATGATGAAGAGAGAACATACTGGGAGCCACTGGTCGACCCATATTCCGATGGTATGTCTGTCTTCATAGTATGTGTACTACGAAAATAGTTGTACTAGATCACTTTTTTTATCACACCTAGATTTGGAAATGTAAACAAATATCAGCAGTCTGTCTACATCTGTCTTTGTTATCCATACAGAATTTTGTAATAGTCTAACCAAGGTTTGTAACAAAATATTGTATGTTTTTAGGGAGGAAAGATACCCATCAGATGGACAGCTCCAGAAGCAATAGCCTATCGAAAGTTTTCATCTGCCAGTGACACCTGGAGTTATGGAATTGTTATGTGGGAAGTGATGTCCTATGGAGAGAGACCATACTGGGAGATGTCTAATCAGGATGTAAGACAATTTTCCTGCTATGATACTGTATTATTGAGTCGCATTCATTTTGCACAGGTCATAACATATGTTTTCCTTCCGATTGCCACCAAATGTAGAATTCACACGTACTGTTCTTTTCTCATACCTCTACTCTTATATGTTTTATTCCTTATCCATTATTTTGTTCTTTTCCCTCTTTTCTACCAATATTAAATGTTTACTCATTAAATAACTGTACAATTTACAACCAAATTGTAACGATAGACATAAAAACACAGAAATAAAAATAAAATATCTCACTTCACGAATCCCATTCTGAAATATAATATCTTACTTATTTGGTGATAGCAGGGATATATAGGCGGCCAAAGCTCAATAATCAAGTAATTCCATGTTGGCATAAGGTTTTTATTATGATGTTAAAGAAACTAAATGTAATTGGTCGTTAAAAAGACACTAAAGGAATCGTAGCAGACTACTAGAGGCCACTAGAGGTGTTATTAGCCAGTAATGTAAACACTGCCTTTTCTCAAACATTAAAAGGCCCATAGGGACCTGCTATAGATACCTCAGCCACTAAATTTAGCTGTAGTGGTTCTGGTGAATAATCGCCCCTTTAAATGTAAATTAAAGAAAAAATATATGTTTATTTTTTTAACTTCATTATCTTTAATTTATTTTGCATGTATTTTAAACACCTTTTTATTTAAAAAAAAAAAAAGAAAGATTAAAGAGTGAGTACACTAAGTAAAACGTCCTCGATGCACATTTTTTAACGTATATATATATGGTGTTCAGGATTACGTAAATCATAAGCAATATATGTGTTACATTCAATTACACTATGGTGTTGAACACTACACTTGTCGCACTTTGTGCCTCATAGCTTTTCTTATGAAAAAGGACTCTACTGTTCTCTCTCCCACCAGCGCACTACATACTAGATAAATCTGTTACAGTAAAATGTTTGAAAACTACAGGGTTTGGATAAAGAGGACACCAGCTGTGTTTTTAGCAAGGCAACAAAGCTTTACTACTGTCCCGCAGAGTTTACATTATCGCATCGGCTGTGTGGCATTGAGTCACATTGTGTATCACCATGGTTAAAGAAAACTATAAATATTGCAGCATGCCACTTTTGAAATATGAGCATATCGTGCTAAATATGCAATATCTTACAAAGAGATCCGAGATTAAAAATTACTGATTGTGAATGAAATTACATATTTTAGTTTCAGTTGTGTTGTCTGTGCCTGGGTTTATATTGAAGCAAAAACAGAGAGAAAGAACTCAGTTAAACTCAGTAGCTCACCCTTTGGTTAATATCCGCTCAGGTTGCTGCTCTCTTGTGCCATTACAGAATACCTATACCAGTGATGGCGAACCTTTTTGAGCCCGAGTGCACAAACCGCAATGGATGCCAACTTTTTTCTCCTCAAAGTGCCAACACAGCAATTAAACCCAAATACTGAGGTTTAAGTTTAGAAAAAACAACTCGTACAGTTGTCCGAACTAATTCTCCTCTTCTTTCCCCCCAGCATCTTCCCTTCTCTACCCACAGCATATCCCCCTCTTCCCCAGCATCTCCTCCTCTCCCCTTCTCCCCCCAGCACCTCCTTCTCCTCTCCTCTCCCCAGAGTCTCCTCCTCTCCCCTTCTCCCCCCCAGAATCTCCTCCTCTTCTCCTCTTCCTCTCCCCCAGATTCTCCTCTTCCACTCCCTATCTCCCCCAGCATATCCCCCTCCTTTCCCCCAGATTCTCCTCTTCCTCTCCCCTTCGACCCCAGCATCTGTTTCTCCCCTTCTCCCACAGCATCTCCTCCTCCTCTCCCCTCAGCATCTCCTCCTCCTCTCCCCCAGCATCTCCTCTTCCTCCTCTCCTCCAGCATCTCCTCCTCCTCCTCCTCCCCCCAGCATCTCCTCTTCCTCCTCTCCCCCAGCATCTCCTCCTCCTCCTCTCCCCAGCTTCGCCTCTTCTCTCCCCACAGCATCTCCTCTTCTCTCCCCCAGCATCTCCTCTTCTCTCCCCTAGGCATCTCCTCTTCTCTCCCCCAGATTTTCCTCCTCTCTCCTCTATGCATCTTCCCCTCACTACCCCAGCATATCCCCGCTCCCCCAGTATATCACCCTCTCCCTACCACCACACAAATAATGTGTTTTTTTTTTGGTGCGGGTGGGAGTTTGAAGTCCTCCCAGGCTCCCTACCTCCTTCCCGCTGCTGTAAGGGGGTGTGGGCGTGAGGGAGCACTGACTTACATGCTGTTCCAGCACTGCTCCCTCTGCTGATGCTGCTGGCAAAACAGGAAATTACGTCCTGTCCTCCCGACATGGAAGCAGAGTAGGCGCCTACCCTTTTGAGCAGGCAGGTGCCTACTCTGCATTGATGGCGAGCTATGGCTGCGTGCCCACAGAGAGGGCCCAGCGTGCCACCTGTGGCACGTGTGCCATAGGTTCGTCATCACTGACCTATACC
This sequence comes from Pelobates cultripes, assembly GCA_933207985.1. NCBI lineage: Eukaryota > Metazoa > Chordata > Amphibia > Anura > Pelobatidae > Pelobates > Pelobates cultripes. The sequence continues at coordinate 48,129,783 of OW240912.1, forward strand.
CAGGGCCACAATCAGAAATGTCAGGGCCCCTAACACAGCTCAGGGTCTGGGGCCCCCGGGAGCCTGTCTCTAAGCTCACCCTCAGGGCCTGGCTCCAAATCCCGCCCACTGGAACCACCTCCAAATCCACCCACAAGGAAGCAGTGTTTGTAGAGTGGATACAGGCTGTGTGTTTTGTGGATACAGTGTGGATACAGTGTGTGTTTGTGTATTGGCTGCAGTGTGTATAAAGTAGACACTGTGTGTGATAGTGCATATGTAGTGCATGCAGTGTGCGTGTAGTGGATACACTACATGTATATTGTGTGTATATGTTTACATATATGTATATATATATATATATATACACTGCTCAATTTTTATACACAAAAATAACACATCCTAGATCTGAATGAATTAAATATTTTTCTGAAATACTATGTTCTTTACATAGTTGAATGTGCTGACAACAAAATCACACAAAAATAAAAAAATGGAAATCAAATTTTTCAACCCATGGAGGTCTGGATTTGGAGTCACACTCAAAATTAAAGTGGAAAAACACACTACAGGCTATTCCAACTTTGATGTAATGTCCTTAAAACAAGTCAAAACTGTAGGCTCAGTAGTGTGTGTGGCCTCCACGTGCCTGTGTGACCTTCCTACAATGCCTGTGCATGCTCCTGATGTGGAGGCGGATAGTCTCCTGAGGGATCTCCTCCCAGACCTGGACTAAAGCATCTGCCAACTCCTGGACAGTCTGTGGTGCAATGTGACGTTGGTGGATGGAGCGAGACATGATGTCCCAGATGTGCTCAATTGGATTCAGGTCTGGGGAACGGGCGGGCCAGTCCATCGCATCAATGCCTTCATTTTGCAGGAACTGCTGACACACTCCAGCCACATGAGGTCTAGCATTGTCTTGCATTAGGAGGAACCCAGGGCCAACCGCACCAGCATATGGTCTCACAAGGGGTCTAAGGATCTCATCTCGGTACCTAACGGCAATCGGGCTACCTCTGGCGAGCACATGGAGGGCTGTTTGGCCCCCAAAGAAATGTCACCCCACACCATTACTGACCCACTGCCAAACCGGTCATGCTGGAGGATGTTGCAGGCAGCAGAACGTTCTCTACGGCGTCTCCAGACTCTGTCACGTCTGTCACATGTGCTCGGTGTGAACCTGCTTTCATCTGTGAAGAGCACAGAGCACCAGTGGTGAATTTGCCAATCTTGGTGTTCTCTGGCAAATGCCAAACGTCCTGCACAGTGTTAGGCTGTAAGCACAACCCCCACCTGTGAACGTCGGGCCGTCATACCACCCTCATGGAGTCTGTTTCTGACCGTTTCAGAAGACACATGCACATTTGTGGCCTGCTGGAGGTCATTTTGCAGGGCTCTGGCAGTGCTCCTCCTGTTCTTCCTTGCACAAAGGCGGAGGTAGCGGTCCTGCTGCTAGGTTGTTGCCCTCCTACGGCCTCCTCCACATCTCCTGATGTACTGGCCTGTCTCCTGGTAGCGTCTCCATGCTCTGGACATTACACTGATAGACACAGCAAACCTTCTTGCCACAGCTCGCATTGATGTGCCATCCTGGATGGTAGCTAAGGTAGCTAAGCCACTTATGTGGGTTGTAGACTCCGTCTCATGCTACCACTAGAGTAAAAGTCTTGCTAATTGCCTATAATTTCCACCTGTTGTCTATCCCATTTGCACAACAGCATGTGAAATTGATTGTCACTCAGTGTTGCTTCCTAAGTGGACAGTTTGATTTCACAGAAGAGTGATTGACTTGGAGTTACATTGTGTCGCTTATGGGTTCCCTTTATTTTTTTGAGCAGTGTATATATATAATGGAGTTGGTCTGGCTAACACAGACACAAACACAGATACACACACTGATACAAAAGGACACAGACACACACACACAAAAACACACATACAGACACGGAGACATACTGACACACACATACATACATACTAACAGAGACACATACTGAAACAGACATACACACATACAGACACAGACATACATACATACATACCGACACACAGACACACACATACATACATACATACAGACATACTTAGACACATACATACATACTTACATACTGACAGACACACATACATACTGACACACACATGCATACATACTGACACACACACATACATACTGACACAAATACATACATATTGGCATAGACACACATACATACACACTGACACACACACTTGCAGCTCATTTTTCAGCCACCCTACTGTTTCTTACCTTTTCGATGCAGGAGGGTGGCTGGGGCTGATGGGAGTTGGTCTGGCTCTTCCACTTCATGGCCGCCACTCTGTCTCTCCTCCCTCCCACACGTATTGAGCATTTTTAAAGGTGCTTGGTCGTGGTATTACACGGCTGCAGTGCTGACTGGGCCCCTGAAGATATGGCGCCAATCCATTGGCCCATGCGCCCCCGGGCAGTTCCGTTGCTACACATGGGCCCTCGGGCAGTTCCGCCACTGGCGTCATGGTTGTCACCCCCTGATGCCACCCATAAGGGCAGTCTAAATCCAAAATAGAGAGCAAGTTCTCTCTGCACGAGAGATACAGGAGCCTCGGACAATCATTTTGGCCTTCTTTGGGCCTCACCATCAAGATTTAAAATTATATTTCTCTAGGCACAACGAGCAAGCAGTTCCTGTATGGATTATAAGGAGATATAAGAGAATGGGCTCTGAGAATGGACATAAGCTCAGAGAAACCTAATGGGCATAAGATCAGAGAGAGATAATTTTTGTGTAACTGGGCGTGCACATGTACAGCACTTGGGGAGTGCCCAAACTTCACCCCCTTTTCCCCCAATGTGATATATTAGGAAGGTTCACTACTGTATTATCCTGCCAAAATATTTGTATCAGTTTGCAGAATTTGGCTTGGTTGATTTGCAGTTAGGACCTTTGCCAGTTCCACATTGAGACAGGTTCATTCTTGTACTATAGCTCGACAGTCAGGATAACTTTACACCACAAACCATTATTATACTGCTGCATCACAGGTTCCTTCTCAAATGTGTTTGAGAGATGTGGAGACTTGAACAATGTGCATTCATTCTGTACAAATATTTGTATATGCAGGGGAGAATACATATCTTCCTCATCAGAGGGATGGAAAGGGTGTAACTTATTGTTTAAAAAAAGAAATTGAACATTTGAGGTCAGTTAATTTATATTAATGTGAGAGGTTATTTACTAAAGTGAGAATTCTAAAGTAATATTAGTGAATTTCAATTTTAAGGCTGAAATTGCCAGACTGAAAAGAGAATAGACTTTTTTCTATTTCGGTTAGTTTGGTCTAAATTTTGAAATTCACTTTGAATTCACTTTGCAATTATCATTTTTAGTCCAAAATCCTGTTAATGTTCTTGTTGATTATTGAACCAAAAGGCCTCGTTCTATCATATAATATATATATGCAGGTACACTGGTATTATTTATAATGTCAAGACATTAACGCATCGCCTGCATGTTTTGTTTAACGGAATCTCTGATTATCCCATTGTACGCAGGAAAGAGAGGGGTTAAGCAGTCATGTGATGAAAACTATACTTGAGGATGTTGTAAATGTTAAAAATCATTATATCGGTGAAAAACAAAAGTTGAAACTAAGTGCATTTTCTGTATGGAACGATTGTAAAAGACTTCTTTTCAAATCTTTAAAGTGACTGTATAAATTAATGCGAGCTGTAGAACGCACCGATTTTCAGATGAAAAAAAAAAAAGAACCACTAATGGATTTCAAACAATGCTTATATAATTGCCTGGGAAAATTGCACAAAGAGTGTGGCAGTCTATTTGTAAGTACTCTGTCTCCCAGGAGTATGAGCCGATCCAAAGGGGATGTCACTGCATTGTTAAATCTGTTAGAAGAAAAAAAGAGAGAGTGAAACAATTTCTACACAATTTATTCATCAAAGGCATTTTTTTTTTCAATTCTGTTAAATCTAATAGGAACGCCTCCAGAGATCGTCACAGCATGTGGGTAGTTAAAAGGAGATAATGGAATTACTTTGTAAATCAACTTGGAGGTCTAAGGTTTTGGTGTTCCGTGCCATTGTTCCATGTAGATGTTTTGGCATTGTACTTATTAGGCATAAAAGAAAATACTTTTATAGCACTACATGAATTATTATAATCCTCCGGAAGTCTAATGGCTAATTATTTAAGACATCAATATTATAATTTGAAGTACATTATGCACAGTGTTCAATGGCAGCACCTGTAGACTCATGTAGCAACCACACCTTCCTTGGTATACTTAGAAAACATGAAACAACAGATATGTTCTATAGAAAATCATTTTTACCTTGAATGTTTACAATTTACCTCCTTGGTTAGAACTAGCATAATGTATAACGACTTAATATAAACTGAAACTGAGCTGTGTATTTTCATTATATCAGCTACAGCTCATTTACACTGCTATGCGTTAGGCTAGGGTTGCCCAAATGGTCGATTACGAGATGTTTTAAAACAACAGCTTCAATGATGCTTTGGCATTCTAAAGCATTCTAAAGGCATGCAACACATCATGGGAGCTGTAGTTTTATAATATCTGGGGATCTACCTTTTGGGCACCTCTGCATTAGGCTAACTATGAAGGGGAGATCTTGTACTGCTTGAGTGGGAACCTCATACTGTTAGTATAAATGTGGGTTTATATATATATATATATATATATAATATATATGTGTGTGTGTGTCAAGGGTTGCTTCCTTCCTCCGCTAGTCCTAGTTCCAGGTGTGCTTAGTAGTGTTTATAGTTCTTCCGCTCCTTGTAGAAATCCCCCAAATATATTGGACGCAACCAGTTGTATTGGGTTCAAGGACTGTTTTATTAAGGCCAAGTTGCCTGCTTATATACACAGACCCCCGGCATGGGGTCTCTGTGATGGTAGTAATCTGTATCACCGTCCAGTTTTTCTTTTTTCCCGATAAGCAGAGTATCGCCTAGAATCCACAGGAACAAATATCGCTGGTATCGCCAAATAATCCACACATGAGCCAAAGCTTAATGCTGGAACAAGACTGATTAACTGGAAGCAACAGGCATTCAATTTATACAGTACAAGCTCCTCCTCTGGGCCAGGCTAGATAATTGAATTTCAGCAACATACTAAACTCAATTATCTGCTGGCCAGAAACATTAACAATTTTCAACATTTTTAGAAATATACTTTCTATATGATATAACAATATATAACATCTCTGGGTAGCTGAGGATACTGGGAGTAACATATCCAAATTGCACGAAAATCCGCTCAGTAGTTTCTGTGTCGCATCGTGTGGAAGTTTGACCGGCTCGCCATGCGGTTGTATCTGATTTAGAGTTCCATGAAATTGGTAGTAAGAGCCAGTCTCCGTTTGTGCAGAATTACACGAAAACCACTATAGGTAGAATGCAGCTGGTTACATGAGAATGCTCCCCTCGTTCGGTTGATTGAAACCCCCGAACGCCGGTCTTGTACTGCAAGGACAGACGGGACTTCCATAAAGACCGGATGATCGTGCGAGTACCATGCCAAAAACAGTTCCAGGCACTCAATGACCAAGTCCTGCTGGTCTCGTTCAGGAGTTTAAGATGGCCGCCATCCTTTGTTCTCGCCACATGTTCGTATGCTGAATGGCGGACACCTAGGAACACTCAATTACCTTGTGGTTTCGTGTTGCAACATGGTGTTCTACGTTCTAATTGCTACCTAGGGTGGTCTCTGTTCGGTAGGACGAATAATCTACCAAGCACACACAGAAAAACTAATGCTGTCAATTCATTTCGGTAGCAGGGAGAGGAAATAATCGAATGAAGCCAGGGAATACAGGGAAACTCTTCTCAGTGTCCATACAATACAATAGTAAACCCGCCCAGGAGTCTCTGTGTCTGGGAGATAAGTGTGTGTACTTTTGCTTAAACTAATTATCTCCCAGGCACTAGAGGTACAATATATTACAAAAAAAAACATCCCAAAATACATATAAGACAGATGGGAACCCCCACAAGTATGGCATCCCCTGATAGCCCAGATCTGAGTGCCAAAATTGTCCAAATAGAGCTCAGATCCATGTAGTCTAGCCAAATAGCCACCGGGGTAAAGTTTTGACACATGGCTATTGCCCAAAATAGTTCCATAAGAAAAGAGGTAGCGACCGGTCAACTTTCGGGAGTTTCTATACGCATGTAATCGAAGGCCCTCCTGGCTCGTAGAGAGCGAATGGTCTCCCTGTTCTGGAGAGACTTTTTCCAAACAGCGCTCTCCTGGCTTGTCTGGGGACGGAGCACGCAGCTGTGTGATTTTTCCGGGATTTGCGGGGCAAAGTGTTCAAAGTATAGTTCCACGCACTCGATGACTAAGTACCGCTGCCTGCGTTCAGGAGACAAGATGGCCGCCATTCACTAGAGCACGTGTTTTGGTTATACGAATGGCGGCCACGCAGAGAGAGCACTTGAGTTAAGTGTTTTCTGTGAAGTTAATGAGCCGAGGGGAGGGGGGCGACTGTGTTCAGTAGTTTAACAGTACCGAACTAAGGGAGCAGGTGGGTTTGGTAAGTTAAAGGGACACTGTAGGCACCCAGACCACTTCCGCTCATTTAAGTGGTCTGGGTGGTGTGTCCCTTTTGCACCCACTGCTGCAATGTAGGCCACTAGAGGGCTTCCGGAATCCAAACTGACTTTTGGTCTGTTATCTGACACTGGACGTCCTCACGCTCTGCATGAGGATCTCCAGCGTCAGATTTACCCATAGGAAAGCATTGATTTAATTCTTTCCTATGGGGTGGTCTAATGCGAGCGTAGCATTTGTCACGCATGTGCATTAGACCCCACTCGTCGCAGGACTGAGGAGAGGGGGCGGAGCTTTGACCCAGAGCCGAAGAACATCGTGGCTGGGGTCAGGTGTGTAAATAAAGAGTTTTTCGCTCTTTATTTACCGGGGAGGTGGGGTGCAAGGCAAGGGGGAGGCAGAGGGATCGGTAGTGACAGGAATACAGCTTTGTATTCCTGGCACTACAGTATCCCTTTAAGAACAGTTACATAGGGGCCAGATATGATAATTCATGGCTTCCGTGACAATATATATATATACACACACACACACATACATATAAAACATGTTAAGATGAACAGAAAGTTGCAATAGTACACACTTAAAATTTGTGGTAATGGGTAAAACGGTGGGATATAATTGTAAGTGTTATATATATATATATATATATATATATATATATAGTTATGGAGCGAGCTCATATATCTAAAACATGCTGATCACAGATCTGGACTTTTAGCAGGGAAAATTTTGTGAGGAATGTATTTGATATAAGCAAATCCAGTATCAATATTTTGAACTTGTTTAATGTTATTTTTTAAGATCTCTTCTTAAATCGTTCCATACACGTACCATATGTGTTATTCCAATATGTTACATATTAAATACCTGAGAGATGATGGACACATCTATGTTAGACTATCTATAACCATGTGAAATATTAAACACTATAGACAAAAGAACAACTTTAGCATAATGAATCAGTTTTGGTGTATAGATCATGCTTATGCAGCATCATTGCTCAATTCTCTGCCATTTAGGAGTTAAATCACTATGTTTATGCAGCACTAGATACACCTAACTACATGTCACTTACACAGCCTTCCCAAAAACGTCCTGTAAAGAGTCATCTAATGTTTACACTACCTTTATTGCAAATTTCTGTTTAATTTAGAATTTCTTATCATCTGCTCTGTCAAGTGTCAATAGCCTTCTAGACAATGCATGATCCTCCTGTGTATGATTCAAGTTCAATTTACAAAATAGATAAAAACATCTAAAGCAAGTTAACGCCTGATTTTTTTCATGCAGGATGTATGTGTCACAGCCAGGGAACATGTGGCTAGGGCTGCATAGATAAAAGGGATTTCACTCCTAAATGAAAGAGAATTGAGCAGTGAGACTGTAGCAGCATGATCTATACACCAAACCTGCTTCATTAAGCTACAGTTTTTCTTATGTCTATAATGTCCCTTTAAGATAAATTAACTAGCTAAGCAAGACTTAGAAATTACTGATTTACTAAAAACTTTTTTTGGTCAGGTCATTCTGTCTATAGAAGAAGGTTATCGGCTTCCTGCGCCCATGGGATGTCCAGTCTCACTTCATCAACTAATGCTTCACTGCTGGCAAAAGGAGAGGAACCATCGACCCAAGTTTTCAGATATTGTTAGTTTTCTAGACAAACTTATCCGCAATCCCAGCACGCTGCACATTCTTGTGGAAGATGTCCTGGGGTAAGACATGTGCCCTTTTTTTGTGTTACAGTGAGGCATGTATCTGATATTATTTCAGATAGAGTTTGTTGTACGGCAGTATGTGTTATACATTGTATTGCAAAAGATAGAAACCCTGGATGTCAATAAAATAGGTGTCAATAAACACTAATGTTATAAAATATTAATTTAAACTGAGTTGCCATCGAATCCACTGTCACACGATATAGATAAAAAGGGCAAACTGAACTTTCTATTTTGAAATAACAGTCTGTGCACCATAATCACCAAGGCATATTGTATTGGTGCACATTAACCTCTCTAGTGTCAAACCATTTCCAAGCTCTCTGAAAGGTCTGTTAAAGGTCCAGCCTTTCTGCTGCAACTTGGCTAATGTGGAAATTAACTTCAGCATTAAACATCTAACTCTAGGTAGCAGGCACTTATAGACTGAGGACATTTGCTATGGGGTAACCCATTACTATCTGCCTATCACTGCCATCTAAAGTAAGTTAATATTGCAACATCCACTTTCTAATTATCTGAGTGACAGCAGAGGGGGACCAGAGAACACATTATTACCAAACAGTTCAACATAGTTTGACAGAAACCAGGTATTGATGGCATCTGAAGACTCTTAGCACTATAACCACAACAAGTCGAAATTTGGGAAAAGTGCAATAGCAAAGATAGGAGTGGGAGGAAACAGTCAATGTGATCTAGTTAAGTTAGAGGTCAATTCACTGGTGAAATAAGAAATAAGTATACAGGAATGATAGAAGCAGATTGCTGATGAATGAAGGTCTTGTAAGTCTTCAAGTTTGCCCTTTGTTGTCTTACAAGAGGTTCAGTGAACACATGTCCTGCTTTTTGGTTCTATACAGCATGCTGTTATCCTGAGAGATCTCTCAATCAAGTTAATTACCCTTTATCTTTTATTAGTAACACAATCATTCTAATAATGTGTAATTTACATTATAAATGATAACAGCAGAACACACAGGCCTACTTAACTAATGGCGCTAACAATATTTCTTCTTTTTACGTGCTTTTACTAAAAAAGGCTATTATTGGCTCCTTTGATTGTTCTAATATGTCATTAGAATTACCTGTCACACCATTAAAGGGAACGCTAGTATAAGGTCTATTAAGGGACTTTTGTTTTCATTTATGACTATTTGATGAAACAAGTGGAGTTGGGATTGGCCATACTGACATAAAAGCTTGTTAAGTCCTGTATTTGTTTTAATTCATGCCTATGGCAAACAGAGTTATGAATTCCTACAACATCACAGGTGAATTTCAAGGACTTTTGGTCTATCTCTCTGCCCTCAAGCAGTGTCTTCATTTATTTATGCTCTTTTTGCATTAATAAATTAAATGTAATTGTTGCTTCAAAGAGTGAATTTAAAGAACTGTCATATGTCCCCCATTTTCAGTAATTAACTTTCATATGTCAACATATTTTACCCTTGATTCTGCTATGTATTAACAGAAAGGATAGATATAGACAGACAGACATATGGATAGACAGATGTCCTAACAATTAACTGTGTCCCATCATCTCTAACAGTCATTATCTGCTTGTTTAAAAACATTCTGAACATATAGATGGGACATCTATAAGATACTAGGCAGCATACCAAATCTGGGCTCCCAGCTAGAGCTTTGGACTCTGTTCCGTGAGTGTTGTATTTGTGTACTGGCTGAGAGGTGTTTGTGTGTGGGGGAGCCTGAGTGTTGTGTGTGTGTGGTGGCTGAGTGCTGCGTGCAGGGAGGAGTCTGAAAGCTGCATGTGGGGAGAGGCTGAATGTGCCTGTGTGTGTTGGTTGAGTCTTGTGTGTGTAGTGACTTAATTTTGTTTGTGGAGGAGTCTAAGTGTTGAGTTAGTGTGAATTAAATGGTGGGCTGAGTGTGTGGGGAAGTTGTTATTTTGCCTTCATACTATTGGGAGCTGCTATCCCTGGTGGCCCCATGGGGGGCATGCTTGACAGGATCTCTGGTCATACAGTGGAGAATGAGCTTGGGAGTATGGCCTGGTGATTCGGTGAAGGAGTGTTGTGGTGTGCACCAATATCGGGTGCAGAACTTCCGGTGCAGATTTGGCACTCAGTTAATGTCTCAGAACGCTGACTACAGCACTCTGAGTCTATGAGAAGCCACGGGGTACTGCAAGGGAACTCTTAAAGAGATTTGCACCTGATATTGACGCAGACCACAATGCTACTTTGACCAAGTGAGCTCAGTGCTTTTTTGCTCTCCCTGCCAGATCAGGGAGGCTCCCTTACAGCCATAGCAGAAGTACCAGACCCAGACAAGGGCCCACCATGTATCTATGTGAACAGCTGCCTAGGGTGACCACATTTAAAAAATATCATTCAGGGACACTTCCTTGCCCGATTTTTTACAGTCATGGATTTACTAAGTCTAACACAATGTGGTTGTGGTGGATTACCACCAGAAATGCATGTATGTGTCAAGGTTTCTGTCAATAGGTATTCCACTGATATTTTAAAATTTTCCCATAAATAACTGATTTTTTTCCCCTAACCATGTATCATATCAGGTTTTGGTTACTATTTGTGTTTATCTTGCAGACTGCCAGAATCACCAGGTGATGTACAGGAATATCATTTTTTTGTCACAGTCACTGAATGGCTAGAGTCTATTAAGATGGGCCAGTATGCCAATAATTTCATGGCATCAGGACTCACAACATTGGACCTGGTTTCCAGAATGAGCATTGAGTAAGTAGTATTAAGAATTCTAAATGTTTGCTCTATGGGGTATGAGGGAGGCAAAAATGCAATCTAAAATTAAAGAAAAAGATGGCAAATGGTATTATTTTCATTATGTTACATTTTATTGTAAAACATGAGGATAGACGTTTAAAGTGATTATTCCACGTGTGGCCATGCTCACCCTTAAAAGGTCTAATTTTCCCTCCCCTTTTCCTATTTTGTTCTTTTGCATGAGTATGGGATAGGTTTTTACATTTGCGAAGGAAAGTAATGACTATCTCTATATACAGGTATTTCTCATTAGAAAGAAAAAAAATATTTTTTTAAATTTGTTTTTTTTTAAGTAAAATTGATTCACAAAACACTTGATGGACAAAATCCAGTGAAAATGATTGAATTTCGACCACAGTTACAATTCTCATATTTACTAAAGACAAATTTACTATCAGTCAAAGATATTCAGCAACAATGGCACGCATGCGTTCAGTGTTTGTCTTATAAATGGTGCTTTTGCGTCTGAATACTGTACAAAGTATGGGCTTTGAAGGATTCACAAAGCACCGGTTTTAAACTGAGTAGGGACTATATGCACCCAGTAACATGCATGTTCACAAATTATCATTTACTTGCTTTCATGCAAGTGAACAATAATTTTAAGTACTATTTTCTAGCTGAAAGTGGTAATAGCCAGCAGGTTAATTGTTAAATAGCCCATGGCAGTAAGAGGGTTAATTATGTGGCAACTGGTCAGAGCTTGTTAGCCAACCGCCACATTACATAGTTTTTTTTTTTTTTTTAAAGCCTAAGGGGGTCAAAAATTCCCCGTAATACTTTAAGAGAGGTTTAAAAGCTCACTATGCCCCCACCTGGCATGAAGCAGGTGGAGACATGTCTACTAAACGTTACAACTAGCGACTAGGCAGTCACTGGTGGTGGGTGAGGATGTAATTAATTAAGCTCTTTCCCCTGGATGGCTAGGCATTTCCAATCCCCTAGCCACCACCATTAAAATTAATGACCCTACCTACCCCCTCACTCTAATAGCAGTTGGTGGGGGCAAATAAATCCTATAAAATAAAATGTAAGCTTATCTATCAGAAATCTTCTTTTTTATAATTGTTCTTACCTTCGGGCCCTAAAAAAAGGCCAAATAAAAATCCATAATAACCACCATCAATGTTCACCCGCTCCAGCATGTCTATGAACAGCTTAAAGGACCACTATAGTGCCAGGAAAACATACTCGTTTTCCTGGCACTATAGTGCCCTGAGGGTGCCCCCACCCTCAGGGTCCCCCTCCCGCCGGCTCTGGAAAGGGGAAAGGGGTAAAACTTACCTTCTTCCAGCGCTGGGCGGGGAGCTCTCCTCCTCCGATCCTCCTCTTCTCCTCCCCGTCGGCTGAATGCGCACGCACGGCAAGAGCTGCGCGCGCATTCAGCCAGTCACATAGGAAAGCATTCATAATGCTTTCCTATGGACGCTTGCGTGCTCTCACTGGGAAAATCACAGTGAGAAGCACTGAAGCGCCTTTAGCGGCTGTCAATGAGACAGCCACTAGAGGAAATAGGGGAAGGCTTAACCCATTCATAAACATATAAACTGCTATGTTTATGAAAAAATGGGTTAACCCTAGCTGGACCAGGCACCCAGACCACCTCATTAAGCTGAAGTGGTCTGGGTGCCTAGAGTGGTCCTTTAATCAATACACAAACACATTTAAAATAAATAAAAACACAAACTAAAAAGCACCATATTGCTCAATTTCCCATGAATTGGTTCCACAATGCTTCTCCACTAGAAGCACTATATTTAACTGAAGTCACCAAACATGTTGACTCCGTAAAAGGCAGAGTTGGCTACTGCGAGGGGACTGTTGTCAGCGGTGGAATAAACGGTAATTAAATGGTTATTTGGAATGCAACGAGGGTCTTTTAAATGTTAATAATCACAAGGACACAGTGGAGTTCAAGAAGAAAGAGTTAATTCTTAAAGTTCAGTGTTCATTTAATTTTAGATTCCTATTTTGTATGTGAATGTAACATATATATCTGTATTTATTCTCTCCAGTGACGTCCGAAGAATTGGAGTTACACTTATTGGACACCAGAGAAGAATAGTCAGCAGTATACAGACTTTGAGACTACAGATAATGCATATACAGGAAAAAGGATTCCATGTATGAGATTAGTAGAAGAAACTGTTTTGTGCCTCAGCATTTCTTTAAAGGAAAATAGTATTTATTTTCCTTGTTTTGAACTCTCCCTGTCTAGAATATTTTACACATAACTCTAAGGGAGAAAAATAACTCAACACTTCCAAGACTGGGGTTTTTGAAAACCTGGCATAGAACCGGACTTCAAGAAACTGACCAATAAAATCCCGGGCCCTACAGCAAGACTGTTGCTTCACAGTGATGAGTGAAAATGGCTTCTCATTGGATGTGCAACTTCGTGTGATAGTATCCAGCAATTATTTTTTCCTTGAACTCAACAGAAGTTTTGGACAACTTCCTTCTGTTGGTTTTTTTTCCTCTTCTTTTTTTTTCTCTCGTTTTTTTTTTGTTTGTTTGTGTCAGTATTTAAACTTATTGCTAAAATTTCAAGCATCTGAGTATTCCCCTTGCTTTGTCACCCTGTAGTTCGCTACGAATATGAAATTTAGGATGCAAAACACAAAGAGAAATGCTAAGTTTAGAATTCCTTGCTATCAGTAGCCGTAACTAATTATGGGTTGGTCCAGCACTTGGGGGGGGGTTGATGGTCTTTAATTTGACTTATTTGGTGACTGGAAAATTGTTCACTACCTTTTCTGAGGAAAACAACTATTTTTTTTGTGGTGACTAGATGTGTGTGTATGTGTGTGTGTGGAGGAGGGGGGTGGTTACTGAACTAAAAACAAAGTGTACTTCCTGAGGCCCGGGATTGAATTGTCCATGTAATCGATACTCTATATTCTTGTACTTTTACAGTTTAGAAAACTATATGTCTTTTATTGTTTTTAATACAGCTATGCCTCTCTTAAACTTCCCATAAAAATAGAAATTGGGTGGTTTTTCTAGTGGACAGCCCCAGGAGGGCAGCACAAGTAAGGCCTACAGAATCCTTGCGTGCCAGAGAAATAAACAAAGTATCACACTGGAGCAGGCAAAGATGGCCAAAAGGTAGCTCCAGGGTGCTTCCGTGATGGTTTGCTGGCATTAAGGATGGCAAAGCATCATGGGACTTAAAGCTCCACAGTAGCTATTAAACTAAATTTTGGCCACCTCTGTCCTGATTTCTGTTAAAAGAAGAATCTAAAAGCACAACGCAGAATAGATTCACAGATATTTAGAAGTGTTTCAATAGTTTTTTTCATAGCTGTATCCGATTTTCTTATTAAAATGTCCCCTCCGGTACCTCACAGTCATATTTTGTTTTTGTTTTGTTTTTTGCCGTCGTGTATCGTGGCATACAGTGCCTTTTTAAAGGGTCTGTGATAAAATAGGATTGCTGCTTCAGAAAGACCCTTTCATTATTAAATTTTATTTTATTTGTGACTCATCACCAAACAGATTACTTCGTGAATTCATATTTTTCTGTCACCCATACATAATCTGTAAATAAATGAGTGAGCTAGCTCAGTAGTTACCTTATACCCTTCGAGTGTTTAAAGGGTGAACAACACATTGCAATAGTTAAGTGCTACCTCTAAGGTGAGCAGTCCAGCACAGAAATAGTCAATTAAAGGATTTCTTGTGAATACAATACTGGGAGGCATGTACTAATAAAGTTTTTTTTTAAAAAACATGCATTTACCATTTGTAACTATTTACTAATCAAACAGTGGATTATTCACAAACTGAAACTATTTGAGCACATTGGCGGACGTTAAAATACATGGTAAAATATTCTTTAACAAAGTACTTTTTTGTGCAAGTGATATTTAGTATGTGCATTTGTATTCACTAGTATCACTATAGCACATATCCGCTTGATTTTTGACAGTTAAGCAGCAGATAAGAAAATGAAATAGAATTTTATGTCTGCCACAATTATTTTACAATTCTGACTGGTTAGCACATGCCCCCCTCCCCTTTGTGTGTTGCTGCTTTGCGTACCTGTTGGTTCTATGCAAACCGTAGGGTGTGGCTTTCACAACAAATATTTTTTATTAATGGTTTTGTTACAGGGCTTCAGTGGAACACTGCAGACTACTTATCATAATGGCAAATAATTTGTCAAAACCACATTTGTTCCCAGTACTGATAGTATATACTAGATTTGTGCATGGTGGACAAGTCCAACAATTACATTTAGTTTGGGACCTCCGACACTCATTCATTGATGTTTAAGCTTGTCTAAATATCTTCCATGAAATATATTTTGGAAAATGATTCAGGCAAACAAAATTGGGTGTTAAAATGGACCATTCAGTGTATTTCAATATATACATATATATATATATAGACAGTGCCCTCCACTAATATTGGCACCGTTAACAAATATGAACAAAGAAGGCTGTAAAAAATTACTCTGCTCTCATGTATATCAAACAATTGCAAAAATAACAACAACATCAAATGATCTTTGTTAAATATATGTGTGGCACATTTATTGTCAATACTTTGTGCTACCTCCCTTTGCCAAGATACCGGTAATAGTTTTGAGTCTTCTCCTCTAATGCCTAATAAAGGCTGGATAATACATGGCAAGAGATCTGAGACCATTCCTCCATACAGAATCTCTCCAGATCTTTGGTGCTTGTGGACTCTTCTTTACAGTTCACCCCACAGGTATTCTATGGGGTTCAAGTCAGGGGACTGGGATGGCCAAGGCAGAAACTTGATTTTGTGGTCATTAAATAATTTTTGTGTTGATCTTGATGTATGTTTTGGATCATTGACCTGTTAAGAAAATAACGGCCCATTTGATACTTTCTGGCAGAGGCAGTCATGTTTTTATTTATTATCTGTTAATATTTGATTCCATGATGCCATGTATCCTAACAAAATGTCCCAGTTGTCTGGCCGACAAACAGCCCCAAAACCTTAAAGAGCCACCACCATATTTAACCATGGGCATGAGGTCATTCTCCATATGGCTACCTCTCTGTGTGCCCCAAACCTACCTCTAATGTTTATTGTCATAATGCTCTATTTTGGTTTCATCTGACCAAACTGGTCCCATTTGAAGTTCCAGAGGTGTCTAGCAAACTGGAGATGCTTGAGTTTGTTTTTGGATGAGAGTAGAGGTTTTTTTTCTTGAAACCCTTCCAAACAACTTGTGGTAATGTGGTTACTTCGTATTGTAGTTTTGGAGACTTTTTGACCCCAAGACGCAACTAATATTTGCAATGCTCCAGTTGTGATCCTTGGAGATTTTTTGGCCATTCAAATCCTCCTCTTCACACTCTTCCAGGTTGATTCCTATCATTACCAGTTGGCAGGAACTTCTTAATTATTGGCCTGATGGTGGAAGTTGGCATTTTCAAAGCTTTTTCTATTTTCGTATAGCCACTTCTAATTTTGTGAAGCTCAACAACCTTTTTCTGCACATCAAAGTTATATTCCTTGGTCTTACCCTTTGTGATGAATGACTAAGGGAGTTTGGCCTATGTGTCACCTCATATTTATACCCTGTGAAACAGGAAGTCATGGTTGAACAATATCCTGTTCCTAGTTACCCAGATGTACTATCAAAATGCAAAATATTAATTGGAATATACTCAAATATATTTTTCCCCTTATGAATTAATAGAGGTGTCAATAATTATGCCATATATTTAACAAAAAAATATTTATTTATTTTTTATAAACATGTGTTGTGTTTGCAATTTCTTGATATCCATAAGAGCAGAGTATTTTTGTATATTTTTGAATAAATGATCAAAAAGTTAAAAAATAAAGATGATGTATTCACAATCGTCTTTGCTCATATTTTAGTGGAGGGCACTGTATGCTTTATATGATGTATATATTTTGCAGTACACGTGCATTTTCTCACAATTGGGCTCACAAATCGAATGAGAAAGAAATAAACAATTAAGGGGGGAAAAGAGAAGAATCAGTAAAAAAATAATCTATATTTATGTAGTTATATATTAAATATGTTTACTAAATAAATAGTATATAAATATTGTAATATAGATTTTTTTTACTACTCTTTCACTCTCTACTGTTCACTTCTTACTTGATCTGTGAATAAAGTCAACAAAGTCAAGACATGGTTGTCTCCTAGCCATTAATAAACAATTTTTTGCCAATCATCTCTTTCTTGGTGAACTTCATATCTTGAAGCAAATGAACATTCTCATTCATTGCACTAGTTGTTTGCTCGTTTCTACTTTTGTATTACACTTTGGAGAAATGGACCATAGATAGGTCTAAATTCTGACAAAACAGGATGCACAAGTCTAAGATATACCACTTAGGAAAAGTCAATGAAACCTGAAGTATTGCAACAATATCATTTTTTTTCTTTTTTTTATTGTACGAATCACAGAATTTAAGAAATTTTGTGTGTGTACTGATGTACTAGAGAAGGTTAGTCAGATGCACACCAGACAATGCATACAGTTTGATAAATATTTTAAATAGATATATAAAATAGCTATCAAGGTGACTAATATGTAAATTTCATTTGTAATTCATTAGTATATATATATATATATATATTAGTAAAAAAAATTAAATAAATAGATTTATCTAGTATGGTTAAAAAATAAATAATAAACAGAAAATGGCCATATATGACTGACTTTCCAATTTAACTTACTTTTTAAAAAAATATAAATTATATGTATAATTTAATATTATTTGTAGAAGCTACTACATTTTTAGAGAAAAATATTATATAAAGTTATCATTTTGTGTATTTTACCATGATAAAATGTTCCTTTTTTATGTCACCATCATCGTGTTTAAATTAGTTTTTTTTTCTGTGGAGTTTGATATACATTCAAGGTTCTCTATACTTGTACTTAATTGCCATCTGATTCATTAAATTTATTCATTATTAGGCAGTAATTTTCAGAATGTAATTTATGTTTCCACAAACAAAAATGTTTTTTTCAAAGTAGGAGGCTAAATGTAATTTTATTGCAATTATTTAGTTTCTAATATATAATAATAATAATAATAATAATAACAAAGTATTTAACCAGAAAAGTATTCAGATTACTCTGGTTTTCAAGTATGTCCTGGGGATGTTACTTAGCCCAACATCCACGGGTTGTTAGTATGCTTAATATGCTTCATAAGTATGAACCAGACCACAG
The DNA here is from genome assembly GCA_933207985.1 of Pelobates cultripes. NCBI lineage: Eukaryota > Metazoa > Chordata > Amphibia > Anura > Pelobatidae > Pelobates > Pelobates cultripes. Next base: position 48,148,056 of record OW240912.1, read on the forward strand.
TATATTGTAACTAAGTAATTGGCAGTTGAAAATCTGCAAGGGGGTGTCTGTGTGAGAAGGGACCCAATGACTGCAACTTCTATGATTCTCATTTGTAGTGATGTACAGGGTGAGCAAAAAGTCAGGAATTCCACAGACATAACCGTAAAATGCGTAAAGGGAAATACTTGAAACCAAGAGAACTCTCAATGTATCCTTCCTGGTAAAATATTTTATAGATAAATAAATAAATTGAAGGCATCACCACCACTTCATCATAACGAAATGGTTTTGGTGCAAAGACCCTGTCCCTATTCTCAGATAATGTAAAACATTGAAATTTCTAAAAAAAACAACAACAAAAAACTGCAATGTTTATGTTTGGCTAAAAAGACACATCTAGTGGCTGCCTACAAGATGTTCGATTTTCAAAGATCTTCATGTTCGCCATCACGCACAATGTGATGGCACTGAACACGGTTAATGAATACACAGTGTAACATCCAAAAGATATCTCAAGGATAAATCTTGTATTGCCTAACAAACTAGATGGGATACAAATTAAGATAATAGAAGAAATTGCTCATTTTAATCAGGATCAAAATGGCAAAGTTTCGTCTCTTACACGCCTTTCTCATGCCACGAGTTCATCTTATATCCCCTGAGCATGGCTGATGATTCTCATGCTTTTTCATAGACAGTCAATGGACTGGCAGATCAAAGCAATTGCTACACATGCACAATATGTCCACAATGCTTCTCTATGAAAAGTATTGGATTTGACCATTGATCATTAGTCTTGATGATATCACTGGGGGAGAATCCACCTGCAGTGAGGAGTCTGTCCCTGTACTATTCACAGCTAGGTGTAGTTGCTTTCTACAACATTTTTTTTGTTAAAAGGGGGTCCATAATCTAAATAAAAAAGGGACACACCTAGCATAAAAATTAAATATATTTATTTTTCAAGTTAGAGTGTTTTTTGATGTTAGAGTAAAATCATGGTTACCCACCATTGAGTACTTTCTGGTGGTTCCTGATCGTATAATTCAAACTGTAGTATGGGGAACTATATAGATGTTTGCATAGAATGTGAGCAACAGATCTCTCTGGCCCCACACAGTAGACCACATGGGTCTATCGTCTACATCTCTCTCCTTTATCAAATAAATCCTAATAGTAAAAAAGTAAATAAGGTATGGGAACAGGATGTCCTAAAATGTTTATGGAGACATCTATACCACAGGTCATCTATTCCTTCTTATCCCGAAGTTATTACATTTACATCTTCAATTCTTGCTCACGACTTGCATCTGAATAAATGAAAAGAACTGAAATGTTAAAAAACCCAGTGGTTAAAGTAAAGTTGCCTAATTCGATCCTGAATTACACACATTAAAGACTTGGATCAGAGTACAGACCTTATAAGTAAACCATGTTGCAAATCGACACAAAAAAACACATAGTTATCCTATTTGTAGTTGATAGCAAAATAAAAATAATTATATGTAAAAAAAAGTCACCCTCTTTCAGTCCACTTCATAAGGATTTGTTTATTCAGACTCTTGACCTGTATGCAATATAAAGTAGCTCCTCTGGCATTGAAAGCATTTTAGTTCTGTTAAAAAAAAAAATAATAATAATAATTATAATTTTAAAAGCTTATCATTTTGCATATTTTGCAAACACCACCAAAGACACCTTTCATTGTGTTCCAGTGACCAGGGGATGCAGTGAAGGGTTTACTTACCTGAAGCTGCCCCTCACAGCTGCAACCATCTTTTTACTGCTGAAATTCTTCAGTTTTTGGCCAGGAGCTGCATCTGTGCTCTCATGAAGAGACCGCGGGAGCCGCCATATATCACTTGTCGGGATGAGCAAGTCTGCTTCCCACAATCGTTACATATGACAGCTGCTGAGAATGGACAAAAGTTGACAGTGCCTTTTGTCAACCTCAGGCTTGCCCATAAGACAAAGTAGTCCCTGTCTCTGTCTTATGGTATCTTTATCTTGCATTGGAATTATATATTTAATATAAGTTATATATATTCAGTAGTTACAGAGCCACTTTAAATATAAAGCACAACAAGAAACTACGTTCTAGGTAAAAGCTAGCTTTGAGTGATGGACTACAGATGTTTTACACTTGCATATTTTTTTGCTGCCAGCTATCTCTAAAATTAAAATTTTAAGAATTGTCCAGAATGTAGCATTTTTTCATTGAAAAGCTTTCTTCAAAACGCATTGCTTTTTATGGGAAAAAAAAACACAAAATTTTATCAAATGATTGTCAGTCGAAGAGAAATCTACTCACAATTTTTGCAGCAGCAGACATGGAAAAATTCCTTCTTGAAGGATATGGGAGCTCCTTTTCCATCTCTAGTTAAGGGGAGACCCCAATACATCCACCAATAAACAGCATCTCCGAGTACCCAATGCTATAATGTAGATGAAAGGGTTAAAGTCTCAGAGTACAGTTCTATAAATCTACAAATTTGCTGAAAGGGTTCAATTACAGCTGTATTGCAATTCATTTTGTACGTGTAACCTCAGAAAAGAAAAGAAAATATTGTATTTTATGTAAATCACAGCAATTATTCATTTAAAGTCACCAAAGAGTTGGCACATTGCATAGACAGCAACTAGTGTTACTTTAAATAATTCAGATATATACATGTATGCAATAAAAGCAAAGATACTAATAATTTAACAAAAGCAACAATACAACAAGTTAAAAAAAAAAAGCATTTAAGTTAAAGATTTATAAAAATAATGAAAATTCCAACAATCAGTCATCGTGGTGTTTAATTGCCCGTCTGTGCAATTACTTTTTCCCCTTCCTTTTCATATTGGGGCTGAAACATTGGCTGCATATGGTATAAGATTTTTATTCCAAACAAATAATACTGTCTACCCCAAATGTGTCCTTCCTGCGCAACATGTGATCTCCTCTACATTCCAAATTTGATGTGCTTTTATTTGGTATGTGTGGATTGTATCACATAATGGGGTCTTTAACTGCTTTTCTTGGTATATGTATTTCAAATGATAATAAATTATAAAATTATAGAAAATGGTTATAGAACATAAAATATGTAACTGTTCTTTTTTTTTATTTGAGATATGCAGATTTATTGTTTACTTCCTACTAATGCATAATAATTAAATGATAATTGTCCGGAGATCCGAAAATAGTTTGTCTTGCACTTATTGCATTCTGCCGGAGGCAGTATCATCCGATAGACAAAATGGTTCTATAAAGGCACACATCAGCACTTTTTAATAGTTAAAGCAATTCAGTAATGATAGCATAATTAGATCTATATTTCATATTGATTAAGAAAACATATTGGTAGAAGGTTGGAATACATAAATTCATTTCCTTGATCAATACACCTGTCAAATCAATTAAATACCCTAAAACATATTGATCGAAATAACAGAACATGCAATTTACACTTTCAAAATCACACTAGGTTAATAACAAGAAAACTAAGAATGCGTGTTTATATTATTAAGTACAAATATATCCTGTTGATTAGTCAAACTTTTGCACTAATTTGTGTCTTTGCTAATTAGTTGCAAGAAAATGCTATTAAAGTTACTTTAGCGGTATTTAGGAAAAGGGTAGATGTGAGTTCTGTTCGTTGAATCACATTTTAAAAAAAGAGTTTGGGTTTTATTCTCTAGAGACTGAGTAGATGAGAAAAATTAGACCAAATTAGTGGATTTGAAGAGCTTTTTTTAAAGTATGCTACTTTTGTAACTCAGCTATTTTGGCATAAATGTTGTAGTTCCATTGTCAGCTTTCTGAAATGTCCAGTTAAGTACATGCACTAAACACAAAAATGCCCATTGATAGCCTGAATTGGAACGGCTAAATCAGAGCGCAATCTCTGCCTTAGCCATAATGCCAGTGGGCTACCTAAGACCCTCATTCATCGTTAAAACAAGAAAAAATCTTCAGGCACTCACTGAATTAAAGCCATAGGCAGAATTATTGGATCAGAAAAGCAAACCAACGTTTTGACCTATAAATAGGTCTTTATCAAGGTCGAAACGATGCTTTGCTTTTCTGATCCAATAAATCTGCCTATGGCTTTAATTCTGTGAGTGCCTGAAGATATTTTCTTATTTTATCATACGTGGTTTGGATTTGCTGGTCCTGATTCGGCGCACCTGGTTTTAAGTGGAGTTAATCCTGTTTCTTTTCTTCTGTTTTACCGCATTCAATTTTTAAACTGTTTCAAAAAAGGTTTAACATTGAATGGAGGGACAGTGCCAAGGGACTCCAGACACTTTAACTAATTCAATAAAATGAAATGGTCATACTGCCTACTGTGTCCCTTTAAGACCTAGCGTTCCCATCTGGTTCTAACTGCTTACAGTAAAACCTACTTGTTTAATGTAAAAGATCTAAACCATTGTATGCTATTTATTTATATTGTTGTGTTTATTTCATTTACAACACCCACATATATGTTGGTAAATGCACTTTAAATATGTACATTACATGCAAAAACAAAAATAACAGTATTTGAATACAAATACAATTTTTCAAAAACCTTATTCAGAAAAATGAAAAAACATTCTTAACCACTTATTGAATTGTACGCCCATTTATTTCATGAATTAAAATGGTATATAATATATTATTTCCAGCAGTTAACATTATAAATCTTTCTAATTTTTGTTGATAATTTTGACAGAGCTGTCCACGTTTCTTTGAATTGTTGTAGCACAATGTTTAGTACCATGTTTACAGAATGTAAGGCTATAATCATAGAATAATGGAAAGTGTCTCTCCCCTAGCAGTTTATTCCGAGGACCACTACAAATACATCGGACTAGTTTGCTGCAAAACCGTTTTCCATCACTGGTAACTGCATCACTGGCGGAGTACTGTAGAATTGTTTTGGCACAACATACAAATAAGTGAACACTGTTCTTTATGGGAATGTATCTCTTAAAATAAAAAAAAATTAATATGTTGTGCACAATAAAAGAGAAAAATGTTAAACTTTAACCTAACTTTTGCTTTACTACCAGGAAGTATGATAATAAAAGTATTTGTTTTTAAATAAATGATCAATCAGTGTTCTGGTGGCATCTCTCAATGTTCACTGCTTGTTGTATCTAAATCATATTGTGAGTGTCTACACACCAGCAGAAAGAGAATGGGCTGATTCATTTCAATGTGGGATGTCACTAAATGTGACAAGGGAAAGACCACTCTCTGAATGATAGTGGGATGTCCTATATGGCGTGGAAAAATGTTTGTAACTAAAAAAAAAGTATTTTATTGAATATTCCATTGATTTTTCTTCTGTGTTAATTTTTAAAGCTTTGACGATCTATTTCAACAGTCCTAAAGAAAGAAACAGAAGATGTGGAAAAAATACTTAAGTTCTGTGGACAAGAAGTGTCAAACGTCTGTCCTCCAGCAATTGTTGGAAGAAATACTGGGAGGTTTTAGTCACATGGGTTGAAATTGGTCAGACCTGTTCTAGACCGACAAAGTAAAATTGGCTTCATAGAAAAAGTTGGAACATTAAAGAAACTATTTGATTAGAAAAATGATTTGCCACATTTGAACATTTTATATAAATGCTCCTGTGCACATTCATTAGTCGTCATAGAAACTAGTGAAGGTGGAATCAACATAGTAGTAGTTCAGCACACCCTTAAAAAAAATAAAAAATGAATGGAACACTCAAAGCATTATAACCACTACAGCACGCTTAGTTTGGTAATAGTTTGACTTTTTCACTTGGGATCTGTTCCCTGCTTCCACTCAGCTATTAGGAGAGCCAAAAACTGATTGATCTATGTGCAGAGAGCTTCTGTCTGAATGAAGTTAAGGAGCCGTGCCTGCCAGACTCCTGGTAAGAAGTCAAACCGTTACTAAATAATGTAACTATTTACATTGGGGTGCAAGGGTACACCTGGCACTATAACCACTACAGTCCATTTTAACTTACAAATGTTTTAAATTAATATAACAAACTCACATAGCAACTGGGATACTCCATGTAAAGTACAGGGCAATACGGGAACATCAAAAGGAAAAATTACTCTAGCACTGAGACTGTCAAGCTAAAAGGCACAGAACAACTTAAATGATACAACAATTAATGATGCAAATGTTATTAATTAGTGGATCCTATGAAGAACTTGAAAACCATTCACAATAATATCATACAGCAACGCAATATGACTGGTGTCTTACTATGACATAGAATTCAGTATCACTGAATATAAATGCAAATTATGCTATACGTAAAGTTTACATTCTAATGTGGAATGCACTGGAGATGAGAGATTATGTATTTCACAAACCAACCCTGATCTGCAGGGTTTTGCCAATTAACTTCACAAGCATTTTTGGCGTTGCCTGATAATTTTTACTTTCTTAATACAAATGTCAAATTAAGGGACCACTCTAGGCACCCAGACCACTTCAGTTTAATGAGGTGGTCTGGGTGCCTGGTCCAGCTAGGGTTAACCCATTTTTTCATAAACATAGCAGTTTCAGAGAAACTGCTATGTTTATGAATGGGTTAAGCCTTCCCCTATTTCCTCTAGTGGCTGTCTCATTGACAGCCGCTAGAGGCGCTTGCGTGCTTCTCACTGTGATTTTCACAGTGAGAGCATGCCAGCGTCCATAGGAAAGCATTATGAATGCTTTCCTATTTGACTGGCTGAATGCGCGCGCAGCTCTTGCCGCGCGTGCGCATTCAGACGACGGGGAGGAGAAGAGGAGGATCGGAGGAGGAGAGCTCCCCGCCCAGTGCTGGAAAAAGGTAAGTTTTTACCCCTTTTCCCCCTTCCAGAGCCGGGCGGGAGGGGGACCCTGAATGTGGGGGCACCCTTAGGGCACTATAGTGCCAGAAAAACGAGTATGTTTTCCTGGCACTATAGTGGTCCTTTAATTGTCCAATTCAAAACATGTTAAAAGTGTTTTGTTTTTTTTAATTTAGACTTAAGTTTAGACAGTGTCCTGACACCTTGGATACATTTGAGAAATGCAACGAAGAGTTTTCTCACATACAACACTGAGCAATACTCTCTAAAAGCAAATAAGCTGTCCACACACATTTCAAAGAAGCAAAAAGCGAACAAAACGTGTTTATTGCAGACTCACGAAACTCCAGCTCTGAATTTTTTAGAATGTGTTTTTAAGATGTCTTCGCACCTGCTAGAAACCATCACCACATCATAAGCTAATCGCTTGTGCTATTTGGAAAACATCATTTGGAAAAAAAAATCTGGTGGCGAGTGGCGAGCTAAAAGGGTCAGATCCATTTTAACAAAACAAATGTAATTAATTATGCAAAATATACATTAATTACATTTGTTAAATAGTTTCTGGTGGCTGCTCACCATGTATGTGATGGCCTTATGCAAACAGCAAATATTTTTCTACTTTTTCCAGTGGAATCTGGCTAGCAAGCACCAGTCAGCTACCACATAATTTATCCTCACACGTCCAAGGGTTATTTAACTATTTTCCAGCAGACAAATAGTCCACATTTTTATCATTCACACACAAAAAGGGAATGACACCAGATGCATTGGTCACAACACGGGTTGAAAGAGGTGCTTGATAACATTATATGGGATTTGGATGCAAAATACACAGATTTGAAACCAGACATAAGATCAATATGTCAGGATGGTGCTTATTTGGTTGAAATGGCCGATTTGCCCTTATTAAATATGAGAATTGCAAATCTAGTCGCTGTCCAGTCATTTTAACCAAATTTTGTTCATCCAGAGTAGATGTGGTCACATGGGTTCTTCATGCCAGTGAGAAAGACAACCATGGATATTGGAACTGAGAAGGAATAGAATGAAGAGCAAATCAAGAGTAATGAGGGGGTTAGTAAGGACATGTGGCTTGGTCAGTGCTACTAGGCACCATACTATTGCTCCCCTACTGGGCAAATACAGCATTACAAATTCAATGTTTAAAGGAACACTATAGGGTCCGGAACACAAACATGTATTCCTGAATCTATAGTGTTAAAACACCCTCAAGCCCTCCTCCCCACCTTACCCTCCCAAAATATAGTAAAATATTACCTTTATTCCATTCTGCTGCTGTTGCCTCTGCCCCTGATCTGCCTGCTTGACTGACATCCTCAGAAGTGTTGAGCAAAGCCAATCATAATGATCTCCCATATTATTATTATTATTATTATTATTATATTATTTATATGGCGCCAACAAAATTCCATAGCGCTGTGCAATGGATGGACTAACAGACACGTAATTGTAACCAGACAAATGGACGCACAGTTAAAGGGGGGTTGAGGGCCCTGCTCAATGAGCTTACATGCTAGAGGAAGTGGGGTATAGTGACACAACAGGTATAAGTAGGGGTAATGAAATAGGTTGATAGAAAAGTATTCACTGGGAACTTAGTAGGTTATTTTTGACAGTTGCAGGAGAGGAGTCATGGGGTGGGAGGGGGGAATGAAAATCCGCTAACAGTTTAAATTATATGCTTTCCTGAAGAGGTGTGTTTTCAAAGATTTTTTGAAGGAGTGGAGACTGGGTGAAATTCTAATGGAGAAGGGAAGGGAGTTCCACAGAAAAGGTGCAGCCCTGGAGAAGTCTTAGAGGCGAGCATCAGATGTGGGAGTACGGACAGAGGATAGACGTAGGTCTTCGGCAGAGCGCAGGGACCTTGACGGGACATACTTGTGTATTAGGGAGGATAGGTAGTTTGGAGCAGCATTATGTAGAAACTTGTAAGCAAGCGCCAGAATCTTAAATTGAGCCCTATATCTAACTGGTAGCCAATGTAGGGACTGACAGAGAGGGGAGGCGTGGGAGGTGCCGGCAGACAGGAAAATGAGCCTTGCCGCTGCGTTCATAATAGATTTCAGCGGTGCAATCTGGGAACACATAAGACCACTGAGAAGGGGATTGCAGTAGTCAAGATGAGAAAGAACAACAGCATGGACCAGCACATTAGCCATGTCTAGTGGTAAATAGGGGCGGATGCAAGCTATGTTTTTTACATTGAAGGGGCAGGATTTGGTGATCGACTGGACATAAGGGGTGAAGAAGAGGCTGGAGTCAAAGAGAACACCTAGGCAGCGAGCCTGAGAGGTAGAGGTGATGGTGGCGCCGTTGACTTGGAGGGAGACAAACTCGGGAGTGGCAGCACTTGATGGAGGAAAGACCAGAAGTTCTGCTTTGGACGGGTTGAGTTTAAGAAAGTGAGCAGGCATCCAATTGGAAATTGATGAGAGGCAGTCAGAGACACAAGTCAAGATGGGCGGAGAGAGATCAGGAGAGGACAGGTAGATTTGCGTGTCATGTGTGAAAGCATTGGATTGGCTGAGACTGTCAAGGGGGCAAATCAGGGGCAGAGGAAGCATAAGCCAAACACAGCCCTGGCCAATCAGCATCTCCTCATAGAGATGCATTGAATCAATCCATCTCTATGAGGAAAGTTCAGTGTCTCCATGCAGAGGGTGGAGACACCGAATGACAGTGCTGCACACCATGCAGCACTGCCCCAGAAAGACACTCTAGTAGTAATCTGAGGAGTTGCCATTGCAGATATCCTTAGTCTATAATATAAACACTGCCTTTTCTCTGAAAAGACAGTGTTTACTGCAAAAGTCTAAAGGGAACGATTATCACCAGAACAAATACAATAAGCTGTAGTTGTTCTGGTGACTATAGTGTCCCTTTAATAATATTATTATTCATGTATTTATTATAAAAGGCTTACTCAAAGCATCAAGACCCCTTCAGAGTGGTCATTGTGCTTGGAATCTGTATTTGTAGCATTTCAGTAAGACACTCTGTACATACTGAGATATCTGATTAAACTGAGGTTTCCATGAAAGATCCAGGGTGGTTAATGTTAAAGCTAGCTATGAAAACATCTGTCCTCTGCACGTATACCATGCTGAGCAGAAATATCCAACACTCCAAGCTGCCCTAAGTCTTCCCTCAGCCTGCCTCCGTGACATCCCTTGCCAACAGAGGATCGGGCTGCAGAGAGAACCTGGCCTCATAGCTGGATTTGAGTTAAGTTTTTGTTTCTTTTTTTTTTATAATTTATAATTAAAGGGTTACTCCAACCCAAAAAAAAAAACGGTGATTTATAGAAAAAATAAAAAAATTGGGTATTATTGGTATTATTATCACATTCATAAAAAGCAGAGATAATCCACAACGTGTAAGGCTACAAACGCATCAATGCATTTCCTCCCTGGCACTCAACGGGTTAATCCACAAAATCTACAAACAGACTATTTACTGCGTGAGAATAGATTGCTTGCATTTCTTTAACACGGCCCGTGTCTTGGCCCTACAGTTGAAGTTTAAGCTTTAAATACAGCATTTTAATGGAAGTGAAAATTTCCTGGGTTGTTGCAGTTTTGTGTTGACACTTACGATATGCATTGTGAATCATGTTGTGTGTTTAATGAAAGGGTTTAGAGCATTAGTGTTTTTCAATTCCAGGAAGAAACCAGAAAAATGCAACCCAATTATTTACAACGCTCGCTGGTGTCAAGGGACAAAGAACAGATTTTGATATATTTCCATCTGCATTACCCACTGCATGTGGGACAGCAAAATCCCATTAAACACAACAATCGCCGCCTATAATGGCTGACAATAATTGAGAACAAATTGCGCTTTCAGGGATTCATGTTATTGGAAGAAAAGCGCAATAAAACATCGGATATGAATAGACAGCAGTTTTTTCTGCTATGTTATTAACAGAGCATACATGCCTTAAAGCAAGGGAGAAAAGGTTATATCACGAAAACAACAGCATGCAACGCATGCAAACCATCACAAACACAATCTACATGCCGGGAGAATACTCCTATAGCAACCAGATAAAATATGTCTGTCATGTGAACTGCTCTAAAATAAGAAAAAGGCTATATTGCAGTAAAAACTACCTAACTTAAAACTATTAATTAATGATGTCATTGTCATGGCTTATTAAAAGGCTGCATTAAAGGTTACTCCAAGGTTACTCCAAGTACCAAATTATTATTATGGTGCCAACAAAATTCTGTAGTGCTGTACAATGGGTGGACTAACAGACACATAATTGTAACCAGACAAATGGACGCACAGTTAAAGAGGGGTTGAGGGCCCGGCTCAATGAGCTTACATTCTAGAGGAAGTGGGATATAGTGACACAAAGGGTATAAGTAGAGGTAATGAAATAGGTTGCTAGAAAAGTAATCACTGAGAACTTTTTTGACAGTTGCAGGAGAGGAGTCATGGGGGGGAGGAGTGGAATGAAAACCCACTAACGTAGATGTAACACCACCACCAACGTAGATGTAACACCACCACCAACAGCGTCACCGCCAGCCAGGCTGGTTAATGTAAATTCTGTGCATATTTGTCACCTGTTGTCAGCTGCACGGCACGACCAATTGTTGTTGGTCGCTCGAACGACACTCTATGCCACCAAAGTTCTCCCCACAGCCTGTCCTTCCTGATATCCTCTCATTGCAGTGAAGAAGGATTGGGCTGCCAGGAGAACGTGTTGTTTTTTTCTCTTAGGTGGAACTATGTCAATAAGGGCTACTCTAATCAAAAACAGTGTTTTCCAGTATCCACTTCTAATTCCAGATAAATATATATTTTTTTGTTATTTATTCCTTTTGTTTTTGGTAAAAATGTCAAATATAGAACAAAACGCAAATATTCAGAATAACAATAAATTGGAATTATGGGTTTAGTAGCCATTGTGCAATTTGAGAGAAGATAATTATATAAAATAAAGCATCCATCAGTAGGCACAACATCAACATAGCTTAACTGCTACAATTAAAGTAATCTCTGCTTGAAAAGTAGAAATACGTTGCCTGGTCGTATAACCTTACATGCGTTAATTTAATACACACAGCACAAAACTTCTACCATCAAACTAAACGTTCGGAAAGAAAAAGGGATAAACAGCTGCTCAAAAGAAGTGATTCAATAAGATTATGGATCCAGTCTACTTTTTGTGAAATGTCCCGATACAAACAGTATGAAGCCTTTGCAGTTAGAATGAGTTGAGAGCTTTGCTGATGCAGCCCTAGGACAAATGGAAGAATGTTTGCTATATTCCTCTGATGTAGGAGAGCAGGTGTCAGAGAATCAGTGGGAGGACCAAGTTGCAACATTGTGGGAGGCATCGCAAGCATGCTCAATAGGCAGTTAAAGTTACGAGGGTGTTTTGAGGCACCTGGGGCCAGGCAGACAGCCCTCGTCATGAGGCAAATGTAATTTAAGTATTTTCCCCTTGAATTGTGCCAGCCTGTGTCAGTCAGAGGGGATTAAAGAGGAAGGGGCTAGGGGCTGTTGCAGCCGCAATTAGGCTGCTGGCGGCCAGAGGGAGATCTGTTGGTCTTCCTTTAGAAATTTACATCAATTTCGGCCGCATGCCCCACTGCCGCACGTAAGCCCTGCCTCCTGAACATAGCTCTGTCTCCCACACACAAGCCCCACCCCCACACACATTGCTGAACTTGCTGGAAGGAAGAGGCCACAAAATGGAAACTTCACCTACCAGTGCCAGGTAAGCTTCAGCCATTACAGTGAGTGTGTGTGTGTGTGTGTGTGCCTGCAAGTGAGTGAGCATTTGTGTGTGTGTGTGTGTGTGTGTGTGTGTGCCTGCTAGTGAGTGAGCATTTGTGTGTGTGTGTGTGTTTCTGCTAGTGAGTGAGCTTGTGTGTGTGTGCATCTGCTTGTGAGTTAGCTTGTGTGTGTGTGCTCCTGCTAGTGAGTGAGCTTGTATGTGTGCACTTGTGTGTGTGCCTGCAAGTGAGTGAGCTTGTGTGTGTGCCTGCTAATAAATGAGCTTGAGTGTGTGTGACTGCTAGTGAGTGAGCTTGTGTGTGTGTGTGTGTGTGTGTACCTGCTAGTGAGTAAGCTTGTGTGTGTGTGCCTGCTAGTGAGTGAGCATGTGTGTGTGTGTGTGTCTGCTAGTGAGTGAGCATGTGTGTGTGCCTGCTAGTGAGTGAGCTTGTGTGTGTGTCAGTGAGCTTGTCTGTAGTGAGTATGTGTGTGTGTGTGTGTGTGTCAGTGAGCTTATCTGTAGTTGACATGTGTGTGTGTCAGTGAGCTTGTCTGTTGGAAGCATGTGTGTGTCAGTGAGCTATTTTGTGGTGAGCATGTGTGTGTCAGTGAGCTTGTTTGTGGTAGGCATGTGTGTGTCAGTAAGCTTGTTTGTGGTGATCATGTGTGTGTCAGTAAGCTTTTCTGTAGGGAGCATGTGTGTGCCAGTGAGCTTTTCTGTAGGGAATGTGTGTGTCAATGAGCTTTTTTGTGAGCATGTTTGTGTCAGTGAGCTTTTCTGTAGGGAGCATGCGTGTGTCAACGAGCTTTTCTGTAGGGAGCATGTGTGTGTTAGTAAACTTGTCTTCAGTTAGCATTTGTGTGTCAGTAAGCTTGTCTGTAGTGAGCTTGTGTGTTAGTGAGCTTGTCTGTGGGGAGCATGTATGTATCAGTGAGCTTGTTTGTGGTGAGCATGTGTGTGTCAGTAAGCTTTTCTGTAGGGAGCATGTGTGTGCCATTGAGCTGTTCTGTAAGGAACATGTGTGTGTGTGTCAGTGAGCTTGTCTGTTGGAAGCATGTGTATGTCAGTGAGCTTGTTTGTGGTGAGCATGTGTGTGTCAGTCAGTAAGCTTTTCTGTAGGGAGCATGTGTGTGCCAGTGAGCTACATGTGTGTGTCAATTTTATGAGCATGTTTGTGTCAGTGAACTTTTCTGTAGTGAGCATGTCTGTTTGAGCTTGTATGTAGTGAGCATGTGTGTGTCAGTGAGTATGTGTGTGTGACAGTGAGCTTGTCTGTTGTAAGCCTGTGCGAGTCAGAGTTTGTCTGTACTACGTTTGTGTGTGTATACCAATTAGCTTGTCTGTGTGTCAGTGAGATTGTCTGTCAGTGAGCCTATTTGTTCGCATCTGTAATATATATATATATATATTACACAAGATCCAGCGCACTCACCTATCCACTAAACAGCAACTTCAATGTTGACAGATTTTATTAGTTTTTTTTTTTTTTAAACACCTAATCTAGGCAAAAATAATGGGAGTTTAATTACATTATATGATCATACACTGCATAAGCCTGCTACAGCGTCAATGTACCCCATCTTTGGCAGGTCCTACTCTAACAGCCTAATACAGGGATAGGCAACCTTCGGCACTCCAGATGTTGTGGACTACATCCCCCATAATGCTCTTACACCCATAAGACTGGCAAAGCATTGTGGGAGGTGTAGACCAAAACATCTGGAGTGCTGAAGGTTGCCTATGCCTGACCTAATGTCTGCTCTTCTTTCCCCACCATAACCTTTTTTTATTTTTCTTCCCAAGCACTACCAAGCCTCAATAAGCAAACCAGTAATCAGGCTCATGCTGATGATTTGCATTAACAGTGAAACTACTATCCATGAGTGGTTTACTGGATTTGCATATTTTCCTAAGTTGTGTTTCAAAGCTGTTGTATACAGCAAACACAGACTCAAAGGAATCCATGTTTAAAATGGAATGAGGCAAAAATGTGATTATGTGTTAAACTAATTTTGCATATGCCCACCCAGAATCCTTTGCAATAGTAACATCACTGCAGATTTGTGATTTCTGTGGGAAAAGCAAGTCTTATGGCTTGACTGGTGTGCAGATATTTGTTTAACATTGTATTAACTATCCACTGACTTCAGGTGGAAGGGGTTTACAATCACTATATATATATATAAAATGTGTTTATATACTACTGGGGTGGCAACACATAGCTTTACATATGTGACAATACATGATGCAATGACTTATGGAGCTGGCATATATTTTTTTTCCAGGGCTGCTTTGTATCCCCAGTACGGCCCTACTGTCTCCTCTCCAGTTCTAGGCTCAGACCTATAATGCAGCCTGTTTACTCAAACCAAAAAATGTGCAGTTCTTCATTTGCCATGACACTGTATTCACCTGTGATTTTGCAATATGCTTGTTATGCTGTTTTGTTACTCCATGCACTAAGAAAATAAAGAATAAAAAAAAAAAAAAAAAAATGTGAGATTCTCTAGTCTGCGCCTCTCTAGAGAGGCAGATTTTGCAAGGTATTTGTTCTTCCCACCGGCCTATGAATTCACACAGTAAGGCCGGCACTTGAATTGTGTCAGCCTTGCCCATCCTTTGATATCCCCTGTCAGCCTTGGCCCACAGTCATCTCAGGTCATTTGCCAGGTGTGACCGGTGGGCAGTTCAGGTCTGGTTAAACTGCTTTGAAATTTATTGGGGCCGGATAGAGGGACAGCGTCAGATTACTACAGGCTCTATAACCAGTTAGATTATTATTAGATGGTTATTATTATTAATATTGCCATTTATATAGCGCCAACAGATTCCGTAGCACTTTATAATATTATGGGAGGGGTGATTTAACTATAAATAGGACAATTACAAAAAAAATTACAGAAACGATAGGTTGAAGAGGACCCTGCTCAAACGAACTTACAGTCTAGTGCCTACAGTATTTGTTTATGGTCCCCTTTTCCAGGATTTTTTTTTTTTTGGTATGCAGCAGCATTGTGGTTTGTACTGAGTAGACAACACACAATTAAAATTGCTAAATAATCACTTTTATTGTAGTCAAAATAAAATCTGTATTGAGAAGCACTCAATCCAGAGACTGTCCCTCTTAAATAGGGACACTTGGGAGGTTAAATATTCATTCAACACTGAATAGAGGGACAGCATCAGAGTACTACAGGCACTAAAACCTGCTAGATTAGATGAAATGGTTATAGTGCCTAGAGTGTTTGTTTATGGTCCCCTTTTCCAGGATTTTTTTTTTTTTTATATCCAGCAGCATCGTGGGTTGTACTAAGTAGACAACACACAATTAAAATTGCTAAATAATCGCTTTTTTATTGTAGTCAAAATAAAATCTGTATTGAGAAGCACTCGATACAGAGACTGTCCCTTCTAAATAGGGACACTTGGGAGGTATAGCTACCTTTGTTCCCCTTTCCAACGTAATTTTTTTTTTCAGATTGGTATTTTATTGTTTGTATGTGTCTTTAAACTACAATACATGTATCTAGAATTAAATTTACAAGAATAAAATGTTTTGGTTAAATTATACCAGTTACTTCAATGGTCAGGTCACCTAAAATATCCTATCGGAGTAGTACCAACTGGCCACGCCCCTGAAACAAAAGTGTTCCTCCTTGGCCATTTGAAACATTGGAATGTATGCATCCACATATTTTCTAGACATTTTGTTAGAACAATCAGTCAAACGAATATTTAGCACAGCAAAACAGTCCACTGCCATTTGTTTAATTGCACAGGCCCTTTAAGAGTTAGCTTGGGATAGAAAGGGTTAATGAACGTCTTTATAAGACACAATTTTCTTTCATAAATAACATAACATTTGGCAACAGAGTAATGATTTAAATAAGAACACATATACATTTAGTTTATTAACATATCCCTAATCAAATTAAGAATTTAAACTCAGTGGATTAATCATTTCAAATAAATGTGAAATAATTTGCATATATATGTTCTTGTTTTTGTGATCTCAGTGATACAACTTTTAAAGTGTTTCTTAACAAAAAGATAATTTAGAATACAAAAGAAGTATAATGAAAAAAAAGTCTTGATACATTTATTGAATGCATACTTAAAATGCTCTTCAGAAACAGACCGAAATGTGCTTACGCTTTGTTAATACTTTGTACCACCTCTTAATTACCGACATGTCAGCCATGAAGTAGAAAAAAAGAACACTCGTTTAATTTTGGTCTTTTCTAGGCTTCGGTTTTACTCATCCACTTACGAAGCTCATCAACAGCTAATTGATAACTAATTCTCTGCAATTTGTTTTATATCTGCCTTAAAGAACGAAAATAAACACCGCTATCTCAACGATGGAAACTTGTTAAGTGTGTGTTTTTGTAACAAATTGTTTTTGGGAGGAAAGTAAATGCTGATCTAGATAAATTAAAGAACTATAAAGAGGTCCTAATCTAAATGCTGGAATTAAAAAATATGATGATGATATGTGAGCAAGGTTAGATTTTAGAAACAATTTTTTAACATCAAAGATTGCCATCAAAGCATGACGCTGATGGAAAGAGGAATTAAAAAATAACATATAATGAAGCAGCGATGGTTGGTGAAGTTTAAAGATAGTGTCGCCAGGGTCCTCCCCTGTAATTTGAGCCACTTAACTCTGTAGCCACCATTTCCTGACCTTTGGTATCTGTCTGCTTCACCATCTGTACTCAACCCCCAATGGTAGACCACGTAAAATACACAGAGAGGCATACAATACAGATATACTCATACAATACTCAGAGGTATGTACAGTATATAACACCAATACAATACACAGAGCTGGGTAGACTACTGTGATATCCATACGACAGGCAGATAAATACAGGGATACAACACACAGAGATGGGCGCAATAAGGAGATACCCAAAACTATCCCACACAACCAATGTCTCTAGGATGGATACCAAGAGCTTTAATACAGAGATATCACACAGTACAAGGTCTCTGTATAGCGGAAACCTATTGTGAAAAAAGAGGCCCATTTTTGTTTTTTTGACACACACATGGACAATGATTAGAGTTTACGTATTAGTTTATCCATATCTCCAGAGAAAGAAAAAATATTAGTGGCCGTAAACTATTGCAGATAATTTTTTCCACATCCTGTTGGGGTGTTGCCCCAAGTGACCCTTTGGACGAACCTTCACTGTAATGAAGGAGTATAAGTAGAGTTAGATATTAGAAATAACATAACTACAAAGTATAAGTAGCAAATTGGTTACCAGCACTATCTGCTGGCTGGTGACCAACATCTCCAAAGGGGACAAAAGTTGGACAAAACCAAAAGGAAATTAGCAAGTGAAATTATGACTTTGTGCCATGTAAACTCTACTGAATGATTTGTGGTTTAATTTTTTCTACAATTGTTTATGTATTTATTTTATATAAAACATGCATACATACGAGCATATTAAAGACAATGTTTAGTGAGACAAGTTCTTTTGACACAGGGTTTGAAATGCAGCACGACACAACATCAAACAGTATCTAATGTGACATTATAATGTAACAGGTTACAGTTAGCACGTAGTTTGTCATGTAAACGTCAAGAGTTGTCTTTCTGGAAAGAACTGTCTGTTCTTCAAAGGAACATATTATATATTGATTGTGATACGGAATAGGTAACTAGGGAAAGTACACTGTACGATATTGGTCTGTGTTGTTCAAGTAATATTCATAAATGGAGAATGGGATATGTTATTGGTTCAGGAGTGGGACCTCTTTTTCAAATATATATAATCCACTTTTTTGAGTAAAAAGGAATTCTGATTGGGGTAAAACGGGTGTGAATTAACTAGGGAAATTATATAGATATACTATAAGATAAAGAGGAAGTAGAAGTTAAAGATGAAGACGTCTCAGATGAGTAAAGAATAGAAAAGGGTAAGAAGAAAAGAGAAGTCCACAGCAGAAGACAAAAGAACAAGAAGATTAGTGTCCAACTCCACCCAGAAGATTGGATAAAATTAGGTTGGGAATATATACAGAAATAGGCAGGGTAGTCAAGAGTGCCTCTGAGGCCCATTTTTCTGGATTGTATAGTGTCCTCTTGGGTAGAAAGTAGCATTTATGTTGTGTCCATTTAGACAGGGGTTCCAAATTTTGTGAAACATTTTGGGGGAGTCATGAATGTGAGATGTTAGCCTGTCCATTTCTAGTACTTTGATTGTCATTTACGAATGAAATAAAATTTTGTAGGCCTGTTTTTTGTGATTTACACAAATAGTGAGAGATGTTAACAAATTCCATATTTCTGACCAATCTGAAGATTCCTTTGGGCGCTCTAAGACTTTTTCCAAGGCTGCAATATAAATGAGTGTAATTTGTGCGGTGTGTAGTGTGTGCTGCCATGGAAATGTATAAATGTGAAATCTGACCTTTCAGGTTGGAAGCATCAATGCACCATCATTCGAAAGCTGTGAGGGGAATGATTTGTGATTTCACATAATCAAGTGGTAGACTTATACCAAATATTATTTAAAGACTATGCCTGTAATTATAGTCATTAAAGTAGCATTTTCAGTTGAATTTGGGGAAAACTCTTGAAGCATTCATTGTGTTAAGCTATTTCAATAGCTTTTTTTTATTATTTGTTCATTGAAACAGCTGAAAATATTTAAATTTGGACAATAAACCTGATTTTCAATGAGGGTTTAATATTTTGATTGCATATATATATAATTTTATTTTTTAAAGGATATTTAGGACTTTCTTTTGATAGTATTTGATTACATTAAAAAAAGAATTAAATTAAAAAAAGAAAATGCACACTTTAAACAGTCACACAAGAAAAAGATATTGTGACGAGACCAATCTCGCCACATTGCATTGGAGAAGCCTGGTTGCTCGCCTGCTGCCTTTGGACTATGGCCCCCTGTTAAAAGACATCTTTTTTACCTGCAGAAAAGCTTCAGTCGTGCTTTTCTGCCTGGGGTTCAGTAGATTTGTTTGAATGTGTTATACCCCAGATAGGAATCCCATGGAGCCCATTTGTATGAAACTGACTGTAAAGACTTTGGCTCCATGGTGATTAAACTGTATTTGTGTGGTCCGAGCGCCATTCACTTAATAATGTGCGCTCAGACCTGAGCTATCTGGGGATAAGTGAAATGTCTGTGTTTTATGTATAAATGTGACTTTATGTATTTTAAAGTGCTTTGTGTCTTTTTGCAACCATGTGCTTAATGGAGTCTTGTGTCTGTCCTGGGAGATAATTGAATTACTTATCTCCAGGATAGAAGACTCTGAAACTGGTTTGGCCAGAAAGCCATGCTTCATTTAGTCACAAAGGACTTTTTACTAACTTTTGAACCCCTTGTCTGATTTGTGCCATTTTTGAATATGTTGTTCCCCTGAATGGATTGATTGAGAATATGTAATTTTATGTGAATGTGATGTATGGTTTTGAGTTATGAAAGTTGGGTAGAAAGTATGTTTTAACTGTTTGTATAATTGAGTTTCCTCTCAGGATAAGGGGAGGGAATATGTGGGATGTAACTGTGATATGATTGGTTGTTTTATCCCTCCCTGTGGGTGGTCCTGTATTTGAAACACTGTAATAAAAACCAGGCTGGGTGTGCCAGCACCTCAGACCACTGCTTGACCCTCAACACGGAGCCTTGTCTCGTTCTTGGGGGGATTCACTGTATGCTGTTAGAGACTGATTGCCAGGAGTGTAAGCTGATTGTCTGCTTTTCCTGTTCGTCTGCTGGCAGCTATTTGGGAGGTTCCAGTTCGGGAGTTGGAGTGCTATTTTGTATCCAGTTCGTGAGTTTTGGTGTTCTGCAGTAGCTGTGCCTGGATCTCTGGAAAGGGGGCCGATCGCCTAAACGGTTTTTACCCCTTGTGTGCAAAACGGTCCGTTACAATTGGTGGCAGCGGTGGGATCGTTCCCAC
Source organism: Pelobates cultripes (assembly GCA_933207985.1). NCBI lineage: Eukaryota > Metazoa > Chordata > Amphibia > Anura > Pelobatidae > Pelobates > Pelobates cultripes. The sequence continues at coordinate 48,168,544 of OW240912.1, forward strand.
AGACTACAGGACAGCTACAGGAGACACCATTCCGTGGATTTACAATTTGAGGGCAACGCATGTCTGAGTACAGCGACCCTGACAGCAACAGCATGGAACCAGCAGTGTCATACGAGGAGGAGGACCTGGATGGTCGGGATGCATTAAGGAAAGGCATCTGGTACCAGGCCCTGGATAATGTACAGTACCAGCGGGGTGAGAGTCTCCCCAGTGAAGAGCAGCGGTTGCAGAAGCAAGTGGCCCTGCGGATGCCCTTCCTGGGAGAGCAGCCCCTAGATGAAGGGGTGAAGGAATTGGAGCACCGGGTATGGCAGGAGATTTGGCTGGAAGATGCATACCAGGCGCTTTGGTGGTATGGGGCACAGTACCTGCCCTGGACAGCCGAGCATGACAAGCCAGAGGGAGAGGAGTTTGATGGTCCTGGCTTGTTATGGGAGGCTTTTCCAGAGCCTGAATTTGGGAGCCCTACACAAGCCCGGTTCAGTGATCTCTTGGAGTGGAGGGAGAGCAGGTATGACTGGGACGACACTCACGACATTGAGCAAGACCTGGCCCACCTAGCAACCCTGGAGTGGGAACTGGAGCAGGACTACCAAGATCTCTTCCACTCCATTGAAAAGATTCAGCAGGACAGCAAGGTGACAGATCCAGTTCCAGACCCATTCAGCTGGGAAGACATTGTGGATATTTTCTGGGAAGAACCCCAGGTGGCCGGTAGAGATGGGACCGAGGTCTCTCCACCGGTATTGCAGGGAATTGGGAGCCCGAGCTCCATTCCCCAGCGGGAGATATTGCAGGGAATTGGGAGCCTGGGCTCCATTCCCCAGCGGCAGGCTGAGTTACAGGGGACAGAGATAGTTGCTCCTGTCCCCCAGCAGCAGAATGAATTGCAGGGAATTGGGAGCCCAGTCTCCATTCCCCAGCGGGAGAAATTGCAGGGAATTGGGAGCCCGAGCTCCATTCCCCAGCGGGAGATATTGCAGGGAATTGGGAGCCTGAGCTCCATTCCCCAGCGGGAGATATTGCAGGGAATTGGGAGCCTGAGCTCCATTCCCCAGCGGCAGGCTGAGTTACAGGGGGCAGAGGTAGTTGTTCCTGCCCCCCAGCAGCCAGGTGATATGCCGGAAAGGCAGTGGGAAGTCCAGGGAGAGGAGAGCAGTGTCCTCCCTCCCCAGCGGCAGCGTGATGTTTTGGGAATTGGGAGCCCAGTCTCCATTCCCCAGCGGCAGTATGATGCTTTGGGAATTGGGAGCCCAGTCTCCATTCCCCAGCGGCAGAATGATGCTTTGGGAATTGGGAGCCCAGTCTCCATTCCCCAGCGGCAGAGTGTCCTACCGGGAATAGAGAGCCCAGTCTCCTTTTCCCAGCAGCAGGACTCTGTATTGGGAGCAGAGACAGTCGGTCTCCCTCCCCCGCAGCTGGAAGTATGTATGGGAGAGGAGCTGGTTACCCCCTCTCCCCAGCGGCAGCTTAATGTACAAAGGGGAGACAGTAAGTCCCACAACGGTGCAGATGGGACCGTAGTCTCTACACTGCCAGCACAGGGGGTAGGGACGGTCGGTCCTGCCCCCCAGCGACAGGGCTGTTTAGCCAAAGGGGAGACAGTCGGTCTCCCCCTCCAGCAGCAGAGATGGGTAACCAAAGGGGAGACGGTCGGTCTCCAGCAGCAGCAGCAGAGCGGTGTATTTAAAGGGGAGACAGTCGGTCTCCCCCTCCAACAACCAGGCTTCCACCAGGCTACCCTCCCAGTAGCGCTGGTAACAGGGCAGAGTGCCGCTGGTCTCTGCCCACGCAGCAACCCACCAAGTCAGCGTACCCGTACCCAGCACAGCCGTGGTGAGGCACCTGGACATGGACAAGCTTCTTCTCTACCCAGGTGTAGTAACCATTTATTGTGGGTGAGCTGTGCTGTTGATTATTTGTTGTGGGTGGGCTGCTGGACTAACAAGGGCACTGACCGGCAGGAGGTCAGATACCCTGTTAGTCTGTTTGGAAAAGGGGAGAGATGTGACGAGACCAATCTCGCCACATTGCATTGGAGAAGCCTGGTTGCTCGCCTGCTGCCCTTGGACTATGGCCCCCTTTTAAAAGACTTTATTTTTGCCTGCAGAAAAGCTGTATTCGTGCTTTTCTGCCTGGGGTTCAGTAGATTTGTTTGAATGTGTTCTACCCCAGATAGGAATCCCATGGAGCCCATTTGTATGAAACTGACTGTAAAGACTTTGGCTCCATGGCGATTAAACTGTATTCGTGTGGTCTGAGCGCCATTCACTTAATAATGTGCGCTCAGACCTGAGCTATCTGGGGATATGTGAAATGTCTGTGTTTTATGTATAAATGTGACTTTATGTATTTTAAAGTGCTTTGTGTCTCTTTGCAACCATGTGCTTAATGGAGTCTTGTGTCTGTCCTGGGAGATAATTGAATTACTTATCTCCAGGATAGAAGACTCTGAAACTGGTTTGGGCCAGAAAGCCATGCTTCATTTAGTCACAAAGGACTTTTTACCAACTTTTGAACCCCTTGTCTGATTTGTGCCATTTTTGAATATGTTGTTCCCCTGAATGGATTGATTGAGAATATGTAATTTTATGTGAATGTGATGTATGGTTTTGGATTTATGAAAGTTGGGTAGAAAGTATGTTTTAACTGTATGTGTAATTGAGTTTCCTCTCAGGATAAGGGGAGGGAATATGTGGGATGTAACTGTGATATGATTGGTTGTTTTATACCTCCCTGTGGGCGGTCCTGTATTTGAAAACACTGTAATAAAAACCAGGCTGGGTGTGCCAGCACCTCAGACCACTGCTTGACCCTCAACACAGAGCCTTGTCTCGTTCTTGGGGGGATTCACTGTATGCTGTTGGAGACTGATTGCCAGGAGTGTAAGCCGCTTGGGAGCTTTTCCTGTTCGTTTGCTGGCAGCTATTTGGGAGGTTCCAGTTCGGGAGTTGGAGTGCTATTTTGTATCCAGTTTGGGAGTTTGATGTTCTGCAGTAGCTGTGCCTGTATCTCTGGAAAGGGGGCCGATCGCCTAAACGGTTTTTACCCCTTGTGTGCAAAACGGTCCGTTACAGATATATTTTGTCATGATATTGGACATACCCTATATTCTTTGAATTTCTGTTGTTAATTTGTAATAAGTATAAGTAATGCCTGGCACATTGAGTTACGGTTTGTAATGACAATAAGTATTTATTTATGATTGATTACTTAATAAATGTTTTCTTGTATTAAAAACAAAAACACATTTTTTTGTGTGTACATCCTAAGGAAATATTGTGCATGCTTATGAGAGGTTAAACAATCTAGGTTAATAGGAACTTATCCTTCTTACTTTAAAGGCTACTAGTACTTTATACACCAGCGGTTCCCAAACTGTGTGCAGAGGTGCCCTGGGGCGCTGAGTGTCCTTCATCTCTTTTTGTGGTGCCATGGATAGAACTCCGAATATAGAATCAAATGAACATGTTTATACATTGCCAGATTTGTTTTTTTGTTTGTGATTAGATTACATGGTTTTTCTGGAAAAACAATAATCTGAGGATCACCCGATCAGCCCAAATTTAGATTAATTTCAGTTTGGAACTAAATGTATCTCTAAGGCTAATAATATCTAACAGGGAAAATTCATGGGGGGGGAAATGGTGTATGAATAAGTACAGTATCTCACAAAAGTGAGTACACTCCTCACATTTTCATAAATATTTTATTATATCTTTTCATGTGATAACACTGAAGAAATGACACTCTGCTACAATATAAAGTAGTACGTGTACAGCCTGTATAACAGTGTAAATTTGCTGTCCCCTCAAAATACCTCAACACACCGCCATTAATGTCTAAACCATTGGCAACAAAAGTTAGTACACCCCTAAGTGGAAATGTCCAAATTGGGCTCAATTAGCCATTTTCCCTCCCCGGTGTCATGTGACTCGTTTGTGTTACAAGGTCTCAGGTGTGAATGGGGAGCAGGTGTGTAAATTTGGTGTTATCACTCTCACACTCTCTCATACTGGTCACTGGAAGTTCAAAGAACTCTCTGAGGATCTGAAAAAAATAATTGTTACTCTACATAAAGATGGCCTAGGCTATAAGAAGATTGCCAAGACCCTGAAACTGAGCTGCAGCATGGTGGGCAAGACCAAACAGCGGTTTCACAGGACAGGTTTTACTCAGAACAGAACTGGCCATGGTCAACCAAAGAAGTTGAGTGCAAGTGCTCAGCATCATATCTAGAGGTTGTCTTTGGGAAATAGACGTATGAGTGCTGCCAGGATTGCTACAAAGGTGGAAGAGGTGGGGGGTCAGCCTGTCAGTGCTCAGACCATACGCCGCACACTGCATCAAATTGGTCTGCATGGCTGTTGTCCCAGAAGGAAGCCTCTTCTAAAGATGATGCACAAAAAAGCCCGCAAACAGTTTTCTGAAGACAAGCATACTAAGGACATGGATTACTGGAACCATGTCCTGTGGTCTGATGAGACCAAGATACACTTATTTGGTTCAGATGGTGTCAAGCGTGTGTGGTGGCAACCAGGTGAGGAGTACAAAGACAAGTGTGTTTTGCCTTCAGTCAAGCATGGAGGTGAGAGTGTCATGGTCTTGGCCCGCATGAGTGCTGCCGGCAATGGGGAACTACAGTTCATTGAGGGAACCATTGATGCCAACATGTACTGTGACATACTGGAGCAGATCATGATCCCCTTCCTTCGGAGATTGGGCCACAGGGATGTATTCCAACATGATAACGACCCCAAACACACCTCCAAGATGAACACTGCGTTGCTAAAGGAACTGAAGGTAAAGGTAAAAGACTGACCAAGCATGTGTCCAGACCTAAACCCTATTAAGCATCTGTGCAGCATCCTCAAACAGAAGGTGGAAGTCTCTAACATCCATCAGCTCCGTTAAGTTCTCATGGAGGAGTGGAAGAGGACTCTAGTTGCAACCTATGAAGCTCTGGTGAACTCCATGCCCATGAGGGCTAAGGCAGTGCTGGAAAATAATGGTGGCCACACAAAATATTGACACTTTGGGCCCAATTTGGACATTTTCACTTAGGGGTGTACTCACTTTTGTTGCCAATGGTTTGTTGCCAATGGTTTAGACATTAATGGCTGTGTGTTGAGTTATTTTGAGGGGACAGCACTTTTACACTGTTATACGGGCTGTACACTTACTACTTTACATTTTAGCAGTGTCCTTTCTTCAGTGTTGTCACTGAAAGATATAATAAAATATTTACAAAAATGTGAGGGGTGTACTCACTTTTGTGAGATAATGTATGTCCTTAAAAACATTTTAGTAAAAATTAGCAGATTACTTTGTTCTTATCTGCCTAACCATCTAGCGTGTTTAATTGTTTATTAATAAAACTCTATAGAAATCACAGAGACACATGTGATACAAACACATAGCTTGTTTTAATATACAAAAGTTCATGTACTACCAGTAATGCATCAATTAAAAAAAATAATCTTGAAAAACAGTAAAAAAAAAAATAAATGTGAACGTTCTCTCTAATCTTCCTTATTTACACCTTTAATCATCAAAAAAATAAAAGATAGCAAATATAATTGCACTACTGTGATGAATAGTCGATAAATACACTCACACACAGCAAATATTTACTGTGTATTTTTAACAGTATTGCCATAAGCCAATGTGCTGGAGTTCTAATTTGTAACTTCAAATTTGTGAGTTCTAATTTGTGGATACATTTAAGCAGTTATGAGATTTACTAACCACTCTGTGTGAAAATTAAATTAATACTATTGCTAAATGCAAAAAAACGTTCATTAATAAAAGCATTTTGATGTATTTCACATAATATTCACAATCTAATGCAGGGGTTGCAAACCAGCGGTACGCGTACCCCCAGGGGTCCAATTTGTGTATCTGTATGTCTGTGTATCTGTGTGTGTCAATGTGTATCTGTATATCCGTGTATCTGTGTATGTGTCAGTGTGTGTATCTGTATGTATGTGTATCTGTATGTTTGTCATTGTGTGTATGTGTATGTATGTGTATCTGTGTCAGTGTGTGTATCTGTATGTCTGTGTATCTGTACATGTGTCAGTGTGTGTATCTGTGTGTGTGTGTGTGTGTGTGTATCTATCTGTATGTGCCAGTGTGTGTGTGTGTGTGTGTGTGTGTGTGTGTGTCTGTATGTGTGTCAGTTTGTGTATCTGTATGTCTGTGTATCTGTATGTGTCAGTGTGTGTATCTGTATGTCTGTGTATCTGTATGTGTGTCTGTGTGTCTATTTATATATGTATATTTGTCAGTTTGTATCTGTATGTCTGTGTATATGTATGTGTCAGTGTGTATCTGTATCTTTGTATGTGTCCTTGTGTTTCATAGTGTGTAGATATATGTCTGTGTATGTGTCAGTGTGTGTATTTGTATGTGTGTGTGTGTGTGTGTATCTCTGTGTCAGTGTGTGTGTGTGTGTGTATCTGTATGTCTGTATCTCTATGTGTCAATGTGTGTATATGTGTGTGTATCTATATGTGTCAGTGTGTGTGTATGTATGCCTGTGTATCTGTATGTGTCAGTGGTGTATCTATATGTCTGTGTATCTGTATGTGCCAGTGTGTGTATGTGTGTATCTGTATGCCTGTGTACTTGTATGTGTCAGTGTGTATCTGTATCTTTGTATGTGTTAGTGTGTGTATCTGTATGCCTGTTTATCTGTTCGTGTGTGTATCTGAGTGTCAGTGTGTGTGTCTGTATTTGTATGTGTCAGTGTGTGTGTGTATCTGTACCTTTGTATGTGTCCTTGTGTTTCATTGTGTGCATTTGTATGTCTATCTGTATGTATGTCAGTGTCTGTATCTGTATGTTTGTCTATCTGTGTGTGTCAGTATTTGTATCTGTACGTTTGTGTAGCTGTGTATCTGTCAGTGTGTGTATCTGTATGTCTGTGTATGTGTCAGTGTGCATCTGTATGTCTGTGTATTTGTATGTTTCTCAGTGTGTGTCTCTGTATGTCTGTGTATTTATTTATGTGTCACTGTGTGTATCTGTATGTCTGTGTATCTGTGTATGTGTCAGTTTGTGTATCTGTATATCTGTGTATCTGTGTATGTGTCCGTGTGCATATCTGTATGTCTGTGCATCTCTATGTGTGTTAGTGTGTGTATATGTATGTCTGTATATCAGTGTGTGTCAGTATGTGTATCTGTATGTCTGAGCCTATATGTGTGTGAGTGTGTGTAGTCAGTGTATCTGTGTATGCCATTGTGTGTATCTCTAAGTCAGTGTTTGATACACATACTGACCCACATACAGACACAGAGACACACATACATTTGCACAGACATACTGATACACACACTGACACATGTAAATACACAGATACAAACACTGACACATACATATGTACAGACACACAGATACAAACATTGCCATACATGTAGATACACAGACACATTAACTGAATCACATGCTGATACATAGACACATATATACAGTCACTGACGCACATAGAGATAGAGACACACATAAAAAACACTGACACACATGCAGGGACAAATACACACACTGACACATGCAGATAAACATAGAAACATAGAAGCATAGAATCACTGACGGCCCATCTAGTCTGCCCAATTTTCTAAATACTAAACAGACACACTAATACCCATACTGACACACAAGTAGATGCACAGGTACAGTATGTCTCTGTATCTGCACGTGTGTCAGTGTTTCTAACTGTGTGTCTCTAACTCTATGTGTGTCAATGATTGTATTAGTGTGTCTGTGCAACTGTTTGTGTGTTAATGTTTGTATCTTTGTACCTGTACATCTGCATGTGTGTCAGTGTTTGTATCTGTGTGTCTGTGATTTTGTGCTTCTGTATCTGTATGTATGTCAGTGTTTGTATCTGCTTGTCTGTGCAAAGGCATGTGTCAGTTTGCAGACCTGCATGTCTGTATCTGTATGCGTTTAAGTGTTTGTAACTGTGTATCTGCATAGTTCAACAACATCTAGAGGGCAGATGACATCAATCTAAAGAAGAGACAATTTTGAAATTGTATGCCCAAAAGTACAGAAGTTAAGATAAATTTTAAAACATTATTGAAGACTGGATACAAGTCCCCATGTCTGACAATCCTCAGTTCTTGCCACATAAGAAGTTGTGAATTGCACAAATTCATAGATCTATCCTGCCATATATCAACAACATAGGTGGTTGGTGGTAGAAGTGCAATAGTCTGATAATGGTTTTGGTGGGTCTTGGCCCACTCAAGTCTTTCTTACTTCTAGACAGGCGTATCTAGTGTAGTGGACGCTCAGTGTAGATTATCCTTATGTGGATACCAGTAACATTACCATTCCAATGCTGTAATAAATTGCTAATGTCTCCATATACAAAGAATATTTTTGCTTTTTTTTAATGTTTGTAAACCTATTAGTGTCATAGTGAGGCATTAAAATTAGCCGGCTGCATATTATGCAAGTGTGATTTATTTGTAGGGACAATATTTGACTTTACATCTAGGAAGCTTTTTGGAAAAAGAATATGCTTATGCTTTCAATCAGTATACTTCCATATAACTAAAATTGTATGTGTGGCAATCCATCTTCCTGACATTTTTTTGTTCCCTTCCCAGAATAATGTAGCAAAATTGTAATACGAAATATATCAAAATTTGATTTGGCAGAATTCCCAGAATGTTAATATACCAATTACCGCTAGATTTAGAACTGACCAAAGCTTCTACCTACAACCAGGATCCATTGGGACAGAAAAGCTATGTGAGCTGGATCTGAGTATATAACAAAATAATATACTTATATCCTGAGTAGTTTGCAACTATTTCTCTACATATAATGCTTGCACCATTATGTAGCCCACAGGGAACAATGCACATATGAACCGGAGAACATAAACACTCCATTGGGACATACTGATCTAAAAATACAAGTATTTTTTGCTGGCTGTGGCATCAGCAAAATCGGAATAAAGAATTATTGTACAGCAATGGGCCGGGTAAGCATTTCTACAGTAATACACTGGTCTGCATGCGGAAATAGCAATTCTATTTGACATGTAGACCAGTGCATTGTGGTACAAATGTGATACAATCACCATGGAAACCAATGGAATGTTTCTAATGTTTGCTGCACATTTAGTATGAGCCAGTCCATCAGGTTACCTGTTCACTAGTGATATGATATGTGGTATAATTTCTGAGTCCAACTGTGCAAATCTTTATTCTATAAATGCCAGAAGACAAAAGCCATTGTGTTGCATTACTTAACGGAGTTCATGTGTGGTATTTAGGTGACAAAATATGAATATTTCTGCATCATTTATTGTTTGAAAGGGACATCAATACACAAATAGGTTTCTTTTCTTTCAGAGCTATTTCCCTGTTAATCAGGCTCGTTTGACACAAAACCCCTGTACAAACTAAAAGTCAGAGGAAAATACATCAGACACATACAGGCTTGTGGGGTTCCCTGTAGTCCTATGACGATCACAAAATTAAGAAGAGTTTAAAGAATGAAAGCAGAAAAAAAATGTGACTCCCTTCTTGAAGAATTCTCTAAAAGATTAAAGGGTTACTCTAAGCACCAAAACAATACCTTGTCCATTCAGTCTCTCCTTTCAAAGCTCATTTACTTCAGATAATCAGTTTTGTTTTGGAACATATGGCTCCATCTCCAACTGTCAATCAGACAGCCGTGATCTTATCATTTTTTTTCTTTCTGGTAAGGTAGATCACTTGTGTCTGAGTCTCTTAAGCTACAACATGGGCATCTGGTAGTCTTGGCAAGGATGAGACAGACACCAAATCCACCTGCTTCATTATACTAGAAAACAGATGTGGCTCCCTCATGTCCTTTAATTTATCCAAAGGACCCTGTACAATTTAAGGCAAAACTCAATGGTCAGGATATAGAGGAGCAATTGGTCACCCACTCCCTAACTTTACACATACTATCATACATGGGATATTAAAATAGGGGACCTTTCTGCAGTGCTACCCCTATTTAATAGGATATTTTAAAATATGCCCACATTAATTTATTTATTCACACATCACTTAGTTTCATGCACGGTTACGGTACTTAAACTTTAAACTACAGCCTCAGTTACCGTTGTGCCCAAAAGTGTGCATATCCTTAGAGAATTGGTAATATATGTACCATTTTTAAAGAAAACATGAGTGAGCAGGCAAAACACATTTCTTTTATTTCTAATGGGATTCATATTCAACTGTAGGTTATAACAGAATGGCACAATCATAAAACAAAACATGGCAGCAAAGAAAAAATGAAATGACCCCTGTTCAAAAGTCTGCATACCCTTAGTAGTTAATATTGAATATTGCTCCCTTTAGCATCAATTAGAGCATGCAGTTTTTTGTAATACAACAACAGAAAAAATCTATAGTGGAAGAAAATAAAAACTCATCGAGTAATATCGCTCATACACCCTTAAGTGATGCTCCTTAGATGGCACTCGCAAGCATAAATTGATTGTAGGCAAATCTAGTGGTTAGAGATTACTTGAAAATCCTCAAACATGAGAATGGGAATATAGGAGAGAGTAGAATAAAACAATAAGTGTAGATTGTTATAAAATTTGTACTTGGCCCTTTAATAATTTGCATTTACATAATTAAAGTGGTATCAAAGCATATCAAATATCTTTTCTGGCAGAAGTCCACAGACCACCTCCACAGGATAAAGGATTACTCCTCTTTAAGGATTTTCACAATTTATTGTCATGAAATAATGCAAATAAATAAATAAGTGAACAAACAAACAAATCTCTCTGCTATAGCCAAACCCTACGCGTTTCGTCCGTTGGTTGCACGGACTTCCTCCGGGGTCCTAAAGTCATCTGATCTCCCGTAAGTATGATCTAGTTACCCATCACTTAAGGGTTTATGAGCGATATTACTCTATGAGTTTTTATTTTTTTCCACTGTAGATTTTTTTCTGTTGTATACTTTGGAGGACCAAGGGGAGTTCGGATATATTTTTCTACAGTTTTTGAAGATTATTCTGTTAGGTAAATTGATCCAATACATTTTACTTTCACATTGTATGTTTTTCCCCTTTTAACGATTGGGTGTTATATTTGTATTGTAGTCTTTTGTAATAGTTGTCTATGAGGCCGCTAATTCTTACAGGTGGTATAGCTGCCCATTTGTTTTGGCAAAATGCTTCCAGGTCATGCAAAGTTTTGTTCATTTTGCATGAACCGCATGTTTGAAATCTCCCCAGAGTGGCTCGATGATATTAAGGTCAGGAGACTGTGATGGCCACTCCACACCTTCACCTTTTACTGCTGTAACCACTGGAGGGTCAACCTGGCCTTGTGCTTAGAGTCATTGCAATGCTGGTCCAAGAGTATCCCATGCGCAGCCTTCGTGCAGAAGAATGCAAATTGTCTGCCAGTATTTTCTGATAACATGCTGCATTCATCTTTCCATCAATTTGCACAAGATTCCCTGTGCCTTTAGAGCTCGCACACCCCCAAAGCATCAGTGAGCCACTACCATGCTTCACAGTGGGGATGGTATTCTTTTCATTATAGACATTGTTTACCTCTCTCCAAACATAGCGCTTATGGTTGTGATCATAAAGCTCTATTTTGGCCTCGTTAAGGTGTTGTCAGGCATATTGTAACCAGGCTTTTTTGTGGCATTGGCGCAGTAAAGGCTTCTTTCTGGCAACTCGAACCATGCAGCTCATTATTGTTCAAGTATTGCCGTATTGTGCTCCTTGGATCAACCACAGCGTCTTTTTCCAGAGCAGCCTGTATTTCTCCTGAGGTTACCTGTGGGTTTTTCTTTGTATTCCGAACAATTCTTCTGGCAGTTGTGGCTGAAATCTTTCTTGGTCTACCTGATCTTGGCTTGGTATCAAGATATCCCCGAATTTTCCACTTCTTAATAAGTGATTGAATAGTACTGAAATATATATAATAATATTAAAAATATTTCAGGTTAATTTCCAATTCACTGACAAAATGAGCTATCACATCTTATTAGAAAATCCACCGTACTGATAGGCTTTGCATCACTAATTGCTTCTTAGCAGGGGCTCAGACCACGTATACCCTTCCATTACAATACATTATTACAGAATATTTTAAACAAGCGATGAAGAAATTCCACTTCAGAATAAAAATGTCATGTTTGAACATGATTAAGTGTGTAGGATTCCACAGGGAGCTCAAATGTATCTTCCACTAACAGTGTGAATTTCATTGCACCTACCTGCATTCAATTTACACATACTAGATGTGAAGCAAAAACACCTGCTGGTTGGGATATAATTATATATTTTTGAAAATGCTGAATTAATGCTATGTTTCTCTGTGAAATAATAAGAGAAAAATAATGGCATGAGCTGCTTTATTAACACACTTTCTTACTGCGAATAAAAGCGAAATTTTCCTTTTCAGTGATCAAAAGACAATGTTTTGTGTATTTATCTCACTTCCAGATTTTGGGAAAGGAGAGAGCTTTATTTTGGGACAATGCAGATTGAATAAGATTCCTATGTAGAGAATAATGGTTACTGTCTGTATTTTATTAATAAAATAGTTTACTTGTTAATGTTGAAGTTGTAGAACATGTGAAAGCCTCAGTGACAGTGAGTGTAGGCTTTCATTCAATGAGCAGGGCTCTAGAGTAGTGAGAACCCATAGGAACACAGTTATTTTTCCTAAATTTACTATATTGTCTACAGAATGCACTGTATAATTATTATTATTTTATTATTTATATAGCGCCATCAGATTCCGTATTGCTGTACAATGGGTGGACTAACAAACATGTAATTATAACCAGACAACTGGACGTACAGGAACAGAGAGGTGGAGGGCCCTGCTCAATGAGCTTACATTCTAGAGGGAGTGGGGTATAGTGACACAAAGGGTAAAAGTAGGGGTACGAAGTAGGATGTTAGAAAAGTATTCACTTCACTGAGTATTGACTGAGGATTTTTGACAGTCCTGGAGAGGAGTCATGGGGGGTGGGGGATAAAAACCTGTTAACAGTTTAAATGACCACTATAGGCACCCAGACCACTTCAGCTCAATTTCAGAGAAACTGCTATGTTTACATTAGGGTTAATCCAGCCTCTAGTGGCTGTCTCACTGACAGCTACTAGAGGCGCTTCTGCACTTCTCACTGTGATTTTCACAGTGAGAAGACGCTGCCGTCCATGGGAAAGCATTGAGAAATAGGAAAGCATTAAGAAATCCGCACATTCGGCGGATGACGTCGGAAGAGGGAGGAGAATCCCCAGCGCTGAGGGAGCCCGGCGCTGGAGAAAGGTAAGTGTTTAACCCCTTAACCCCAATTGAGCCCGGTGGGAGGGGGGCCATGAGGGAGGGGGGAACCTATTAACACTATAGTGCCAGGAAAACAAACTCGTATAGTGGTCCTTTAATTGATATGCTTTCATGATTTTTTGAATGAGTGGAAACTGGGTGAAAGTCTTACAGAGAAGGGAAGGGAGTTCCACAGAAGAGGTGTAGCCCTGGAGAAATCTTGGAGGCGAGCATTAGAGGTGCGAGTACGGACAGAGGATATACGTAGGTCTTTGGCAGAGTTAGGGGCCTCGACGGGACATACTTGTGTATTAGGGAGGATGGGTAGTTTGGAGTCAAGATGGGCGGAGAGAGATCAGGAGAGGACAGGTAGATTTGCGTGTCATCCACATAGAAATGATAACGGAAGCCAAAGGAGCTGAGGAGTTTACCAAGGGAGGCAGTATAGATAGAGAACAGTAGGGGACCAAGCACAGAACCTTGGGGGACGCCAACAGAGAGTGGTTGGGTGGAAGAGGCAGAGTCCAAGAAAGAAACACTGAAAGAGCGCTGGGAGAGGTAGGAGGAGCACCAGGAGAGAGCAGTATCCCGTAGACCAAAATTACAGAAAATGCGAAGAAGCTGTTAATGATCAACAGTGTCAAAGGCAGCAGAAAGATCAAGGATAATTAGGATATAGTAATAGCCGTGAGATTTAGCAGCAATTAAATCGTTGGATACTTTGGTCACAGCCGTTTCGACAGAATGACTAGCGCGGAATCCAGGCTGAAGGGGGTCAAGCAGAGAGTTGGATTCGAGAAAGTCAGTCAGTCTGGTGTACACAACTCTCTTGAGGAACACCTATTTGCTAAATATAGAGAATAAGTAACATAAGAAATCCTGAGAAGTGGCAGGTCCCCTTTAAAATTAAATTTGTTTACCTAAATATGTTGATAAAGCGTCATTACAGGCTTGAAACGCGTCCAGAGCAACCATAATGTTGTTAAGATTGCACTGACGATATTAATGTAAATTCAGTACTGGATGGACCTGCATAGAAAAGCAGAGATTCACTACTGGATGGGCTTGCTCATTCTTCAAAGCCATAAAATTGTGTTTACCAAGCTCATTTTATAACTCTGGAAGGTAAACTCAGAACCATTTGATCACACAATATATGGCCCAATAGTAGCCTGAGTCGTATGCTGTAAGAAAACAAATTAAATGTGCTTTATGAACTGTAGAAAACGAGCAGTTATTACCAGCCTTAAATTACCCCAGAATGATTTATTTTCATTTAAAGCCACAAGCCATGTTTGGTATTAAATAATAAAAATAAAAAAAACTGAATTTTGGATCATTCATGGAGGTCTTTTTAATTTACATACTGCAAAGTTTCAGTAACTAGTATTAAAGAAACATTATAGTGTCAGGAATGTAAACGTGTATTCCTGACACTATAAGCATAATTTAGGCTGTCGGACACCTCTCCTTAGTTTAAAAAAGCCTCCATGGCTGAGATTATAAAATTTTATAATTCCAGCCAATCCAATGCCCTCCCATAGGAAAGCATTGGGAAGCTATTGCTCATACGCAACAAAACACCGCTCTGTACCAATCAGCATCTCCTCATAGAGATGCATTGAATCTATGAGGAATGTTCAGCATCTCCATGCAGAGTGTGAGACCATGAACATCAGCAGGAAGAACCTCTAGTGGTCGTGTGAGATGTGTTACTAGGCAGTAATGTAAACACTGCCTTTTCTCTGAAGACAAAAAGATACAAGATATCACTCACATGGACAGCCTAACCTCTCAAATACATGATACTCCTAAATAGTTCCACAAAATATGGGACCCCTGGGTCAAAGGCGACACAACTACACCATGGTAGGACCATAGAATTAACTCATACAGCCTATCCCGACACACAAAGATTAACCGTAATAAAGCATAAGTCGAACACACAAATGAAGGTCCCAATCATCTGACCCTAACTACTCCCACCCCCACCCTTGCCCCAGGGGGAGGGGCCCAGTGAGTCGGCCGGTACACTCCCACTACTACCTAAACTCTCCCCGCCAATCTGTCTACTACTTTCATCTCCTCTACGCACGTCACACCTACACAGGACCACATACACAGACGAATAACCCAGGGCTTGACACAGGACAAGGGCACCACCCCCACAGAAACTAAAGGATCAGACGGTTAGCACTCAGCAGCCAGATCAACACCTCACTGGGACCCTGCTTAAGAACTTAAAGCAGATAGGAATACCTCTCGACTTTAGCGCTGTGAGAGCAGTACACAACAGACGTACACCGTGCAACGCAGAGAGACCCACATAACTACCACTAACCTACACTACATTAAAGGAAACACAATACCACTATTTCTACGTATCATTGCGCACCCAGCTTTACAGATACCTTCTAAGTGAGGCTTGAAAGCCAAACCATGCCAGGGATTATTCCCAATGGGTGGTGTACGTTTATAAAGAGCCTACAAAACTGTATCAGAAGTTGAATATTGCAAACAACAAACTGTCCCGAGAACCTGGCAAACCTGTGTGATACCGTATATTGGTTACACAATAATCTAAATTTCTATAATTTCTGTAATTGCAATAACAACTAAAACAAATAAAATAAATATTTTTAAAAAAATTCTGCCTCTGTACATGCTGAGAACTGGGAAGCCACTAATAAAAACGATTGATATAAGTTTGATACAAGTGGAGCACCACTGTGGAAGCTGCATATTTCATAATAAAAAAAATATCTTTATTCTTTTTTAAAACGAGCATTCATTTTGTGGCTGCTTTGGGTCTCATTCAAATCATGGGTGAGCAGCTACAGCTCCAACATCCCCTATGTTGATCCAAACCAGTTATGAAAGTAAGAAGTAAAACATGTTTCAGATACTCTTGTGTGTATCCCATACAACAGGCTATTATGCTGCACTGTCTGTGTTAGGTGGAGATTAGACTGTTATACTGTTGATATCTTGATTTGGTCACTTATTAACAGGCTTTCAGAGCAATGTGACTTAGTTTTTTTTATTTCTATATTGTATGTCTGAAGCTAACAATTACTGAAAAAAAATACTTTTATTTAAAAAAAAAAGAAAATAGAAGTGGACACAGTACATGATTTACTTACTAAGTGGAATGGAAATTGTAAGTTGTAAGAGAAAAATGTATTATTGATTTGTAGTAGCTGGAAAAAAATAAATATACCATTCAAAATTCTTAAATGACCAAAGAGGCACACTTTTTTAATGAAGGAGTGGCTAGGGGTGCATGGGCAAATCAGTCACGTCTGTTATTCCCTATTGGCAGCTTTGACAGTAATTACACATATCTTATCTCTAAAGGGTTCAAAAGGTCAGTAAGCAGTGGACATTGCAATGGTTTTTTTTTCAAATTGATATCAAAGGGATATTTATTGACACCTTTTCTATTTTTATCGCAGTCACCTTTTGATGTCTAATTTGAAACATTCTCCCCTCTACCTGTCTACCCTGCTACTTAGGAAGACTGATCTGTAGCAGTGATATCATAGAAGGTGATGTCATGTTGTGATGTCATAAATGTTAGGCTGCTACTCTTGCTTGAACATTCTGTTAACCTCCCAGATGTATGTGAGGCTCTGACACAATGGCATAGGCATCTATGCCTCAACTGGATGTGTCTGTGTGTGAATATTTGGAGCTTAACTACCCTTAATTTGATTGGACCAACGGAGGATCTAGCAGAGGAGCGTTATATTTTGCACAACTACCCTTTATCAAACGCTGGGGTTTCTTCACAGACAATGAACATAATTTTTCGCTTTTCAAGCTGCATTGTAACATGAAGGGAAGAGGAAATGTGCCTATTGCAAGTATATCTTTCTGTTTGAATGTTATTCTGCTTTCCAATCTGTCTCTTTTCCTGCCTGTCTGTCTTCTTTCCTATCATCTCCTTGTCTGCGTATTGATTGAAATAGTTCATATTTCTGTTTATCTGTTGATCTGTATGCCTGCCTTTCTGTCTGTCTATGCGTTTTTATGTCTTTCTTCCCCCCTCTGCCATCTGTATGTCTGTCTAACAGTTTAAACTGTGCATCAAAAGACCATGGTCTGCTTCTAAAACACTGTCTGCACCTGCCTCTTAATGCCCAGAGGGAAGGGCAGTCCTTCAAGCCATGGTTCCCCAGAGGTTTCCTCCACAGGGGGTTTTTCCTTTCCTGGGTGCTGAAGGATGACTCTTCGTGAGTCCAGAGGTACCCCACATCTTGGCGATTTTATGGCCAAGATAGATTTTGAACCCTCTAGGTCTTTTATCGCCGTAGCAAAAACTGTAAAATAATATAAATTCTGTAAAATATAATTAATAAATCTTAAGAAAAGGTGTACTTAAGTCTCTTATTGATTTTTTTAAATTTGTGAAATGAGTTGTTTGAACATGGAAGGAGTGGGGTGGAATATGATATGAGTAGAGGACAAACGTCTTGAACTGTTGGGACAGTGTTTTCACTTAAGGTGGGAGAGTGTGTGTTGGTACATGTTGGTGCTGTTTGATAATGAGAAAGGTATATATTAAGGTTCACAATAGTGGGGGGTTATTTAGAGAAATGTAAGTAACAAAGAATACATTTCAAAAAAGATGGAACATGTTGGATCAGAGGAATTCTTTGAACCGAAGAAGGGGAAACGAGATTTAAATACAACCAACAAGAACAAATTACAAAAGGATTAGCGGTACAGTAGGTAGTGCTGACAGAATATAATTTGTGTCAGTGACTGGATTCATTACTGACAGCGCCTTCTGCTCTCGGGCATCGAGAACAGACCACAGTAGAGGTGACGGGATTCACTTTTAAAGCATTCAAAGTCCGGAGGAGAGAAAAAGAAAAGAGAAAAAATTAATAAAAATCTGCTGCTCATACATTCTGTCTGTTTGCTGTTTGTTTTGTATTCAATTGGTATATATGAAATATGTTATTAAGAAGCCCATGTAATCACGAGCACCGCATACTGACCTCAGCTCATAATATTTAAAGTGGTGCAAGGGATCCAGGTCACTTTCAAAATTCGTCTGACTGGAATTAATCGATTTCCCCAAATCCTGGTATGTGTCATAAGCCGACAGGGTCATTCACTAAAGTGAGAATTCAAAGTTTATTCAAACTGAATTTCAAATTTAAGCCAAATATAGCCAAACTGGGAATAAATCGCTAAGCCAGGAACACTATCAGTTCAGCTACTTTGGCCTTAAATTTGAAAGTCACTTTGAATTCTGAATTCGGTGAATAACCCTGCTAGGGTAAAGGTAACTATGCTTCCCCTTCTACTAATCTCAAAGAAGGAATAATTACCATAGCAAGCTAAATACTATTGATATGGGTTTATGCAAATAGTTTGAAACTTACCTGGGTCCCCCAGGAGCTCGCGTGGTCTGAACTTCTCTTAAGATATCACTAACGCCGAAGCTCCTACTTAGTCATTAATGACATCAATTTCACTTGTATTTGGACCTTTTTGGCTGAGGTATGCAACCGATCAGGTAGGTGGGCCCTGGAGGGAGAAGTCGTCAGTGATGCATCACCAGAGATTCCAATAATGGGCGAGTCCGCCCAAAAAAAGGATGGGCCCATCCACTAAAGGAGCCTGTCATTCAAAAATAACCATGCTGAAGTGATCTCTGCATGGTCTTGGTGCCAGCCCCACAGCGCAAACGAATCTAATGATGCACTCGCACTGTGCCGTCTGGGGAGACTTCCCATATGTGCACTACTAAGGGTTCATTCATTTGTAGGGGTCCATAAGAGTATCCTTTCTGTCTTGTTGGAGGTTTTGCCCTTTAGCTGAGAGCAGCAATGTTAGTGTAAGAATCACCCAGGAGGTTTACCGCCAATTAGCATATGAGCTTACACTTTAATGGCTATCGCAGTTATACTAAAATCCTGTTTTATTTGAATGTGGGAGGGATAGGCTCTATGGTGGGGTAAAGGGGCAGATGTTGGTGGTAGGAGCTGTGAAAAAAAAACCATAAAAGCATTTATTGCACCTTCCCTGAGCCTTACCTTTGGCCCGTGAGGGTGGAATCCTTATCACAGGTGGTACGTTGGGAAAAAATGATTGTCTCATCCCTGCTGGGTGCAGACAGCTCCTTCTGGTCAGACCCCCTCCCAGGTTGGCGCAGGGGCATGTTTAGAGCATTGCCACGGTAACGCTATATAATACTCTGAACCAGTAGAAGGAGGGATATCAAGTTCTACATCCTCCCACTTGGCTTCAGTGCAGCCTGAACGGTGATCTCTGATCTCCCCACCAGCCATGAAAATCGGTAGGGGCAAGGCACAATCCAGAGGGGGCAATTACCCACCTTCTCCTCCTGTAGCAATGCTTATGCTTGTTTGTGGCTGTTAGTGTGTGACTGTTTTGGGGGGTGTATATGTGTAGCTATCTCTTTATGTATGCAACTGCGAATTTGTGAGTCTTCTCGTGTGCGTCTGTAAGTATACAGCTTCCCAGAATTCCTGGGAAGTGGCATGTTCCCTTTAAAATGAAATCTGTTTACCTAAACATGTTGATAAAGCGTCAGGACAGGCTTGAAACGCATCTAGAGCTACCATAATGTTGTTAAGATTGCACTGACGATATTAATGTAAATTCAGTACAGGATGGACCTGCAAAGAAAAGCAGAGATTCACTACTGGATGGACTTGCTCATTCTTCAAAGCCATAAAATGATGTTTACCAAGCTCATTTTATAACTCTGGAAAGTAAACTTAGAACCATTTGATCACACAATATAAGGCCCAATAGTAGCCTGAGTGGAAGGCTGTAAGAAAAAAAATTACATGTGCTTTATGAACTGTAGAAAACGAGCAATTATTACCAGCCTTAAAATACCCCAGAATGATTTATTTTCATTTAAAGCCACAAGCCATGTTTGATATTAAATAATAAAAAACTAAAACAATTTTGGATCATTCAGGGAGGTCTTCCTTTTTAATTTACAAACTGCAAAGTTGCAGTAACTAGTATTAAAGAAACATTATAGTGTCAGAGAAACATTATAGTGTAAACGTGTATTCCTGACAGTGATACTATACTTTTAAGCTGTAGTTGTTCTGGTGAATATAGTCTCCCTTTAAGTGAATAAATTGACCACAATAAAACACATTCTCTGCAAACAGTTTGATTGGCCAGCGGCTGATACAATTATTGATTGATACTATAACTATGTCAACTGCACTACTTCAATTAGATACAGATGTATTCATTGAGTCAATTATCAGTGAATATAAGAGCTGCTATGTACAATGCTATGTTAATTTAGAATCTGTGAGCCATACTTCACATTGTTTATGACAAAATAAAAGGTCTGGGGTTACTGTATCTCTCTTTGCTGGTTTTATGGCATCATGGGAGCCAAAAAAAATGGGTGACGACTTTACATTTCCATTGTCACAGTAGCTACAAACTACATATAGCAAACCTACTGCTAGTCCTGGTAACACGTCGAGTGATAGCGGAAGTATGGTTGACGCTACACATACCCACACAAACCACTATAGCCAAAAAGATACAAGACATCGCTCACATGGATAGCCTAACCTCTCAAATCCATGATACTCCCAAACAGTTCCACAAAATATGGGACCCCTGGGTCAAAGGGGACACAACTACACCATGGTAGGACCATATAATCAACTCATCCAGCCTATCCCAACACCCCAAGATTAACCATAATAAAGCATAAGTCGAACACACAAATGAAGGTCCCAATCATCTGACCCTACCTACTCCAACCCCCACCCTTGGCCCTCCCGCCCTCCCCAGGGGGAGGGGCTCAGTGAGTCGGCTAGTACACTCCCCTTACTACCTAAACTCTCCCCATCAATCTGTCTACTACTTTCATCTACTCTTGCTACTCCTTCTTTCCCCTCAACCCTACGCAGGTCACACATACACAGGACCACATACA
Organism: Pelobates cultripes; assembly: GCA_933207985.1. NCBI lineage: Eukaryota > Metazoa > Chordata > Amphibia > Anura > Pelobatidae > Pelobates > Pelobates cultripes. Next base: position 48,189,813 of record OW240912.1, read on the forward strand.
CAGACGAATAACCCAATGCTTGACACAGGACGAGGGCACCACCCCCACAGAAACTAAAGGATCAAACGGTTAGCACTCAGCAGACAGATGATCACCTCAATGGGACCCCGCTTAAGAACTTAAGCATATAGGAATACCTCTTGACTTTAGCGCTGTCAGAGCAGTACATAACAGACGTACACAGTGCAATGACATCCAAACTGGCATTGAACAAGGAGACCTAACTGGAGCTATTTTCCTTGATTTTGCAAAGGCCTTTGACACAGTAGACCACGACATTCTACTACACAAACTCAAAAACTCAGGTATTGGTGATTGTCCGCTAACCTGGTTTCAATCATATGTATCGAATCGCTCACAATATGTGTCCATTTCTGACAGCGACTCCCTCCTTCGCCCAGTCACGTGTGGTGTTCCCCAAGGTTCCATTCTCGGCCCCCTACTATTCACATTATTTATAAATAATCTGCCTAATGTCTGCAAATCCTCAGTTGTGCACACGTATGCAGACGACACAGTAATCTATGCAAGCAAATCCAATCTACCGCAGCTTGAGGCTGTGCTCCAAGACCAGTTTACAGAGGTAGAAAAGTGGATCGCAAAAAACAAACTCTTCCTAAACACTGACAAAACTGTCCCAATGAACTTTGGAACAGTACCTAAATTACACAAATTACACAATTCCCACCTATCCATCAATACAAATTCAAATAGCACACTGACCGCAGTCCACTCTTTCAAATACTTGGGTATGTTGTTAGACCACAATCTATCTTTTGGCCTCCACATAGAACAACTTGCATCTAAACTTTATCCAAAACTAGATGCCCTGTACAGAAACAAATCAGCAAATGCTGATGCCAATCATTGATTATGGGGATGCAGTAAATGGACCTGCACCGCAAGCCCACCTTAATACACTCAATACATTGCTACAATGTAATTACATGACCCACCATTGTGACATGTTAAAAGAACTAAACTGGCTGTCCTGGAATCCAGACGCACCCTTCATCTTTCCAGCCTTGTGTTTAAGAGCTTTTCTGGGAAGCTCCCACCCTACCTGAGCAAAGTGCTCTCCACGGCTGTTCCCACCTCCTACAACCTCTGAGCCAGTAATAGCACTTTATTTAGTCTACCTCAATACAAAAAGAAAGCAGCCCGATCCTCTTTTTCCTACAGAGCTCCGCAATTGTGGAACGACCTCCCGCACAAGTTAAAATCTTCCCCAAGCCTAAAGTCCTTTAAGAGATCCCTCTCTCCATACCTCAAAACTGAATGCACGTGTTATGGTTGATCATATATTTCTTACCTGTTCTACGTAAAATTTTGTATATATTGTGTATTAATATTGTTTTTGTATTTTATTGTATCCTATTGTAATAATGCAATGATTTGTGGACCCAGGACAAACTTGAAATCAAGAGAAATCTCAATGTATCTTTCCCGGTAAAATATTTTATAAATAATAAATAACTACCACTAACCTACACTACACTAAAGGAAACAAAATACCACTCTTTCTACGTATCATTGCGCACCCAGCTCTACAGATCCCTTCAAAGTGAGGCTACAAAGCCAAACCATGCCAGGGATTATTCCCAAAAGGTTGTGTACTTTTATAAAGAGCCTACAAAACTGTATCAGAAGTTAAATATTGCAAACAACAAACTGTGCCGAGAACCTGGCAAACCTGTGTGATACTCTATACTATTACATACAAATCAAAATTTCTATAATTTCTGTAAATGCAGAGATTAGACTGGTATACGGTTGATTAGTGATTTCGCGAACCGTTTGCGAACTTTCCGCTAACGGCTCGCCACGGTTGGCCACGAACCGTTCGTGGCGAACTCCGGTCAGCTGACACATCCCGGCCAATCTCCAGCAGACCCTCCCTACCAGACCCTCCCACCTCCTGGACAGCATCCATGTTGAAGGCAGTTGAACGAGGGAGGGTCTGGCAGGGAGGGTCTGCTGGAGATTGGCCGGGATGTGTCAGCTGACCGGAGTTCGCCACGAACCGCGGCGAGCCGTTCGCAGAAAGTTCGTGAACGGTTCGCGACATCACTAATGTTGATATATTGATTTGGTCACTTATTAACAGGCTTTCAGAGCAATTGGACTTTTTTATTTATATATTGTATGTCTGAAGCTAACAATTACTGAAAAAAAAATTTTTATTAAAAAAAAAATAGGAGTGGACACAGTACATGATTTACTTACTAGGTGGAATGGAAATTGTAAGTTGAAAGAGCAAAATGTATTATTGATTTGTAATAGCTGGAAAAAAATAAATATACCATTCAAAATTCTTAAATGACCAAAGAGGCGCACTTTTTTAATGAAGGAGTGGCTAGGGGTGCATGGGCAAATCAGTCACGTCTGTTATTCCCTATTGGCAGCTTTGACAGTAATAACACATATCTTATCTCTAAAGGGTTCAAATGGTCAGTAAGCAGTGGACATTGCAATGTTTGTTTTTTTTTCAAATTGATATCAAAAGGATATTTATTGACACCTTTTCTATTTTTATCGCAGTCACCTTTTTGATGTATAATTTGAAACATTCTCCCTTCTACCTGTCTACCCTGCTACTTAGGAAAACTGATCTGTAGCAGTGATATCATAGAAGGTGATGTCATGTTGTGATGTCATAAATGTTAGGCTGCTACTTTTGCTTGAACATTCTGCTAACCTTCCAGATGTATGTGAGGCTATGACAGAGCTTCACACTGTATCGAGAGGTGTCGTACCATCACAATGGCATAGGCATCTATGCCTCAACTGGATGTTTCTGAAGATTTGGAGCTTAACTATCCTTAATTTGATCTGGACCAATGGAGGATCTAGCAAAGGAGCGTTATATTTTGCACAACTACCCTTCATCAAATGCTGGAGTTTCTTCAAAGACAATGAACATAATTTTTCGCTTTTCAAGCTGCATTGGGAACATTGTAACATGAAGGGAAGAGGAAATGTGCCTATTGCAAGTATATCTTTCTGTTTGAATGTTGTTCTGCTTGCCGATCTGTCTCTTTTCCTGCCTGTCTGTCTTCTTTCCTATCATCTCTTTGTCTGCGTATTGATTGAAATAGTTCATCTTTCTGTTTATCTCTTGATCCGTATGCCTGTCTATCTGTCTGTCTGTGTGTTTTTTTTGTCTGTCTTTCCCCCTCTGCCATCTGTATGTCTGTCTATCAGTTTAAACTGTGCATCAAAAGATCATGCTCTGCATCTAAAACACTGTCTGCACCTGCCTCTTAATGCCCAGAGGGAAGGGCAATCCTTCAAGCCATGGTTCCCCAGAGGTTTCCTCCACAGGGGGTTTTTCCTTTCCTGGGTGCTGAAGGATGACTCTTCGTGAGTCCAGAGGTACCCCACATCTTGGCGACTTTCTGGCCAAATATGTCATGATTTTCAAGATAGATTTTGAACCCTCTAGGTCTTTTATCGCTGTAGCAAAAACTGTAAAATAATATAAATTCTGTAAAATATAATTAATAAATCCAAAGAAAAAGTGTACTTAAGTCTCATATTGATTTTTTTAAATTTGTGAAATGAGTTGTTTGAACATAGAAGGAGTGGGGTGGAGTATGATATGAGTAGAGGACAAACGTCTTGAACTGTTGGGACAGTGTTTTCACTTAAGGTGGGAGAGTGTGTTAGTACATGTTGGTGCTGTTTGAAAATGAGGAAGGTATATAAGGTTCACAATAGTGTGGGGGGGGGGTTTAGGGAAATGTAAGTAACAAAGAATATGTTGGATCAGAGGAATTCTTTGAACCGAAGAAGGGGAAACGAGATTTAAAAACAACCAACAAGAACAAATTACAAAAGGATTAGCGGTACAGTAGGTAGTGCTGACAGAATATAATTTGTGTCAGTGACTGGATTAATCACTGACAGCGCCTTCTGCTCTCGGGCATCGAGAACAAATCACACTAGAGGTGACGGGATTCACTTTTAAAGCATTCAAAGTCCGGAGGAGAGAAAAAGAAAAGAGAAACAATTAATAAAAATCTGCTGCTCATACATTCTGTCTGTCTGCTGTTTGTTTTGTATTCAATTGGTATATATGAAAAATGTTATAAAGAAGCCCATGTAATCACGAGCACCGCATACTGACCTCAACTCATAATATTTAAAGTGGTGCAAGGGATCCAGGTCAATTTCAAAATTCGTCTGACTGGAATTAATCGATTTCCCCAAATCCTGGTATGTGTCATAAGCCGACAGGGTCATTCACTAAAGTGAGAATTCAAAGTTAATTCAAACTGAATTTCAAATTTAAACCCAATGTAACCAAACTGGGAATAAATCGCTAAGCCAGGAAGTCAGCTACTTTGGCCTTAAATTTGAAAGTCACTTTGAATTCACTTTGAATTCTGACTTCCGTGAATAACCCTGCTAGGGTAAAGGTAACTATGCTTCCCCTTCTACTAATCTCAAAGAAGGAATAATTACCATAGCAAGCTAAATACCACTGATATGGGTTCATGCAAATGGTTTGAAACTGGTCCCCCAGGAACTTCTCTTACGATATAACTACGCCGAAGCTCCTACTTAGTCATTAATGGCATCAATTTCACCTGTATTTGGACCTTTTTGGCTGAGGCTTACCTCCCAAGATTGGGAGGTATGCAATCAAAACAGGGTGGTGGGCCCTGGAGGGAGAAGTCATCAGTGATTCATCACCAGAGATTCCCATAATGGGTGAGTCCGCCCAAAAAAAAGGACGGGCCCAAACACTAAAGGAGCCTGTCAGTCAAAAATAACCATGCTGAAGTGATCTCTGCATGGTCTTGGTGCCAGCCCCACAGCGCCAGCGAATCTAATGATGCACTCGCACTGTGCCGTCTGGAGAGAGTTTCCATATGCGCACTACTAAGGGTTCATTCATTTGTAGGGGTCCATAAGAGTATCCTTTCTGTCTTGTTGGAGGTTTTGCCCTTTAGCTGAGAGCAGCAATGCAAAATGTTAGTGTAAGAATTTCCCAGGCGGTTTACCTTCACGTAGCATATGAGCTTGCACTCTAATGGCTATCGCAGTGGTACTAAAATCCTGTGTCATTTGAATGTGGGAGGTATAGGCTCTATGGTGGGGTAAAGGTGTTGCAGTGTAAGCATGCAGAAGCCAAACACAGAAATATTGGACACAGGTCTTCAGGAAGTAACAGGCCTTTATTCACATTACCGATCGGGTCTCAGATGAACTCCTGTTCCAACATTCTGAGAGACCAACACATAGTGTACATTCCTTATATAGCACTATAACTCCTCCCATTAATAGCTACACCCACATATACCTTTAACCAATCAATGAGCAGACTATAGACTTGTACATCTAGTCAAACCACATGGCTCATCCGAGACAAAGGAAATAAGTGCAATTTCAGTTCCTGCATTCCTGCACATGCTCAGTACACTGATGACAGTATCCTAGCTACATGTAGCTAACCAACTGACACAACATACACATATGCCACATGGAGATTTTGGCCTAATAAATTTTGACCATGCTGGAAACCCATCACAAAGGGGCATATGTTGGTGGTAGGAGCTGTGAAAAAAAAATATGAAAGGATTTATTGCACCTTCCCTGAGCCTTACCTTTGGCCCGTGAGGGTGTAATCTTTATCCCAGCTCCTTCTGGTCAGATCCCAAGTTGGTGTATATGTGTTGTTATGTCTTTTTGTATGCAACTCTGAATTTGTGTGTCTTATCGTGTGTGTCTGTAAGTATCCAGCTGTGGGTGATGAGGGTCAAATATTGTAGTTGTTAAATGGTTGGAATTTGTGACAGACCAGGTGTGAGGAGGATTCACCAAATTTTGTTTTGGACTCAAGAGTCGGGTATTTTATGACCCTAGCCATGCCGCTGGTGGATACCCAGAAAGGGAGTGGTGTTATCTTGGCAGCTGTGGTGGCAAGCCCTGCTCAAGGTCGCCCATGTGCAGTTCGCTTTTGAATCCGTTTTGTAGGTCTGGGTACAGTTAGCATACAGTCAGGTTGTTTTGGTTTGTATTTAGTGTCCCTAGAAGCAGGAAACCTGGAAGATTTGGCGATGGTCTGCCACATCCAATAATACTTGGGAGACATGCTATTACTAAAACCACTACAAAGAGCCGTCATTATTATGGCTGATTATTTCCTCAAGCTCCTGTCTTTTTTATTTATTTTTTTTCTCTACACTTCCAATTTTTTAAATTTATTTCATTTATATGAAGATCTGTAAAGCACCAAATCAATACACCTTTGCTACAGAAGCGTCTCCTGCTAGACGTTAAACCCGTAGTGTCCTAGTGATGTCCCCCGTTTATTTGTTTTGCCTGAGGTTGAATTAAGTATCATTGTACATTATTTTGTTTACTGCCTGTTGTTTTTCTATTATATTTTTGCACCATTTTTTTTTCAACTGCAAGGTTTATTCCTGTTCATTAATATGGAGATTCTCAAGAGTGCAATATACTCCTCATTTTAAATTCATCTAGATTTCGTCGGAACTTCCAATGACATTGCATTTTATTTATTTTTTAGCATTTTCCTGCAACAAACATTGGGGTAAGCAGCACATGCTATAACCAATACCACTACAAAGGGCAGTAATTATTATGGCTGTTTCCTCATGGTCCTGTCTTTTTATTTTTTATGATTAATTTTTTTTCTCTACACTTTTTTTGTATTTATTTAATTTAGCAAAGCACTAAATTCAATAAAACTTGTTCTTTTGCATTCAGTTTCTTAGACATTCACCTCCCCCACAAGATAAAACCCCAACAATGATTGCTGAGTGTGGTAAATAAGCGTGCAGCACACAGTATGTGACTATCTCTATCATTCACTCAGAGCACAGTTACAGGTTTCTGCCAGCGCGTTTGTATAATCGCTCAGCAGTTTGTCCCTCCCGGCTCCCGTACTCAGGAGGCAGTGGGAGTGCGGTCAGGTCCTAGGTTGTGCCTAGTTGCAGTACGGGGGGCTTTGCTGGGTGCACAGACTGGGGAGAACTTGGGCTCAGCAGAGACAATACAGTGAGGAGAGCCCAGAGCCCAGTGCGGCCATTATCCAAACTGCCCGGACACATCACAACAAGGAGCATCTGCTGCCTGGTAACCGGGACTCAAACAGGAGGTGACACTCTGCAATCACTGGGCAAGCAATGCTTTATATATATATACACACAAACCCTTACACCGAGTTACACGGGGGGGTATGTTACTATCATTTCATGTAAATAGACATTATGGGGGAACGTGGTAAAGGTGGATCAGTGCAGAAGCATTTTGTTGGTTTCCATGGTGATGGATGGCTCTTTATGTTTTCACATTCTTTAGCTCACATGACATAGTCTGTGTCACTGGGCTACTAGTCTGTGTGATTGGTCACTGGGCTACTGTCTGTGTGACTGGGCTACTGTCTACAGTCTGTGTCACTGGGCTACTGTCTGTGTGACTGGGCTACTGTCTGTGTCACTGGGCAAATGTCTGTGTCACTGGGCAAATGTCTGTGTCACTGGGCTACTGTCTGTGTCACAGGGCTGCCCACAGTGTACAGGAGATTTGGGGGGGGACATCCTTATGCATTTACACATCCACTAGTATAGAATGGTTGATGACCAGAGAGATATATTTACTTTACGTGAGGTGTGCCTTCAAATCGTTTATTTATGAATTTTTTTAAGAAATAAAGCAAGCTGTAGTGGTTATGGTGCCATGCAGCAGTTAGCTGTCAAAGTGTTTAACCCCAAGTGTTTAACATGTGTGACATGCCATGATTCCCTTTTATTCCAGAAGTTTGGTCCTTAAGGGGTTAAAGGGATACTATAGTCACCCAGACCACTTCATTATTATTATTTATCGCCATTTATATATGGCCAACAGATTCCGTAGCGCTTTACAACTTCATCTCATTGAAGTGGTCTGGGTGCAATGTCACAGTCCCACTTAGTCCTACAATGTAAATCATTGCAATTTCTGACAGCCACTAGAGGCACTTCCTGCTTGCTAACCAACTTTAGGTTGCCACAACGACGGTGGACATCCTCACGCTCTACATAAGGAAATCTCCATAGGAAAGCACTAAAGCAATGCTTTTCTAAGGGGACGGCTTAATGTCTCACCGCAGAGTAAGTGACTAAAGTTTTTTTTTTTAACCCTTTAACCGCTGTGGGGGGAGACCAGGGGGCTCTATAGTGTACGTTATACATATTTGTATTGCATACACTGTAGAATCCCTTTAAGAGTAGTTTAAAACATTCATGTGAATTTGAAGTGCCCATGGCACTTCCAGTCTGTGCTGGTTTGGTAAAGTAAAAGTTCATAATTATGTAGTATTGTATTAAGTCACGTTGGGACATTAGTGACCTGTCTGGCCTCTGTTAGTGGATTGTTTGGTTCATTCACGCCAGTTCAAATTAATTCAGACATTTTTCTTTGAAGAATTATAGTCTAATTAGTTACTAAATTCAGTCATCTGAATTGAGCAAACTAAACTCTATAGTCAAACTTTAGGAACCAATTAAGATTTGAATTAATCTCAGACATCTTATTAACCACACTAACAATGATACCTAAAAAGTAACTCTGAGGCTCACACACCTAATGAACCACACACACATACATACAGGGTTATTGAATAGAATCCACATTTTCCCCAACTAAATCCAAATGGCAAAACTGAGGAGGAAAAAGCTAATCTGGAAAAATTCCACATCTCAGTCTTTGTGACAAATTTGCATATTTTTTATCTTTTATATTTAATTTGTGGATAACATGTACAAAAAATATTATAGCCAATGCTCAACTGGTATAGGTTAATTTAGTGTGGCATGCAGAAAAAAAACAAGCAGGGTGATATAAGGGAAAGACTTGTTCCATCACCAGGTCCATAACCGTCATAGAATACAAATAATTCCCAAGCACACCAATGATTTTAGTGCAAAGATAGTTTTTATGTTTTTATTTATGCTTAATAAGAAAGTGTATGTGTGCAAAACCGAAGTACCCATACCATCATGCATACATAACCACACACTAAATCACTCACTCAGTCATTTAATCACAACTAACAGATCATTTGTACAAATATCAATGGTATGGGGCACTACTGATTTAGACACTTGTGCTGTCGGTAAGGTTCATGTCCCCCATCCCCCAAATAATTTGTACACACATTAATCTGCTACTAGTCACTGAAATATAAATACATACATTGTCAGCTGAATTTCCTCCCATTTGTAAAGCATGAAAGAACACAACAAATAAAGTCATCACTAGGAAACAAAAGTACAAACAATTGTATTGATCTTCCCTAGAACAGACAACAGAGGGATAGGCAGCTATGAAACCTTGTGTATTTTGATTCATGTGTCCTTACTCTCTCATGTTCTATTCATGTTCAACTCTGTTAGTCCCTTCAGACAGCTTCAGGGCCCCCTTGCTCTCAACACATCATATCACGTTTTGTTTGGATTTGCAGCAGTTGTAGGAACTACAAAGGTTTTTGTCTGTTTATTGTTTAAATTATCAATGGCATTATTGTATGCATTTTTAATACATTATCTGTTATTCATCAAATAAGGCAGGTCAATCCAAGCTAGAATTACCTCTTTTAGGTCAATAAAATCTTAGGTCACATCGTTTTCAAAGATTGCTAATTACAGTGGTAGACAAAGAGAAAAGAAACTGAATTGCATCTGTTACAACCACCACTAATATGGCAGCACTGTTACTTTATATATTGTGTTAATCCTGCTTAGAACAGTCTTTCATTAAAATAAAATGAAAGTGCAAATGTTACATGTAACTTTTTTTTTTTTAGAACGTCCAGTAGCTACTTAAAAGTTTTTTTCAGAATTTCTCAGTTGTTTTTATTTTTAAAGGGATACAATAGGCACCAAATCAACTTTAACTTAATGAAGCCGTTTCGGTGTATATATCATGCCCCTGCAGTCTCACTACTCAATTTTCTGCCATTTAGGAGTTAAATCACTTTGTTTATGCAACTATAGTCACACCCACCTGCATGTGACTCATACAGCCTTCTTAAACACTTCCTGTAAAGAGAGATCTGATGTTTAATTTCCCTTATTGCACATTCTGTTTAATTTAGAATTTATTATCTTCAGTTCTGTTAATTGCCTTCTTGACCGTGCAGGAGCCTCCTGTATGCGATTAAAGTTCAATTTACAGCAAAGGAGATGTACATTTCTAAAGTAAATTCATCTGATTGAAAATGAAACCTTTTTTTTTTCCATGGGAGGTGTGGCTGTATAAACAGAAACAAAGTGATTTAAAGGGACACTATAGGAACCCAGACCACTTCAGCTCATTGCATTGCATTATAAACGGAAATAATTAGCTTTGTGGGTTAACTCCACGTCTAGTGGCTGTCTACCAGATGGTCACTAGAGGGACTTCCGGATTGTTAGGCGAATGCGTAAGGAATTCCAGCATCCCCAAAATCCCCATATAATAATGCTATAATATATATAATTATGTATAATGCTTTCCTATGGGGAAATCCTAATGCGAGCGCGGCCATTACTGAGCTTACGCAGTAGGTCTCCCCTGCTCACTCACTGCAGGAGAGGAGCAGAGATGGACCAACGCCAGTGGACATCGGCGCTGGACTCAGGTAAGCGACAGAAGGGGATTTTAACCCCTTCTGCATCGTAGTGGGGGAGGTGGGCACTATAAAGAGCTATAGTGCCAGGGAAAACAACTTTGTATTCCTGGCACTATAATTTCCCATTAACTCCTGAATGGCAGAGAAATTAACAGTGAGACTGCAGGGGCATGATCTATATTACTGCTTCAATAAGCTAAAGTTTTTTTATTTTTTTATGCATATAGTGTCCCTCTTACAATGCATGCTTAGATGTCCTGTCATAGCCTGAGCATGCACTGGCGCAGCCTTTCTCTGTAAAACCTTGAGCGCACCCACTTGGGGCTTTGATGTCATCCAGAATAAAGAAAGAGTGCAAAGATAAGTGGTGTTTCTTTTTTGTTTTTTTGCTTTTTTATGCTTACCTTTGCTGTACTACTCTCCCTTGTTAACTGTTCAGTTGCCTATAATGCTGAGGAAACATTCATATTGCATAGAAGGACACATTAAGATGATTTTCTGATGCATCTTAATGGAAATTGTCTTATTATATGCTTTTATGACTTCTGCTGTATGTGTGTTCATAGCGGTAGAAAAATAAATGCAGCATAGCCTGTGCTAAGAGATAAACTCAATCCTTATAAGGCGCCATAGTCCAGGTTGTTAAGCAGCTTACAATCCTCTTATTCAGTCTACACCTTCTGTTTCCCTTGATCTAACATGACAATGGCGATGAAATAGTCTCCCTGCGTTTGCTGATCATTATAATGTACCATTTCTGACTTCCATACCTACTCTCTTGAAATCAGGTGCAGAGTGTGATTAAGGACCATGGGCCTATTTGACAGGCTTGCAGGATGGCTAGGCCTAAAGAAGAAAGAGGTTCACGTGTTATGTCTTGGGTTAGACAACAGCGGAAAAACCACCATAATCAACAAACTGAAACCTGCAAATGTAAGTTCCCATAATGCTTGTTACACCTCGATGCTGCTTTGCTCGATATCGTGAAACCTTTCTTGGAAAGATTATTTCACCTTCAGCAAGCTTGTGTTTATGTAAAGTACGATCCTCTGGATGCATGTTCAGTTACCTCTAATGATCACCTTTACGTATGTCTCGGCTTTCTGAACTTATCAGCCCTTGGATTGGTTATTTCTTGCTGCCAATGAAAGGGTTAAATCTTTTACTGTGTTTTGCCAGAGCCAGGGCTTCTACACATTGTGAGTCAGTACCCTGTTAAACACGAACATTCTCCAGTTGGAAACAGAGATCCTATTGTTTTAATGGTGTCCAATTGTGGCAGAATACAAATTATTGTAAGGATTCCTAGAGTGGCATAATTGGGAGCAATTTAATCACAGGATATCTTCTGATTCCCACAGAGACGCACTAATGTTCTAAATAAAAATGAAAAGGAGAAAACAGACGGAAATTGCATTTGCTTAGGACGCCGCTGCTGTTTAGCCCTCAGTGTATTGCAAACAGGAAAAGCAGAAGGTCATAGATTCAAGGTGGTGCTTCACCCTTTCAGGCCTATTCACTAAAGATTGAATTGTTGGGAATTCAAAGCAAATTTTAGTCCAAAGTAGCCAAACTGAAATCCTGAAAAGTTGGCGACTTTGTTTTTTTCCAACTGCTTTTTTGGGCTAAAATTTTAAATTAGTGTCATTCTTGATATATCACACTTTAGTGTGTATGGATTTCTGTAGCACTCTTATAAGAATAAGACACTTGTAAAAAATCTTTGTAATATTGTAACCCATTCATCCAATAATGTGTGTAAACGGGAGAAGGAAATGTGCATTTTACCCCTTATGTTTCTCTATTAAACAAAAACTATGGAGAATCAACAAGGGTATTGCAAGAATTTTACAAATTCTACATCGTGGCTAATCTTTTAAACCGTTAATCGTGAGGCCCATGGCTTTGTGGTGGAATATCACCTGCAATAAATTATACAGCTTTGATCCTTGTGCTGAACAAGCTGAATCGAAAGAGGGCAAGCAGTCATGATTGAGGGCGGAGGTATTGGTCAGGGCAGGAAATGGTCAGATGAGATTGAGGTCTAAGACAATAAATGGGGCATGTGGGGTACAGCAGACAATCAGCTCACTACAAATAAGGCCAGGAGAGTAACGAGAAAAATGAGATCGGTTTTCTATTTGGGGGATGGATAGCACGAGAACTGCAGACAAGTGAAGTACAACCGAATTTACTTCTATCTTTCCAGTTTCAGGTTACATAAAATAAGGACAAGGATTGCTGTTTTAAAGCCAAGCATTTGCAAAATGTGGTGGTTTGGAATTTAAGCGTATTAACATTTTTTTAAACTTAAAATGGTTATACAGTATATAGTTTTGTAATGTAGACTCCGAAATGTAGGTAGCCGTTTCATTCAGCCCTTTTTTTTTTTTTAAAACAATATTTTCCATCATGTGGCATGTATATATTTCTCCCTTACATACAGCATTTTACTAATGTTGTGAACATTGTAAGTCTGACGTATTTTATTTGAGTAAAAAAGAGAATAATTTCTATTAAGCTTTATTCCCAGGGATCTCCAGTTTTATAAAGGATTTCTGCCATTCCCCTTAACCCTACAATTGTGATTATTGCAGTTATTGTCTATAAGAGAGCCACTAGAGGCGCTTCCAATTCCTTAGCGGACTTTTGATCCGCTAAATGACACTGGATGTCCTCACACTTTGCTAAGGATATCCAGTGTCACCTAAAACTTCTGATTTAATGCTTTCCTATGGGGTAGTCCTAATGTGATCGTGGCGCTCGCCGCGCATGCGCATTAGATCCCACCTCCTGCTGGCTGACGTCGCCAGGTGAGTAATGGAGGCCGAGTCTGACCCAGTGCCGAGGGATATCATTGGAATGAGGTGACAGAAGGGTTTTTAACCCTTTCAACAACGCAGGGGAAGGGTTACGCAAGGGAGTGGGGGGAACTATAGGGTATACAGTGCAAGGATTACAACTTTGTATTCCTAGCACTATAGTTTCCCTTTAAGAATTGGGTCTATACAAACAATCATTAAACTAATATGAAAAAAGAACAGAGATATAGATTAGGTGTCCAAAAATAGATGTTAATGCACTAACTATTCTTATAAAGATTACACCATTGGGACAAACAAAGTGAGCATATTATATTTGGGTATCAATTCAGTATAACAGCTCTTGTGTGTGGTGGTCTTTTAAATTGGCTTGAAAAACATTTCACTGTGGTAACCGCATGCAGTAAGGTGGGTTACAACTATGAACTGCTGGCAAAATAACCAGAAGATGATTTCATATACAGAGCACATTTTATTTCTGTGTTATTTGTGTAGAATGCCATATGTTTATTATGGACCTATTGATGGGTGTGGAGACATAATTTCCTACGTTAATACTGCTGTGCACCAACCATTTCCTGTGGCTTAATTACAGTTCCAACAACCAACCCTAATCTTTTTTTGGATATCTTTTACAGATTTCTATTTGTGTCACCATGTGCCCATGTTTCTATACTAATTTATAAGCTGTATGTTTCCCCCTTCAGCATATATATGTTACCTTCATTTATATTCCACCTCGGGGAATTTGTAAGGACTGCTGTCACAATATTGACTATTTTTGAGATCTCTTTAATATAACCTTTCTAAAAATTGATAAAATATTGCTCATTATAGAATGGTTGCACTTGAAGGGTGATGCAGCTCCACATTCTCTTGAGATAGTCTGTCTCTTGAGAGTCTCGACACAGTAGAGACGTTTTGCTAGCTCTTGTCAGCCACTTCTACATTGCATCCCCTTCCCGCAGCCCGTGACAGCTTGCAGACATTTCTGTATGCTTACCTCCCTTGGGAGGGAATCAGCAAAGGAAAATTCTCCTTGTCACTACATTGTGCTCTCCCATCGCAGCAGTGCATTCTAATTACCTGTTAGATAAACATAAATGAAATAAACAAAATGAGAAGATATAATAATAAGCACTTAACACATTGTGTTTTAAATGTGATTGTGGATTTCTGTGAATGCCTACATTTCAGTGTTTATTTCATGAATCCACATTTTAAACATTGATCCACACTTCTACAATTTTTTCTAACCTCATCTTAGTTGTATGTTTTTTTGTACCCAGGTCTTTATCAAGTTCCCTATGTATCACAGTGTCCCCTGTATTAATTTACTATCTGTTTTTAATATTAATTTACTATTTGTTTTTAATATTAATTTACTATCTGTTTTTAATATCTGATTAATTATAGAACTTTTGAAAATTACATATTTTCTTTAAAGCTGAACAAAAACAAAGAGGAACAAAAGACAGACTAGTTATATTCATAACTGGGAATCTTTCCTAAATTCTTATGTAAAATGTTGTAGAAGTAAACTGTTGGCACTAGGGCCAGATTAAGAGCCCAGTGGGCCTGGTGCTGACAATTATGATGGGGCCTATTATAAAATCTTATCGACCAAAAACACTAAAACAGTCCTACCTCCCAAGCGTCATGTATCTGATGGAAATGGTGCTGGAGGGAAACTCATAGGATGCAGCTATGAGAAAACACATACTCTTTGCTAATCTCACACCTTTATCTTTCAAGTAAATCCACACCCTTTAACAGTAGTGCCCAGTGAAGCAGGAAGTCTATGGACGGGGTAAAAGGGTGGGCCGCTGACCCAAATCACATAAACAGAATTGCCGAAAGGGGAAAACATACCCAAAAAAGGGGCATGTCTGTGTCCCCATGTCTTCCAGTGTCCCTTAGTGACTGTGATACATAGGGAACACTGACTTGATAAAGACCTGGGTACAGTTCAAAATGTTGCGGTGTCCAATAAACCTGCTTACATGTATTACAGTGAGTGCCTGAGATTTTTCTTTTATACTAGGGGACTCTGGGAGACTAGAAAACACTAAGACTAAGACACTGGGGACACTGGCACATTACTGACAGAGACACCAGGGACACTGGAAGGCATTAGGACACTGAGATACTAGGGACACTGGCTGGGAGACATGGGGACATTGGGAGTGTCCCATATCTCCCAGGTCTCAAAGTCGTACAGTGTCCCCATGTCTCTGTGGCCCTTAGAGTCCGTGTTCCCATGTCACTAGGACACTTAGAGACATGGGGACACTGAGACACTTGGGGAGACATGGGGACACTCAGATACTTGGGGACACTGAGACGATTGGGTACACTGAGAGACTAGAGGACTCTGGGAGACTGGGTACACTGAGAGACTAGAGGACTCTGGGAGACTAGGGACACTTAGAGACACCAGGGGGACACTGAGACACTAGGTACACTGTCTGGGAGACATGGGGACACTGAGAGACTATGGGTCACTGGGAGACATGGGGCCACTGAGTCCCTGGTGTCTCAGGGTCCCGAAGTGTCCCCATGTCTCAGTTTCCCCTAGTGTATGTGTCTCCAGGTCTCACAGTGCCCCCTAGTGTCTGTGTCCGTGGTATTGCAGAATAATAACTGCTTATACTGAGACATTTGTATTGCCGGTGTTACTGCAATACTGGCACCGGCTAGGCAGCCTCAAATACCGGAGAAATACCGGCCAGGTGGCAACCCTAAGAGTAGTGTGTAAAAAGAAAAAAAAGTAATTTTTTATAAACCAATTGGCCTGGAGCTTTATCCGACCCTGGTTGGCACCAATTATTGGTCGTGTCAATAATTTGTTTATGTACATCTTTAGTATGTGAATTATCTCGTCCTAGGGACTAATGAAAGTATTTAGAAAATTGGGCAGACTAGATGGGCCGAATGGTTCTTATCTGCCGTCACATTCTATGTTTCTATGTTTCAGAAAGGGTGTAGTGCTAATGACTGAAACCACTGTCATCACAATACAGACTTTACAAATTACTCAGACTATAGGCAGCTCATCCAGTCTAAAGCACCCAGATAACCTTATATATGTAGATAAATATTGTTTCAAATGTATTGCTTTTATTTTTCTTCAATTTAAATGCAGTTGATGCGACGGGAAAAAAATTGTCTTTTTCAATTTGCTTAATTTTTTTTCTTCAGGCCCAAGCTCAGGATATAGTTCCAACAATAGGATTTAGCATAGAAAAGTTCAAGACATCCAGGTAAGTGTTATTCCATCTACATTCATTGAATGTAATATGCTAATTCCACAACATAATTGTACTCCCTCTTCCATATGCAGACCTATGTCTTTATTTGTTCTTAAGTACTCTAAATAGGTTGTAACTTAAAGGAACACTCCAGTGTTATAAATAAATACATTTTATTTACAGAGTTGGTGTTTTTTGGCCACTTTGGATTACTGGAGTCCCCCGACTAAAATGCTAAAATGCTTTCAACTAATCTGGAGGCTAGAGTGTCTTCTTGCCACATCTCCGCTCCACCTTTGGGTGGTTATTAGTACTGGTGGCCTCACGGCGAAATCAATGTTTCTCAGAGAAGCATTGAGACCCAATTCTGGCAATGTTTCTTATCAAGAAACATTAAGTCAAAAGTTTGTAGACGTGAAGCTTTACTTTACTGTTTTGCAATGGTGCACAAAAGAGTGAGAAAGAGCCTCCTCCCAGCTGTTCTCTTGAAATCAGCAATTTTATAGCAGAGGAGACACTATTTGTAACCCCTGAAATACTTTATATATTTATGTGTGTGCAGTAAAAACAATATTAGTTTGTTTGTGTGCCATGTTCAAATAAACCTTAAATACAGGAATTCATAATAAAATCTGTATTCCTATCCATACCAATAGGAAATGGCTGTGAATCACTGTTGAAAATGAAACCAATAAGAATCTTTAATATATAATCTGATCAAGCCATTGTAAAACTTGGCAGTGGTCAATGATTGCCATCAGTCAGTCCTATATAATTTCAGTGGAAATATATAAAGGTCCCAATGTATAAACAAGTACCTAGGTATGGTAGTCTTTCAAACTTCAATAGGTTTTCAAGAGTAGAAGACCATACAAGGACCAACATCCCAAAAGATTTGACCGGTAGAATGGCCATTGAATTACCAAGAGGTCCTGACCAGTAGATTGACCATATATATTTGCCAGTAGGTCTTGTCCAGCAGTGTATAACTTTAAAATTGACAATAGCTCTTAACTACTTTAGTGGCCATAAAAATTGCCAATAGGTCTTGACCAGTTAAGTGGCTGTAGCATTGGGAATAGAAGTCAACAAGCAGCATGATTTTAGTAGGTTTCAACCAGCAGAGTGGCCATAGCTTTGAATGTAAGTCTTGAGGTGTAGAAAGGCCATAGAATTACTAATATGTTTTGATTACAGATCTGCCAATAGATCTTGACCAGTAGAGTGACCATAAAAATTGCCAATCCTAAGCAGTATGACCTTAGAATTGCTAATAGGTCTTGACCACTAAAGTGGGCGTCGAATTGCCAATAGGTCTTGACCAACTGCAGTTAGGTTTCGACCAGCAGAGTGTCCATAGTTTTGCATGTAGGTCTTTGCTAGTAAAATGGCCATATCATTAGTAATAGGTTTTGATTAGTAGAGTGGCTGTAGAATTACCAATATATATTGTCCAGCAGAATGGCCACGAAATTGTCAATAGCTTTTGACCACCAGAATGTTAATAAAAGGTTAAAGCTGTCTTAGGAAGTTCCTGCGTATAGATCAACATTTTTCTTGTGGTTTTATTCTTACTTACGGTAAATTAAAAGCCAAGGAATTGTATTTATGTGAGAATTAATTTACATGAGCAGCACATTGTTTATAGTGCATCTATAATCTTTCTGAAAATGACCGTTTCTCATTCCTACACCACCGTAAATATACAGTTGCAAGAAGAAGTATGTGAACCCTTTGGAATGATATGGATTTCTGCACAAATTGGTCATAAAATGTGATCTGATCATGATCTAAGTCACAACAATAGACAATCACAGTCTGCTTAAACTAATAACACACAAAGAATGAAATGTTGCCATGTTTTTATTGAACACACCATGTAAACATTCACAGTGCAAGTAGAAAAGTATGTGAACCCTTGGATTTAATAACTGGTTGAACCTCCTTTGGCAGCAATAACTTCAACCAAACGTTTCCTGTAGTTGCAGATCAGACGTGCACAACGGTCAGGAGTAATTCTTGACCATTCCTCTTTACAGAACTGTTTCAGTTCAGCAATACTCTTGGGATGTCTGGTGTGAATCGCTTTCTTGAGGTCATGCCACAGCATCTCAATCGGGTTGAGGTCAGGACTCTGACTGGGCCACTTCAGAAGGCTTATTTTCTTCTGTTTAAGCCATTCTGTTGTTAATCTACTTCTATGCTTTGGGTCATTGTCCTGTTGCAACACCCATCTTCTGTTGAGCTTCAGCTGGTAGACAGATGGCCTTAAGTTCTCCTGCAAAATGTCTTGATAAACTTGGGAATTCATTTTTCCTTCGATGATAGCAATCCGTCCAGGCCCTGACGTAGCAAAGCAGCCCCAAACCATGATGCCCCCACCACCATACTTCGCAGTTGGGATGAGGTTTTGATGTTGGTGTGCTGTGCCTTTTTTTCGCCAAACATAGTGTTGTGTGTTTCTTCCAAACAACTCAACTTTGGTTTCATCTGTCCACAGAATATTTTGCCAGTACTGCTGTGGAACATCCAGGTGCTCTTGTGCAAACTGTAAATGTGCAGCAATGTTTTGTTTGGACAGCAGTGGCTTCCTCTGTGGTATTCTCCCATGAAATCCATTCTTGTTTAGTGTTTTACGTATTGTAGATGTTAGCATTTGCCAGTGACTTTTGTAAGTCTTTAGCTGACACTCTAGGATTCTTCTTCACTTCATTGAGCAGTCTGCGCTGTGCTCTTGCAGTCATCTTTATCTTTACAGGACGGCCACTCCTAGGGAGAGTAGCAGCAGTGCTGAACTTTTTCCATTTATAGACAATTTGTCTTACCGTGGACTGATGAACGGCAAGGCTTTTGGAGATACTTTTATAACCCCTTCCAGCTTTATGCAAGTCAACAATTCTTAATCGTAGGTCTTCTGAGAGCTCTTTTGTGCGAGGCATCATTCACATCAGGCAATGTTTCTTGTGAAAAGCAAAAACCAGAACTGGTGTGTGTTTTTTATAGGGCAGGGCAGGTGTAACCAACACATCCAATCTCATTGATTGGACTCCATTTGGCTGACATCTCACTCCAATTAGCTCTTGGAGATGTCATTAGTCTAGGGGTTCACATACTTTTTCCACCTCCACTGTGAATGTTTACATGGTGTGTTCAATAAAAACATGGCAAAATTTCATTCTTTGTGTGTTATTAGTTTAACACCTTAAGGACCGTCATCGGCATTTTTACATTGCCGACCGGTGACGGTCCTGAACTGTCCTAACAGTCTTAGTTACTTACCAGATCGCCGGCGGCGATCAGCGGTGCTCCCGTTGTGGGGAGACTGCCTGCAGCCCAGACAGTCTCCCCACACTGGATTAGGACCCCTGTGGCCATGTGATCGCTCAACACAGCGATCACATGGTCACAATAGGTGTCCATATGTCTGCCTGCAGGGGGACTGCCTGTGCTGACAGGCAGTCTCCCTGCAACTGTAAAATCATAAAAAAAAAATACAGTTAATGTTAATATAAAAAATTTTTTTTTTATATATATATATATATATATATATATATATATATATATATATATGTATATGTATATGTATATGTATGAATGATATATAGACGTATTAAAACATGTATTTTTTTCAATTTTCATCATTTTTTTATTTATTTTTTAAATTAAATTACATGAGATTATATAAATAATAGTATGTAAAGAAGGCCCCTTTTGTCCTGAAAAAAACAATATATAATTTGTATGGGAACAGTAAATGAGAGAGCGGAAAATTACAGCTAAACACAAACACCACAAAAGTGTAAAAATATGTACAACATCGCAAAAACAGTCCGGTCCTAAAAGGGACCCTCCAGCCAACCCATTTTACTCACCTGGTTCCAGCGCCGGGAGCCTTGTGACCGCGCGCGAGCAGGGAGCAATCAGACGCTTCCATTTGAAGTATGTGCCGCACATACGCATATACTTCAGAGGACGGCATTCCTGAGCGCACTACCGCGCATGCACACGGTGTGCGCGGCCAGGAGCTGAGCTGACTGCTCAGCTCGCGGTCTTTGCCCGCCCCCTCTCCTCGGCTGACAGGCAGGAGAGAAAAGGCGCACACACAGTGCCTTCTCTCTCCTGCACACGTCAGACGTATTTTAATACGTCTGACATGTATAGGGCCTTTTTAGGGCCCTACATGTTAGGAAGTCCCTCTGGTGGCCGTCTGAGTGACGGCCCCTGGAGGTATTCCTATCAATCAATGTAAACACTGTATTTTCTCTTAGATTGCCTGCAGGGAGCTATAGATCTCACCTGAACAACTACATTAAGCTGTAGTTGTTCAGGTGACTATAGTGACCCTTTAACCCCTTAAGGACAGAGCTTCAGAAGCTTGTCTTTCACTTAATGACAACAGCATTTTTTGCTGTTTGCGTTCAATTGCAATTTGCATTTTACTAATTTATTGCACCGACACATATTATTATATACCGTTTTTTTAAAGGACAGAAAGGGCTTTAATTTGATGTAACATATATACTTATTTATTATAAAAAAAATACAGAAAAATGCAAAAAAAATTAAAAATGTTGTTTTTTTTGTTTGTTTGTTTTTTTACAGTTTTTGCAATGTATGCACAATTAGTGCAGGTTAAGGAAAGTAATTAAAAATAAATTCATTTAGTTGTTCTGATTTACAGAATATATAATGTGTCTGGGATTTTAAGTTTTTTTTGGTAGTTACAGGTCACAAAGCACAAGGAGTAAACTAAACCTTTAATGTCGAGCGATTTTAGAATTTGGTATGTTTGTCTTGTAAGCTTAATTGCCATAAAAGAAAACAAAATTGCCACACAAAAGTATATATTTATATAAAGTAGACATCACGGGCTATTTACCTAAGGTTGTTTTGACACTTTCTACGTAGCCATTTCACCGCCAACCTCTGCTAAATATTGGAGTAAAATTGTGTTTTTGGGGGTTTTTGGCACACAAACTTATAACAAAGAAATTCTCATGTGTATTTTGTAAAGTTGGTGTGTGCTATTCCTGTACAAAGTTTTATTTTGTGTTCAGTTACATCTGCTGAGTAAAAGGACACCCCCATTGTATGTCTTTGGCACTATTTCGTGAAGTTACAGTGCCATATAGGATACCTGTCCTTTTCAGTATTCACAGTAGAATTTAATGAGCCTATGCTTCCATTTGGGGTATTATAGTAGTTTGACTGTTCAAAAAAAAAAAACCTCAAAGGCCTACCATTTGTAAAAGTAGACACTCCAGGGTATCTCATAAAGTGCATATTGTGCATTAACATGCCCCCATTTTTTCACCAATATATGCCAAAGTATGTGGTAAAAAATAATTTTGTGCATTTTTTACATACGGATTGCATTTTTCTGGGCATTTTGTATATTTCATATGTACCACTAAGTTCAAACCCCCAAATTATGCTCAGCTAAGTCTTCTGAGTAAAAGGACACCCCCATCGTATGTCTTTGGCACTATTTTGTGAAGCTACAGTGCCATATAGGAGACCTGTCCTTTTCAGTATTCACAGTAGAATTTTGAGAGACGGATTTAATGAGCCTTAGCTTCCATTTGGGGTATTAAAACAGTTTGACTGTTCAAAAAAAACCCACAAAGGCCTACCATTTGTAAAAGTAGACACTCCAGGGTATCTCATAAGGTGCATATTGTGCCCTAACATGCCCCCATTTTTTCACCAATATATGCCAAAGTATGTGGTAAAAAATAATTTTGTGCATTTTTTACATACGGATTGCATTTTTGCTGGGCATTTTGTATATTTCATATGTGCCACTAAGTTCAAACCCCCTAATTTATGCTCAGCTAAGTCTTCTGAGTAAAAAGACACCCCCAATGAATGTCTTTGGCACTATTTCGTGAAGCTACAGTGCCATATAAGAGACCAAGCCATATCAGTTTTTACTGAACTTTGAATTTTGACGCTGGGTCTACGTGCTATTTCCAAGCATCTTCGCAGGTTTTAAGTTCAAACTACCCCACAAAGGCCTACCATTTCTTAAAGTAGACACCCCAGGGTATTTCAAAAGGTATATTTTGAACCTTAGCGTGGGATCATTTTTCCGCTAGCTTGTACCAGGTGTAGTGGTAATAAGTGTTTTTTCTGCCTTTTTGACACACAAAGTGAGTTTGCACAGTATATTTTGCAAACCTTATGTGTGCTACCACTGTATAATACTTCATATGTTGCTCAGCTATGTCGGCTGAGTACAGCAATACCCCCGTATGTACCTTTGCCAGGTATATGTTGACATCGGAGGGGCACATTTGGGACACAGCCATTCCAGTTTTTTTCAAACTTTACATTTTTACGCTGTGCCCATGTCCCATTTTAGAGTATTTTACCAGGCTATATAATCCAAATACACCATAAAGCTATACCATTTTTAAAGAAGACATCCCTGGGTATTTTAAAAGGCATATTTTGAACCTTAGCGTGGGGTAATTTTTCCGCTAGCTTGTACCAAGTGTAGTGGTAATAAGCGTTTTTTTCTGCCTTTTTGACACACAAAGTGAGTTTGCGCAGTATATTTTGCAAACCTTATGTGTGCTACAACTGTATATTACTTCATATGTTGCTCAGCTATGTCGGCTGAGTACAGCAATACTCCCGTATGTACCTTTGCCAGGTATATGTGGATGTTGAAGGGGCGCATTTGAGACGCAGCCATTCAGTTTTTTTCTAACTTTGAAGTTTTACGCGGTGTCCATGTTCCAATTTGGAGTAGTTTAGACGGTTGGTTATTGAAACTTCCCCACAAACACATACTATTTATTAAAGAATACACCCTGGGGTAATTCAAAAGGCATATTTTGAACCTTAGCGTGGGATCATTTTTTCTCTAGTTTGTTCCAGGTGTAGTGGTAATGAGCGTTTGTAAATGTATTTTTTTACTTTTTGAAACTTTTTTTACTTTTTGAAACTTTTTTACTTTTAAAAACTAGTTTTTAAACTTTTGTTTTGCTTATTAATTTTTTTTAAACTTTCTTAAAACTTTTTTACAGATTTAACATTTTTCTAAGCTTTTTTTTTACCGTTAAACCCTAACTAGCAGTAAGCAGCACTAACAGTAAATTCCCCATTTTCCCATAACTCCCACCCACCCCAGCTAGCAAAATATATAGTTATAAAATATTTAAATTAATTAAATAAATTAAACCCCTGAGGGTTAAAAAATAAATAAAAATTAATCCTCAGGGGTTAAAAAAAATTAGATCACCGTATAATACTGTGATCTGTATTTTGATCACTGTAGGCAGTGATCGACTGGCAGGGAAGGGATTAATTTTTATTTGGACTGGGTAAAGGGGGGTGTTTTTTTATTTTTTACTTAAAAGTTATTTAAACTTTTTTTAAAGCTTAATTTTTAACTTTTTAAAGTTTATTTTAAAACTTTTTTTTATCGTTAACCCCTAGTTAGCCTAAGGTCAAATCCCACAATTCCCCATTAACTTCCACCCACCCCAGCTAGCTAAATATATCATTTTTAAATATTTAAATTAATTAATTAAATAAATTTACCCTGAGGGTAAAAAAAAAAATAAAAATTAACCCTCAGGGGTTAAAAAAAAAAAATCAAATGACAGTAAAATGTAATCCCTGCCAATTGATCACTGTAGTCAGTGATCAATTGGCAGGGAAGGGGTTAATTTTTTTATTAAAATGGGTAAAGGGGGGTGGGATTTTAAATTAACTTTAATTATTTTATTTTTTTCAACAGGGGCAGGATCATCACTGATTCGTCTCCCTGCACTTCACACAGAACCAGGAAGTGCAGGGAGGCGGAAGGTGAGTATACTACGCACATGTGCTTGCTCTGACATGCTGTCAGAGCAAGCACATG
Organism: Pelobates cultripes; assembly: GCA_933207985.1. NCBI lineage: Eukaryota > Metazoa > Chordata > Amphibia > Anura > Pelobatidae > Pelobates > Pelobates cultripes. The sequence continues at coordinate 48,214,383 of OW240912.1, forward strand.
TGCTGGGCAGCACTATCGGGTGCTCCCGGTCTGCCTCTAATACAGAGGTAGACCGGAGCACCATTAACCCCGCGATAGCGGAGATCCAGGGTTAATTTTACCGCGTGACGGACAAGGTCCGTCACTCGTCGGTAAGGGATTCCCCTGAGTGACGGATCTTGTCCGTCACTCGGCGTTAAGGGGTTAAGCAGACTGTGATTGTCTATTGTTGTGACTTAGATCATGATCAGATCACATTTTATGACCAATTTGTGCAGAAATCCATATCATTCCAAAGGGTTCACATACTTTTTCTTGCAACTGTAATTGAAGCACTTACTGCTGGGTAGTACAGCTGAGGTAAGTAAACAGCACACTTTGAATCTGAAGCACTTTCCATGTCAGGATTGACATCATTGCCCAAAAATGCTTGGCACACTCATGTGAGTGTTGGATAACTGTTGAACCTTGGGCATATCTCCATTATGACAGTACTGCTCCAAGTGAAAAAAAAATAGAATTCACCATTACCACTGCAGATTATAAACATGGACTTTCATGTCACCTTACAGTAATTAATGTACAGATAAATCTACCTACTTTCAAAATGATTTGTAAACGAGAATATTGGTGAAACATGATGTACAGGAATGTGCTTGAATTCTAATAATTATAAAGTAACTCCCCCATCACGAATTAGGCTTACTAAAGTATCATTATTTTTTTCCCTTTAATTCCATTTTAAAGTACCTTTAAAAAGTCATTGTTCGAATTGAGCTTTGTCTTTGATTAATGCGTTAAATAATAATTTCATTTAGAGGTACTGTGCTCTGCGCTCCAACTGCCTTCCCTTTCTGTTAAATTGATTAGAACACTAGACTGCTATGAACAGTGTAATTATCACATGTGGCTTGGGTTGCATTCGAGCATTGCAGGCATTTTCCTACCATTAAATAAATTCCCTCAGGAGCTGATTATTTGACGCCATCAAAATTGCCTACTTAGTTCTCTGTGAAAAATAAATGTTCAGATGAAGTGGATTAATATATTATTGTAGCCAAGCTAAGACTTGTTACAAAGAAGCTGCAGAGAAACAGCTTTAAACCTCTGATGACTAAATTAGAAACAAACTTTTCAAGGTACAATGATGATACGATGTCTGTGGGATTCATTAGTTTTACGTCGTCGTTGTTTTGATATCCTGCCCTGTACAAACGTCCTACATAAAGGGTATCTTGCTTTTTGTATATACTGTCTACTCTAAGTATCCCCACCTGTTAATATCCTGGAAGAGCTAGTACTCTTATATTGTGTTTGTGCTTATAATCTGTAACAATCTAACATGGCATTTTACTTCAAGTAAATGTAAAGTCTTAAATATTAATTTACAATCAATGCCTTGTAAGCCGTGCTATTTAGATTGCTTGCAATGTTTAAGCACGTTGCTCATTATCAGTGGCTTACATTTTGATAACCATGGTCACCTTAGTTATAAGCCTTTTTGATTTGTTTTTATCCTCATTAGAACATAAAAATATGTGCATGGTACCTGTTAATTCATGCACCAAGAAGCCATCATATACTCATTGTAGCAATGCTGCCATAGCTGTATTTATGGTAATTGGAGTGTCATCCTCCTACCTGCTTGCATATTAGTTACTAATGACCGGTTACCGAGTACTCCACTGGTCGATTAACTCCCTTTACGGATTTGCCATTGAACTAAATTAGTCAATACAAATCTCTGAGTGCTGTCTTTTCCAGAGGTTCATGAAACGGACTTCTGTAGAACATAATCTGTGTCAAAAATGTAGTGATAAGTGTATTCTTTATACATTGTGGCAGCAGATATACTCAGTCTTTGATCTGTGTGGCATGACATCAGTAAGCTGGTCACTGTAACAATTAACATTTTAATTACTAGTGATATGACCATCATCATGAAAAGCCACCCTACCGCATTGAATCGGTTAGAAATACACACGTCATTCCTTCCCCTATATATGCTTAGCATGCTAAATACCCTGTGTATTTTACTGACTGACTGTTGTACAATGTTAAATTTTTGTTCCAGCTTGTCTTTCACTGTTTTCGATATGTCTGGCCAGGGAAGATACAGGAATCTCTGGGAGCACTATTACAAGTAAGTACATTAAACCCCATTTTCTAGTTCGTGAATAATGCTTCTGCTGGCCTAAAGAATAAGCAATTCAGACTTGGTAACTGTCAGGTCTCTACAGGTTGCCCATACCTGCCTTCAGACTTTTTTAAAATTGTACCCACAATATGTGATTATTTTTTTTAAATATATTTTTCTAATTTTTTTTTTGCAAAGTCATTAAACCCTGCTTTTTTAAATTATCAGAAATTAGTTGGTGACATTTAGAAGAATTTTCATGCAGATTAATCTACTGCCTTGCACTGGATATCCATCGGTCAATTAACCACTTTTTTCATTTTATATGACTTAAACTACCCAGAATTAACTGGTAGGCCATGTCAGTGTGTGAATCCTGAATAGTATATCACTGTTAATGTTGAATTGTTACTACACAATTTGAAAGATGCCTGTGTCCTGGTTGAAAATGGCTGTATGTATTCTGCAGGGTTTTTCACTATAAGTGAAAATTGGTGTGACCTTTATATTGTTTCCAATTGTTTTAAACCTGTTACAGGTTGTACTCATTCATTCCAATGTCTCCAGCTGGATTTTAACAGCAATCAATCCTTCAGATTCCAACATACAATGAAATGTCAAACTGGGTTCAATAGCTCATTTGTATGGAGGGGAACACGCGATCATCATCTTCCCACGGAACATGAATGTAGCAGGTCCACTTACATATGAAGTAGCAGTTTACCAGTCCTGACAAGTAGTCTCTCCAGGGAGGGTGATCACATATTTTAGCACTCTCGACATTTAAATGCCACATTATTACCTTGCCAATCAAGTAGAAAAATCACGTTGCAGCTGACTGGTTTGTCAGGCATAAAAACTTACACAGGCACTTATAGGGTTATTTACTAAAGTAAATGTAAAATTTAAAGCCAGAGAACTGAACTGAAAGCATAGTTGACTTAGATATTTTTTTCCCCCAGCTATTTTATCCTTACAGTTGCTATTCACTTTGAATTGTCACCTTATTGAATAACCCTGTAAATATTCTCAATTAGTCTGTGCATCCACCAAAAGTACTGGGGGGTTTCTGAAGTTTCTCTAAAACTGAATGTTTTACATTGCAGCACTAAGTGTAATAGGGACACTGCACCCAGACCACATTAATGAGCTGAAGTGGTCTGGGTGCCTATAGTGTCCCTTTAAGGCAGACTCAGAATTGTTGCTGAATTAGGCCCAGCCAAATGTATACATCCCCAATCCCGCAGTATAAATATACTTGTGTTTGATCCATTGCAATCTAATTTATATAAAAGAGCTTCCAATTTTAAGTCCAATGTTACTAGCCAGGCGTTAACAGTTGCTCACAAGTGCAAGCTCAGAGAGTCCATGGCACTCTAACTAGAGTTGGATTTCTTCTCACCAGGGCTACATTTTCTCTTGCAAATGGCTAGCGATGACTAGAAAGTATTAAATGACTAGAATATTAAATATGTCCTGCAATACTGATAGATACATTCTCTCCCAATAAGCTTTATACACAAGTGAAGTTTCATTTTGATTTGCAATGCAGAACTAAACGTAACTAATGCAATGTTTCACTCTTACAACATTTCTTTGCCAGGGCTTTTTTCTGTTCCTCCACAGAGGCTTTGAATATTGCATCTCCCTCATCCCTCATAGTACAAAAAGTTTTGAAGGCAATTTTTATGGCTGCATTCTAACAGCCAAGTGGGTAGAGGGAGTGAGGAGTCTGGCATCATTCACTAGAGCACAGGGATTATTGCAGACTGCTAAAGCAATTGGCAAAGCCCTACATAGTATAGGAAGTTGGTGTACTTCTTTGTACTGTTTGCACTTATTGTGTCTATTAAAATATTTATTTATTTTTGCATTGTTTGCATTTTTAGAAAGCTGAATTTGTAAAAAATACCATCAGGTTCCTTACAAATACATGTGAGAAAAATATCTGACCATTTTTCTGCATCCTACTGTAACTAACTGTTAATCTATAAAACCTCTTACCCCCCTCCTCATTTTATTGTAAAAGAATGAACAGTCAAATGAAAAATAAAAAGCGGAATATTACGTTTATTTGAATGTATCCTGGAACAGTATACACACAGAGTTGTAGGCAGTTTTTAGAGTTACAAGTGATGTAGAAGTAGAAATAAAACTATAGTTTTATATAACGTTTTATATAACTGTAGGAATGTAATACATGTCCCTGTGGACTAATTGAAGCTGTAGGGGAGAATGATAAAGGTTTATGTTATTTTCATGCATCTGTCTGAGATCTCTTTGAGGTGTGCGCAATGTAGACAAGTCACGTTGTTTTTCACGTAAGAGTGCAGTTAATGGAGTTCTGCTTAAAGCTATAGTTTTATTAAATGTTCCACAGATTTGGGATTGTTAGGCAAATGTTCTGCATTGGTAGAGCATTTAGAAGGTAACATCTTGAATGTCAAGGGAGACATATTTGTTGTCTAGACTGGCAAATTATGACTGATGCAAATTTGTTGGAGTTGAAGAAAAGTGCATTGTGTAATAATGCTGTCAGTATGGAAGACAATAGAGGTTCCTTATGTCATAATACCATTCTGCCATTTTGGTAAGAATAGTACGAATGTTAAAGAAACATGTATTCCTAAAACTATAGTGCTAGGGTAAATGTTAAGTCCCCAGCCCCCCTCAGATTGGAATGAAAAGGTTTTTAGCTTACCTTTTCTCCCTCGCCACACCAGTCTCACCACGGCTGGCCCAACTTCCATAGCTAAGATAATCAATCAGCATCTCCTCATAGAGATGCATTTAATCAATGCATCTCTATGGGGAGCATTCAGATTCTCCATGCAGAACAGCACTTAGAAAGGAAGCACCTCTAGTGGTCGTATGAGTAACTGCCACTAGAGTTGTTACTAGGCAGCAATGAAAACACAGAATTTTCTCTAAAAAGGATAACTGAGCTTGGGGGTCACTGGGATTATTGGTGAGGACCAGGTTTGTAGATGTCATTAGCTGCTAAAAGTGAGATATTTGAAGGTTTTTATGGTTTAGGGGTGTGCACCTGATGGAGAGAGATGTGGTAATTGAGGAATATGAATGCAGAATTCAGATGCGGTGAACTGTATGTGTAATTTGAGTTATGGAATATAGAGAAAGAGGTGTAAATGTATAAAAACACCATTGTTTTTATTGGTATGGTTGAGTAAATCTTACTGTATCCACACAGCCTAGGCGAGCCATCTGATGTGAGAGGGTTTCTATTCACATTTATTTGCAGTATCACACTAATTAGAATATTATCCTGCGGTGCACTTTGGGAATGCCAGCTGTGCGATACATTGCAGATCATCTTCCAATACCGGCTTCCGCTCCCCACCATAAGACCAGACTCACCAAGCCGTGCATGTGTTTGTTTTGGGAGTGTGTTTTTTTTTATCTAAATGTCAAAATCAACTTCACTTATATTTATCAAAATGATGTGCCACTTCCAGATCTATTTATAAGTGTCTGAATAAGCCGTGTTTCACCTGAGCTGTTTATAGCTGTGATTGGGGAGATGTCTGCTGAATCATAAAACTGTCTTGTTGAGTTTGTCACGGATGTATTGAAGGCTGAATACCTGAAATCCTTCAGCTCCTAGATATACAGTAATTTAGGAGCGTGTTCTGTATATGAATATATGTCCTTTACATTTTAACTAGGATCGGTCTCTAAAAATACTATCGCACAATAATTAAAATAACATTTAAACAATAGCCTGCAAATTTTCAGTGGGTGCAATTCCTCTTTATTCTCACCCCAGAAACTGCAATTGAAGTGTTTACTACAGTGAGATGTGCATCAGAGAGACACTTACAAACAAGTTTGCCAGTACTGTGCTTCCTGATTAGCATTGCTACCATCTTCCTGAGATGCTCCGCATTGACATAGTCATCGGGAACCATTTTTCCTGCTTTTCTCTAAATTACTTGACATCTGCGTCAGATGCCACACTGTGTCAGAAGAACTGAAAAAAGCTACTTCTGTCTGACAGTTATTCACTCATTTCTGATTCTTTTTAAATTTAAATCTGAATGGCAAAATATTCCACCCGCAAGCTTAAAGGGACACTATAGTCACCTGAACAACTTTAGCTTAATGAGGCAGTTTTGGTGTATAGAACATGCCCCTGCAGCCTCACTGCTCAATCCTCTGCCATTTAGGAGTTAAATCCCTTTGTTTATGAACCCTAGTCACACCTCCCTGCATGTGACTTGCACAGCCTTCCATAAACACTTCCTGTAAAGAGAGCCCTATTTAGGCTTTCTTTATTGCAAGTTCTGTTTAATTAAGATTTTCTTATCCCCTGCTATGTTAATAGCTTGCTAGACCCTGCAAGAGCCTCCTGTATGTGATTAAAGTTCAATTTAGAGATTGAGATACAATTATTTAAGGTAAATTACATCTGTTTGAAAGTGAAACCAGTTTTTTTTCATGCAGGCTCTGTCAATCATAGCCAGGGGAGGTGTGGCTAGGGCTGCATAAACAGAAACAAAGTGATTTAACTCCTAAATGACAGTGAATTGAGCAGTGAAATTGCAGGGGAATGATCTATACACTAAAACTGCTTTATTTAGCTAAAGTAATTTAGGTGACTATAGTGTTCCTTTTAATTGAGTTGGAGAGTTTTTCCAGAGCTGCTATTTTTGTCTACATTTTACAATTTGTATTTAAATTATTTTTTTCTGATGATGCTACCACTTGCATTCTTTATTTTCATACAATTCCTGGCTGGGCTACCCAAGTTAATCCAGGCCTATTTATTTGTGACTATATCCACATACATACGTTTTCGTTTCTAATGCTTTTTATTGTTTAGGATTCGGTTGTATTGATTCTTACATTTTAAAGGCTGTATAGATCTGTAAATATATTTAATGCACCCCCATGTAAGGAATCGTTAATTTCTTCTCCAGACTACAGAAGCCTTCTCTTGTTCATAAAGAGTGAACTTAATAAAGGACTGAAAAAAGTAGTGTAAGCCATACTACTGGAATAACTATTAAAGGTTATTCGGTTAAGAGGAGTGAAAAAGGTAAAAAGCTGGTTGCTGTGAACCTGTTTCCAAAGTGAATTATTTGCTTTTCTATAAATCTGTTTCTCTTCTTTCCACGCTGCAGGGAAGGCCAAGCTATTATTTTTGTCATTGACAGCAGTGACAAGCTCCGAATGGTTGTGGCCAAAGAGGAACTGGAGACCCTTTTAAATCACGCAGGTGAGATTGCTGTCTCTCCCCCTCTCCCTTTCTCATCAGATGGTGTGTTTGTTTTTTTTAGAAAAACTCATCTTGTCAGCACCGCCGTTGCCGCTGACGCCTGCTACTGAAGAGCACTCAGCTCGAATGATGTATGTCAGCAGTTTAAACACCTCAAGTCTTTCTGACGGATTTTAATCTCAGCCTCCTGAGCTGTGACTGCCCTCCATCCCAGCGTAGTATTGGCCTAACAAAACTTCCGTGGCTTCAGATACATTAAAGCAAAATGTATTGATTTTAAAATTGGAGCACTGCTAGCAGTTGGTTGATATTCCATTCATCTACACACAATGGCAGCTCGCCCAGCAAATGTAAAAAAAAAAAAAAAGGTGGGGTAGCTGCCACTTTAACCCTTTCAGATCTAACAAACCAGCCTTTAGAGATCACATATCAAAATGGAACGGCACAGTCATTTAAAGGTAGCTGTTCTGTATAGAGCAGATAGGGACCAGATTGTGATGAAAGCATAAATGAACATGTTAATATTGGTCATTAAAGTGGTTTTATTTACTTTAAAAGAATATAAAATTCCATTTGTATGTTGCAGCAGCAGAATTGCTAGCAAAGGTAAAGGCTGTATTTTTGCACTGTACTATTTTGTTTATTGTTTTAATTATACGGATCCCTGAGGAAGTCCTCGGATGAGGACGAAACGTGTAGGACCGTTATTTTAACTATATTTGTGCATTTTTACACAATTTTGTATCGAATAAATATCCTTTTGGAGAGAATACATCTTTGGAGCACTTTTCAAGGTGCCGGAACTTCATTCTACTGGCTTGGTGGATAACCCCCTATTTGATATTGTGGGTGGCACCCATAAGGCGCTTGTTACATTGGAAATTTGTGAGCGCAACTGTGTAATTGTTTTATACATATACATCAAACAATATTTGCATGTTATGTCCTTAATTTTAGGTACAGCAGCAGGGTCCCTAAATTCTCTTTGTGTTTATATATGCTAGCAAATGTATAGCCTGGGAGATAAACCTTTTTATAAATAAATTGCACCCACATCTGTCAATTGATTATTCGATATCAAGTCAGAATATTCCTTTTTGCTGAGGATTGATTGACAGGTGGGAGGGAGGAGGGAGAGCAGGAGAATCATTTTACTGGCAGTTCTGTGGTTCCTCTCGATCCAGCACTCGTAGGGTGTAGTAAAAAAAAAATGTTACTCCATTTAGATGCCGCTACATCTAAATGGAGCTATATTTACAAAGGGAGCTGCAGTCTTGAAGTGTTTTCCATTATATTTGTGAAATCAGTTGATCAGTTTGTTTATTGTAAAAGTGGACATCTAAAAAAAACTCAGCAGAGGTTAGGACCACAAAATTGGGGGATCTCCTAACACCCTGAGCTGATTCCCTCTGCCTCCAATGTCATTATGAATGATTTCTCTGCCTCATTATCATTATTAACATTTGTACGGCGTGAGCATGCATTATGTGCTAACACCCTGCAATATTAGCAGTTGGTTTGTGATTATAATTCTCTGGGAACCCCCAATCTTTTGTCAAACTGCATGAATACTGCACAAAAAGGCTCCGTGCACCATAAGCACTGCAAAAAGTTGTAGTAATTATGGTGTTTAGATTGTTCCTTTTAAAGGTTTCAGTTTGACAGTATAACATTCTAAACACTTAAAAACAATAAAGTCACCCAGAACACTTCATCTCGGCCATGTCCCTCATGCCCCTCTATAGGAGGAGCATTGGGTAGCTATATAGAACTAGGGACAGGTGGACTAGAATGTTGGGAATACAGGTTTGTCCTGAGACTAATGAAAAAATGTATTTCGTTTCACCTTATAGAGCACTGAGCTCCCTAATTTGGTAAACGGAGGCATTTCATGACAGTGATGAGTTTGGAACCTTTCACTTTCCCTTAAAATGTCATGCATTCAAAACATTTTTGTGACTCTAAGCAATGATTATGCTATTATTTATCACTGACAATATATTAAGCCCTGGGTTCAATTTAACCCTTTGGGTGTTTGCCAAGTTCAGATCTTCAAAGAATCCAGCTGGTCATCTAAAAGCCCACAATATGCCCTGGTTTTACCTTAGTTATCTTTTCTTTCTGTAATGGCTGTAAAACTATGGAATATAATTTCCTATGCAGAAAAAAGTGCTGGAGAATAGGTTTCCTGTGTTGTAGGTGATCATTACTTGAAGCGTTCCTGTCTATCAAACCCCATTATTTCTGAGAGTTTCATGTCAAGCCTGCTTCTATAATGTACTCACTGTCATTTCATTTTTACCTCCGTTCCATTTCGGTATCCTGGCACCTCATCCTCTTCATCCTGAAAAAGCGACTTTAGGTCAGCCTCCTATTGGTCATTGCTGGATGAAAACTTTGATCATCAACTAAATTGTTTCTGTCAGTTTCTTTTGATGTATAAATCGTCTTTTTTTTATTTATTTTTTTTAACCCCGTTTCTTGTCTTGACAGTAAAATAGGAGTCCTGATATATCTGTGCCGCAGAATTAATATTGTATCACGTTTCTTAGTTTAGATCTATTTTATACACAGGCATTCTCTCCATTTATCTGCCAGTAGAACCTCAGCTACAGAAATTGACACATTTTATTAGTTTACAATAGTACAGCATTGATGTGCTTTTTATGTACTTCATTTACTTTGTGTTCCTCGGTTAAACACTGACAACATAATTTTTTGTTACCCTTTATTTTATTTTTTTACCTGGTGCTTTTGTCTATATTCTGTATCTAGTGTACTATGCAAAACCTTTCACATTTGTCAAGATATGTGTCTGTTTATTATTATTGTCTATTCTATAATATATTAGCCAACACCTTCTGGAGAGAGAGAATTTTCTTTTCAAGGTTACTTACCTTGATTTGTGCAATTTATAACCTATTTTAGCAGATATTTTGATATGTCGTTAAAACTTTGAGATTGTTTTGGCATTGCAGCAAATGAACGGCAAAAGTTATGAACTGGCTTAACTTTGTTACAACACCACTAAAGCATTTTGTCCGAAGCAGGAGTTCTCCATGGGAAACCACAAAAACTACAACTCTGTTTTCTATTCACTAAATGGTGGTGTGGTTCCAGAGGCTTAAAAAAGGAACACTTTAGCAGAAGTTTAACAGTTTAGTAGATATACCTCCAAGAAAACTTGCATGTAACAATTTTTGCAGGTTTTCTGTGGGTGTATATCAAAACTTGGCTTAGATCTAGCATCTGCAGCTTGAGGACTGGGTTGGGAACCACTGCTTTAAAGGGACACTATAGACACCCAGAAGAAGTCCTGCGCACACCGCGCATTTGCATTAGGACGTTCTCCCGCTCCCTCGTGTTGGCTGACATCTTCAGAGGAGGAGTGGAGGCGGAGCATGACCCAGCGCCGAGGGACATTGATGCAGGAATCCGGTCAATGACAAAACTCTTTTTAACCCTTGATCTGCTCCTGCAGGGTGGTGCAGAGTGTAATATAGTGCTATGAATAACCACATTGTTCGCTTATCACTATAGTTTCCCTTTGATATTACTCTCTACCTCACAGCCCCTGCAATGAAGAAAGAATGAAGCCCAAATGTAAGGCCCCTACTCTTTGCTTTGGGGGGAGTGAATTACAGAAGACCCCATGTTGTTTATTGATTTATTACGTGAAGAGACTTGGTCAGCTCTCAGTACTAGAGAGCTATCATAGGACATGTTGCTGTTTCCAGCTATAAATAACAGGCTTACGCCTACAATTTCCCTAGCATTGTTCATTATTACCACCTACACTAAGGAAATAGTTCTGCTGCCTATGCTTAGTTACAGTCAGAATCCAGCCTTCGAACTGTGATTGCAAATAACAGATATTTAAACTAACTGACGTCAGCAGCAGAACAACTATTTACACCTCCTAATAATTTTCCTTCAATGGCAATTAGTTTTCAGCATATTGGAAAGTTAGACATAGTGGCATATATTTAAGAATAAACACTATGTGCTACCAGGAGTATATGGTACGATAGAAACTCTGATGTGTTTTGGTGGAAATGACACATAGAGCATCAACAAAAATAGCTAAATGAGAATAGCATAACAAGCTAATAATGATGTACAGAATTCCCTAGAAATTGTGTAGCTTAGTTAAGTAACATCTGTAGTTTCACATGAATTGTGTTTGAGGTCCTGTATTGGTACAGCTTGTATCGCACACATTTTGGCGTGTTAAAGTATTCCAGTCCCAGCAGATGCTCCCCTTGTGTATTTTTCATTTTTAAAACAACAAATTGGTCACAGGAAATACTGTGGATATATAGATAAAATTGACAGAACTTGCTTTGCGGAAACGTGGTTCAATTATGTCTGACAAAGATCTCTGGTCTCTGTGGATGGCTTTTCTCTGAAGCTTTAAAGTGGCAGTAAACAACTTCTTCTAAATGTTTATTTTCTTCATTACCCAATCTTTCTGAATTCTGTATCTTTCTTGGAGAATAAACCTACTTATGCTGTGCTAACACAGATCTGATAGGAGTGAACATTCTTTTTTTTTTTTTTTTTTTTTACAACCGTGGAGACAGTACAAAAACTATTTGTCGTCCGTGTGCCGATACCATGTTTACAGTAGCGGAATGCACCGGGTACAATAAATAATGTTTAATAAAAATGTTCAAATGCAAAAAAATGATAGAAAATACCCTAAAAATAGAATAACGTGTTTATTAGCACTTGCAGTATAATCAGCTGTTGTGGAGGTGCCTGAATAAGATTTGTTTGGGAGATAAAATAGACAGCAGGCATATAGCTTAAAAGATATACTCAAAGGAACACTATATTCAATCAGACAACTGTATCTCAATGGAGTGGTCTGGGTGCACTGTCCCTTAACCCTGCCATGAGAAATGTTTACCTTGCAGGGTTAACTCCTCCTATAGTTGCTGTCACACTGAAAGCCACTAGAGGTACTTTCGCTGTACAGACCAAGTAAGACATAGTCACGTGATGCGGAAGCCCTATGTGGAATGTTGAAATCCCACGTGGTGCTCGCCGTGCATGTGCATTAGGTCTCCAGTGCTTTGGATTTGATCACACAGGAAAAGGGCAGGGCATTCTCTATAAGATCAGTGGAGCTTCCTCCGTGATTTCAGTTGGGAAGGAGAGGTCAGAAACTGCCGAGAAAGCCTCGTCACTGGGATAAGGTAAGTAAAAAAAAAAAAAAAAAAACTTTTTACCTATTATCAGTTTTGTTTTTAAATTATTATTATTATTTTTTTTTTTTTTTTCGGTGGTGGGGACACTATAGAGTTAGGAATACATTTGCTCCTTTAGTGGTGGGGACACTATAGAGTTAAGAATACAATTTGCTCCTTTAAGTGAAAATTTGTACCTGTTCGAAAAAATAAAAACAAATGGCACCATACAATGGACAAAAGATACATGTGCTCAGTATAGCACAACTCCTAGTGTGAGGATGCATTCTATGAATTGTGAGATGCCACCTTGTAACTAGGAGGATTTGAGGCTGCACACACAGCTGCTTTTGGCCTCTACATTTGATAGCACAGCTGTAAGCATTACGTCAAAAAAATGCAAAGTGAAATAGCTTTACCTATGAGCTAACCAAGTATATGAATGAAATATTCACTTTAATCTTCTCTATCCTGTAAAACCGTGACATTTTAGGTGCATTGACCAAATAAATATATCCCATTTTTATGCTTTCAATGGATTACACAGACAGTCATGATTTGTACTAAATGTAACTTTCTTCTTAATATCCCCTAGATATTAAACACAAGCGGATACCAATTTTGTTTTTTGCTAACAAGATGGACCTCAGAGACTCCCTGTCATCCGTGAAAGTGTCTCAGATGCTTTGCTTAGAAAACATCAAAGACAAGCCATGGCATATTTGGTAATGTATCTATTATTTTTAAAGGTCATTTCTGTGTTTGCTAGAAGTCCCGATAAGCCACCTCAATTGTCCCAGCACTATACATTGCAAGAACTACAAGAATACTATTAGAATTCTCGCTTGCGGTCATTACTGTGCAATGGTTCTCTCAAACAGAACACTTACTTCCTCCAGCTGAGATATGAAACGACAGAGCCAGAGGGATTACTTTCAGAAGATATTCTTTTGTAACTATTCAGGGCTGGTTTAGCAGGAGATATAAGAGTTTTACAATGCACTGCATGCATGTGGCAAAATATCTGAAAGAACATCCCCGTAATCTTGGTCACTTTAAAGTCTCCATCTCAGCGAAGCTTAGCTCTGCGCAAATGTCTTGCTAGCTTCAATAAGCATGATTCTAGCTGTATGAAGTACTGCGCTGCAGACTATGTCATTGCTGTACTAATAATAATATGACACAGGCTGTAATACTTGAACAAGTACCAAGAGCCAGGCAGCTATATACTAGTCTAGTTAGATTACAAACCAAAATCAGAAATATATAGATGTTTATTCACCAGTTCTATTTTGAGACCAGCACTGTTCTTTTAAAAATGACATGGCTACGATTAAGGGAGATTGAGCCCAAAACACATAAGGTGACTGTCACGACTACTGGATATTAGATGTCATGGAGCCCAGTAATTGTGCCGGAATCCCTATGTACTATACGCTTTCCTATTCATTTGGATATTATCAGTCAGCTGAGAGGCAGCTTCAGAGAGAGTGACAGTGGGGGCAGTTAGAAACCTGGTATATGCACATGTCCTGCTCATGCAAGCACCCAGCACATCTGCCGAAGAACACAAGTCAGTCTCTCTGTCCTCTCTCCTTCTCTCTCCTCAACATAATAATAAAATAATAACAGTAAGGGTTTAACATCACAATACAACCATAACTAGAAGTGAAGTCTGAGTTATCACAGTGACCAGATACTATCGAATGGCATGAAATGAAATACCACGCTTGTTACTTGGGCCTAACAGCTGCACAGACAGCCACTCACATCCATTTCCAGTGGCCACCTTGAATAACTGTATACAATGTAATCTCTATTTTCTGGTAATTTGTAGAACTACCAGAAGATGGCGCTTGTCATCCACACATTTCTTTTTATAGCAGAGTCCCTTTTAAAACGAAGCCTTGCAGTTCCTTTAAAGGGCCACTAATTTCAGCCAGACCCCTTCATCTCAATGCATATGTTTAACCCTTCAAGGTAAAACATTGCCATTTTATCTTAAAGGGTTAAACATGCCTCTGGTGGCTGCCATACTAGAGACTTCTGTGCTGCACTGACAGAGTAAAACTGATTGCAGCTGGAAAATGGTCATTTAAAAAAACCTTTATTATTAATATTTTTTATGGCAAGCACAAGTGGGATAGGGTACCAAACTAGAGAGAAAAAATGTAGTGTTAGAAATAATGCTATAGCGTCCTCTTTATGTTTGGATAAATAATGTTTTGCCGTATCTTCTCTTGTAGTGCAAGTGACGGCCTTAAAGGAGAGGGGCTACAGGAAGGTGTAGACTGGCTGCATGGTATGTTATATTGTGCTCCTCTAAACCCTTACGTCATTTTCATTGTTTTTAAGATTTTATTTTATTAACTGCTGCTTTAAGTTTTTTCTATTAAAAATTGTATTATTTTCTTTTAGTAATTTTCTGCATGTATTTATTATTTAGAGTTACTTAAATTCTGAACACTGAAGATGTGTTTTGTTTTTGTTTTTTTGTAATGTTTTTGGGGTGTATGTTCTGTTATATATTTTGTTAATTATTGAAAATTCCTGGTCAGAAACAAACTGGTTGGGGAGAGAAAAAACCCCACATAAGACACACCTGCGGCTTCGTTAAGTTGCACTGTCATCAGATTTTTAATTCAATATCCTACAGCTATTTAAACCTGCCTATACCTTGTACTTACTCGGTTAGGTGAGCATTATATTCATATCTTCAATCAAAAGGATATTGTTCACATCTTCAATGTTTTAATTACTGTAAGGAAGGTATATACAATCCCCATTGTACAGCGCTACGAAATTTGCTGGCACTATATAAATAATAATAAAACAACTCACATAGTATATTAATAATTGTTACTATATTGTGCAAATGATGAGAAAAAGCATTTAAAATGTATTTATAACAGGTACATACATTACACTTCCATAACCTAAGTCTCCACTATTTATCAGTCTTTTGGTATCTCTTCTTAAATAAGAAGAAATAACGTCCCATGTAAAGGTCATTTCAATTAGAATTGGGTGCATCTGATAAAGCATAAACACAGTAAAATGCATACATACATACATACATACATACATCTCTTTAGTTTTGAAAAACAGCGCCTCAGATGGGTATGATAACATTATACAAATATATTCAGGGCCAGTACAAACGATTATCTGGATATCTATTCATAGATAAGGCTATACATAGGTCACGGGGTCACGCATTTAAGCCGGAAGCCGGGCCGGTGCAAGGATTTTTGCCGCCCTAGGCAAGCAAAAATTTGCCACCCCCATATGCTCTGCTCACCATGTGACATCACAATGATCTGCCATATGGGCCAACGCCAGTGCTGCACACAGTGTATTTTTTCCGAAAAGGCAGTGTATTTACATTTTAAAAGCCTGCAGGGATAGGCTATAGACACCAGAACCACTACATTAAGCTGCAGTGGTTCTGGTGACTATAGTGTCCCTTTAATGTGAGGTAAATTAGAGATTAGGGCCACTAATAATATACAGGATTGCCTATTTACCACCAGATAAGGACAAGAAAATGATGCAGTCTGGTGTTAAAACAGGCTCTATCGAGGCAGAGCTCACAAAATTCAACGTAGAGTAAGCAGCTCCATTTTTTGAGGCCCCTTACACAGCTCAAGGTCCACCAGGGCCTGACCGTGAGTATGCCTACAAGGCCTGCCCATAAGCCTTATGCCTACAAGGCCTACCCATGAGTTTGCTCACAGGGAGTGGAGTGTATGTGTGTAGGGGGGATGTGTTATGTGTTATTGTAGAGGATGTAATGTGTGTGTGTTCTTATGGAATGTAGTGTATTGGGATACCAGTTTGTGTAAGAGATGCATTGTGTGAATCTGTGTTTGTATGTGTAGGGATGCAAGGTGTGTTTCTGTGTATATAATGTCATGCAGTGTGTGTGTCTAATGGGTGCATTGAGTGTGTGTGTGTGTGTGTGTGTGTGTGTGTGTGTAAGAGATGCATTAAGAGAAGCAGTGTGTGTGTGTAATGGATGCATTGTGTTCTTCTGTGTGTGTTTGTGAGGTATGCATTGTGTGTGTGTGTAAAGGTGAGTGTGTAAGGGTAGCATGGTGTGTTTCTGTGTGTATGTAGGATTCACTGTGTGTTTTGGTGTGTGACTAGGGATGCATTGTATGTTTCTGTGCGTGTGTGTGTATGTATGTGTGTGTGTAGGGATGTTTTGTGTATGTGTGTAGTGTGAAAGAGAAGGTTTGTGGCCCCTCTGTGTATTTTTTCCCCTCCCACCCTCAGGTCCCTCTGTGCGTTTCCCTCCTGAGCCCCTCTGTGTGTCCCTTGGTAATCTTCCCTCCCCTCCTGTCACTCAGTGTTTTCCCCTGCTTCCCTGTACCTTAGTGATCTCCCCCCTCCCCTGTCCCTTAGTGGTCTCTCCTCTCTCCCCCTGGTGGTCTCACCCCCCTCTCCACTGGTGGCTCTCTCCCTTCCCTCCTCCCATGGTGGCTCTCTCCATTTCCTCCTCCCCTGGTGGACTCCCCTCCCCTGGTGGTTTCTTCCTCCCCTAGTGGTCTCTCTCCCTCCCGATTGGTATATCTTTCTCTTACCCCATTCCTGGTTTGTCTCTCCCTCCTCCCCCTCCCATCCTGGTCTCTCTCTTCCCCCCTTCCCCCTCCTGGTCTATCTCTCCCTCCACTCCTTCCCGGTGGAATCTTCCCTCTTCCTTCCCTCCCGTGGTCTTTTTCTCTCCTCCCTCTCCCGGTGGACTCTCTCCTTCCCCGGTGGACTAGCCCCTCCTCTGGTGGACTCTCCCTTCCCTGGTGGTCTCTCTCTGGTGATCTCTCTTCTTTTCCCTGGTGGTGTCCCCCTCTCCTCCAATGGTGGTCTCTCTCTGGTGGTATCTCCCCCCCCGGTGGTCTCTCTCTCTCTTACCCCTTCCCCTGGTGGTCTCTCTCTCTCTTACCCCTTCCCCTGGTGGTCTCTCTCTCTCTCTTACCCCTTCCCCTGGTGGTCTCTCTCTCTCTTACCCCCTCCCCTGATGGTCTCTCACAGTGAGCACTTCCTGTCAGTCTTACCGGGTACAGGAAATAGAACTCCTGTACCGCAGTCCGTGACGCCCAGCCACGCTACACTGAGTGACAGATAGGGGGGAGCACTGTGCGCTTCCCTCCTACCCGGTCACTCAAATTTGGCGCCCCCCCCCATGCCGGTGCGCCCTAGGCAACAAAGCCGCCTATAGGACACGCCAGCCCTGCCTGAAAGAAAGGCGTTTTAGTCTAAGGCAAAGAAATGTTTTTGAGTCCATACAGATGTTTAAACAGCAGTTGGATAAATATTTGCAAAAACATAACATACAGGGATATAATTTCTAATTAGTGGGGTAATATCTTTTTGTTTCAAGGAGATACCTGACTGCCATTTAGTGGTCAAGAAGGGATTTTTCCCTAGTTTGTTGCAAAATTGGAAGTGCTTTAAGACTGGATTTTTTTGCCTTCTTTTGGATCAACAGCAAAAACATATGTGAAAAGGGCTGAATTTGATGGACTCAAGTCTCTTTTCAGCTATGTAACTATGTAACATACGCACGAACACACAGAGAGAGAGAGAGAATATATACACACATACATACCTATACCTTCCCTCTTCCCTGCCCTTTTACAGTTTAGCTACTGAATACAATGTATGACAAAGACTTTTCGAACGTTTTAGGCCTTTGCACACCTGGATTATTTGATGCTGATGTAAAATTAAGTATTCTGGCCAGGTTAATGAGATCCTAATGCTAGAACACCTATAGACATTACCAGCCAAGCACTATAAGGGTCAGCAATCTATATATTCATAATGGATCTTCCTAAAACCTCCCTTGTGGTGATATCACAAAAGGAGATAAAAGTATTCCTTTATTTATAATTCTCTGAAACATTTTTCATATGATGTCAACAGTTCTGAAATACCAGTAAATGAAGTCATTTTCAGCAACATAACCCAAAGAAATGAGACTGTAAGAACTGAATATAAATATTCTATAGTGATTGATGGCACGTCAATTTATATTCTTTGTTCAATATACAAAATTGCCAGTAGATGTCGCTATTTACTAACTGTTCAATATCCAAGCACCGTAATATTTTTAGAGATTATACAATCATCACTTAATCCCATACTTGTTAATCTGACAGCCAGGGAATCATAACTTCAAAGCCATTTTAGTTTTCCTTTTGCATTTTTGTTCTAAAAATATGTAATTTACGATCAAGGTCCAATGTACCTTTGAAACCTACTGAAACAAACAAACAAAGAAATGTAATGCAGTTTTTCCCTCGAAAAATATACAGATTTAGTTTGTTGTTTTTAGTACTAATAAGATAGACTTCATGTTAGTTTGAGTGATTGTGATTAAATGCAGAATCATGAAAAATGGTTATGAAATATATATTTGATCGGCAAAGCACACCTTTCAGACTCTGCTTTTAAATCTCAAAAAGGCGTGCATTGTAGTCACAGTCAAGTAAGCCTAAGGGAGCAGATTTAATGTTTTAATATTGCTGCGACTACTACTATTTTCAGCTTGACCTATAATATTAAGGCAGTCTCTCTGAATTGTAGGCTAGCTGCCCATTGGCTAGTGCTGCATGTTGTCATCCCCAGGTAATTCACACAGTAGGAAATTGTGTGTGATGTCATACCTTTAGTATATGTGCCAAAAGAGAGGTTGTGGTGCTCCATTTAGTACTCCACACAGATGTTAAGATTATTATAAGCAAGATCCCTACAGGAGTAAGGAGGTCGGAACATTGCATCTCCACATCTGCTTGCTGCTTTGTTATGTAAAAGGGACAACATAATCATCAAAAACAACGTTTAGCTTGAGGGAGCAGGTATTGTATATAACTCATGCCCCTGCAGTCTCATTGCTCAAATGCTTTGCTACTTAGGAGTTAAATCACTTTAAATCCTTACAGGATCTTGATGGATATTAGCAGAGCAGGAGGTCAGAAATTTTAAATTAAACAGAATGAGTAATTAAGGAAGTATAACTCACATGCAGGGAGGTGTGAATATGGCTGCATAAACAAAGTGATTTAACTTCTAAATGGCATAGAACTGAGCAGTAAGACTGCAGGGGCACAATCTATATGCCAAAACTCGTTCATTAAGATAAAGATGTTTTAGTGACTATAGTAACTCTTCAATGAGACACTACAGGCACCCAGACCACTTTAGCTCATTGAAGTGGTCTGGGTGCACTGTCCCTGTCAGTTTAACCCTGCAA
This sequence comes from Pelobates cultripes, assembly GCA_933207985.1. NCBI lineage: Eukaryota > Metazoa > Chordata > Amphibia > Anura > Pelobatidae > Pelobates > Pelobates cultripes. Next base: position 48,234,185 of record OW240912.1, read on the forward strand.
TTGTAATTATTGCATTTATTTAGAAACTGCAATAATTTGCTTGCAGAGTTAACTCCACCTCTAATGACTGTTTATCAGCATAGAGTATTCCTTTAAATCATTTTGTGTGGTGAAGTGTAAAATTACATAAACGTCGGGGTGAGGAGATTTCCTAATAGAACCTCTGTCAGCTCTGCCATATACCAGGCTTTATATGAAAGGCAAGCTTTTCTGGAGAGAGAGAATATTTTGTAACGGTGCATGGTACCAGACATTGACAATGTTTCATATGTCTGGGACTGCTGTGTTGTTTTTCAGCAAACTGGAGGTAGAGGTTAAAGGACCACTATACATTACAGCTTAATAAAGTGGTCTGGGTGCCAGGTCCAGCTAGGGTTAACCCTTTTTTCTATAAACGTAGCAGTTTCAGAGAAACTGCTATGTTTACATGTGGGTTAATCCAGCCTCTAGTGGCTGTCTCATTGTCCATAGGAAAGCATTGTGAATGCTTTCCTATGAGACTGGCTGAATGCGCGCATGCGCATTCAGCCGAGGAGGAGGAGAGCTCCCGCCCGGCGCTGGAGAAAGAGGTAAGTTTAACCCCTTCCTCCCCCTAGAGCCCGGCGGGAGGGGAGCCCTGAGGGTGGGGGCACCCTCAGGGCACTATAGTGCCAGGAAAACGAGTATGTTTTCCTGGCACTATAGTGGTCCTTTAACGTTTAAGTGTTTGATTGTTAGGGAGCCTCTTTGTCACCTTAGTGGCCATGTGGATGATGATTTCCTTTCACCGCTTTCCTTTCACCATTGTGTCAGTCAGAGCAATGTTAGGAATTAAATCCACTAAACAAATTCTTTGTGGAGTTTGTGTTTGTAATTAAATCAGTTCCTTCATAAATGTTATGATAACTTCAGTATAGTCCATGCCAGCAAGAGGCATCTTTGGCTAGCCATGTGGACCACCATGATTGTCTGTCTTACAGTTGTCAAGATTAACCATCACTGCTCTGGATTTTCACATTGCAAGCTGCAGTTCCTAATTCTGATTTTACAATAAAGTGTCCTTTGCAAGGAGCAGCATTCACATAAGCCCAAGCAGGCTGCCTGCAGTTATGATCCATTCTCTTTCCGAAAATTGCATCAATACAGCTATTATCTGACTGCAAACGTTGTAAGACTGAGTCTGTGTTCAGATACATTGCTGGCATCTCTGATGTGGCCGAACACAAGGCAATATTCCATCTGTTGAAAGTATGCAGACAGGAATAATTCTTCATGTCCTCTCTTATTCACATATGGACCAGTGCCTCTGCACGCTGCTTAAAAACTCGTAATAAAAGGCATTTTTTTTTATTAAAGCACATCCATGATAAAATCTAGGATCTTATCTAGGATCTTTTTAAACCTAGAACTGACATATAAATGATGCCAATCTGTTTTATGAATGTAGCGTGGAAAGCCTATGAAAGGGCTTTTCCCGCTAGGAGAGCTCATTCTGCATTGAGCTATGCGCGAGCGCTTCATGGGTGAAGATTTTATTTATTTTTTAAGACTTGAGTTTAATTTTTGCACCCATTTTTTGTGCGATTTGGTCTTTTTTTTCTATTTTAATTAGTGACGTCAGGAATAATGGATTTTTATTTGGCCTTTTTTGGGACTGAGGAGAAGAATTAGAAGAAAGACGACTTTTATTTTGTTTTATTTATTTACAGGTATTAGATTTTTTTTGGCCCCCTCCTCACTATTATTAGATAGGTAGGTATGTAATTTTTTTGTATTAGTAAGTGAATGATAATTTGCGATTTCAGTGCTGTGGATTGGTTTGCATGAGTTCAGAAAAACAATAACTTCCTCATCCGAAGCAATGTTAGAGAATCGGAAGGACTAACTGAACTCTGACCACATGTAGCTTTAGTTAATATGAGAATTACCAATGCGGTCAGATTTCAGACCAGGCAGACCACACAGGTCGATGACTGATGACGTCACAGCTCTGTGCAGGAAGTGAAGCAGGAGCCTAAATGGTCGGATTCTACCTCAGTCTGACCAAACTTGTGTGAATCTGGCAGAATGCTCTAGTGTTCTGTGAAAGTAGGGGACAGATTTTCAGGTACACTTTATGTAACAAAATGCCAGGATTGTAATACTAAAAAATAATTCTGGTGACATTTGTCCTTTAAAATGGTTTTGGTATTTAGATCATGCCCATGCAGTGTCATTACTGTTTGAGTTAAATCACTTTGTTTATGCAGCTCTTGTTACACTTCCCATGCATGTAATTCACCCAGCCCACACACTTACTGAACTTTTTTTTTTTTTTTTTAAGCTTTGGTTATTGGACTTTGTGTTTCATTTAAAAGTTCTTATCGACCCTTAGAGACAGTGGGTGGAATAACAGGGGACGGGGCGGGAATCTCATTACTATTGATGCCAAGGGGCTACACACCTGAAATGTAGGATAGTCCAGCCGAAGAACTGGCGGATCAGCCTGCCGAAATCAGGACAATTGAAATGCCTGTAAAAGGCTACTTCTCTAATGCGCATCTCATCATGAACTTCCATAGATATATAAACACTGGTGACATATATTTAGTATCAGACTTTGAAATGGATTTGAATATCTTCCACTCCAGTCATTTTTTGGCAGGTTTCTTTCTTTCTCAGTGTGAATGTTATGGAACCATTTTTCCGTAACGTTTTCAAAATTAGGAATTGAATTAATGAGTGAGCAGAGACCTCGCTTTCCTTCTGTTTGTAAAACATTTTATTTACTCATAAAGTTTAAGTATTTTTTAATTGGCTGCTCACAGATAAGTTATACATGGAGTTTGAGCAGTCACCGTTGAACTAATCATGCATAGTGATTTCCTATTCACACAACAATGACTGTGGAACATCCGCTTCCCACCCATCGCCTCCCTCACAAAGCATCAATACATTTAACACTTAGCCATGTAGTTCCAACATAGTTTTCATTCTCCTTTGTATAATTACTTGCATAGTATTATACACATGACGACTAGTTCCCTTTCCCTATTTTCATGGCTGCAAGTTAGATTTAAAATAGTACATATAGTTAGTTACATACTTTATAATAAAATGTACCACATAGCTGGTGGCAAATATAGACCAGTTCCGTAGGGCTTATTCACATTCGCTCTGTTTGTACAATGGACTGTTGACGGCTCGTACATATGTAATATTTTTAACACTTACTGTTGGCATTTATATAGCGCCAATTTATTCTGCAGTGCTTTACAATTGTTCAATGGGGGGAAATTTAACGCAAATTATACAATTGCAAAATGTTATAGGAAAAATAGGTTGAGGAGGACCCTGCTTTAAAGACTGTGTTATATAGGACTCAAATAGTGGGCGAGTGTGACCTGGAAAGGTGTAATTAGTATCTTGGAATTAATAGTCACGATCTAATCAGAATAAACCGTAAATTTAATCACAGACATGTAAGTCGTGTAAGGCTACTCCTCTACCTTCTAAAATAAAGGTAACTTCTTGGATCATTCAAAAAAGTGCTTAAAGGGACACTATAGTAACCTGAACAACCTCAGCTTAATGAGGTTGTTTAGGTGAGTGCTACAGCTCCCTGCAGCCTTTTTCTTGTAAGCACTGTATTTTCATTGGAAGCTTGGAACACCTCCAGTTGCAGTCAATCAGACGGCCACCAGAGGGACTTCCGAGTTCAGAAGCCCTAAAAAGCCTTCACTCATGTCTGAAGTATTCACCCATGGGTGAATACGTCAGACGTGCTATCAGCACACAGAGCACTGTGCCCAAGCTTTGTGTCCTGAGGCTGTCAGCACTGCGTGGGAGTGGCTTAAGCTGACAGGCTGAAGACCGAAGAGGAGGAGGGGAGAATTCAAACAGTAAGTAAATGTATTTAGTGAGTGTGGGTGGGTGAGTGGGTGAGGATGGATGATGGGAGTGGATGGATATGGATGATGGGAGTGGATGGATTTGGTGATGGGAGTGGATGGATGGGGGTGGATATGGATGATGGGAATGGATGGAGATGGATGATGGGAATGGATGGATATGGATGATGGGGATGGATATGGATGGAGAGAGTGTGTGTATGTCTAATTTTTTTACTAGTGTGTTTGCATAGATCGATCTCTCTCTCTATCTATATATATATATATATATATACAAAAAATGATGGGAGTTGCACTCCAGCTCTCCTTAGTTATTGCCCGGTGCTCGGCTGCACAAATGTATAAAGTTCAAAAAAGAGTCAGCACTCAAGGACTTTGAATTTGCTAGAAAAGATGCAAAAAACCTTTTAATCCAGTTGGTCAAGAGGTCAACGTTTCAGTCCATCGTCGTGGACTTTCATCAGGACATAAAATACAATATTCAGTTTAAATAAGAAAAAGCTAACTTACCAAATCACCCCCACCTGTATGCCGGCGTGGTCTGTTCCCCATTGCGCATGCGTGTCAATCCGCTTAACTACTTCCGGTGCAATAGTGCAGCCTACCCGTCACCATAGCAACCTATAAACAGTTCGCAAAAAACGGCGATCCGTAAACACATGTGTATGCTGAAAGTGCTCAGTGCTGATTTCTCAACTTGATACTCATATCGAGCTGGCAACAAACAAAGCCAGCAAATCTATTCATATTCTCTTATTAACAGTGTATCCTCATTAATAAAGTGATATCAATTTGTTCTACTTATATAAGTGCACTTCATAATATTTACTTGCAAGGTGTAATAAAAAGAAGTGAGAATTAATTTGCCTCATAAAAAAAGTGCAAGTGCTCAAATATATAAAAAAAACTAGCAGTGATGATTCCTTAAAGTGACATGTGCATATATTTACATGCTATCTAATTATTGAGTTAGTAAGTGAAAACACTATGCTACTATGGGGTTACAGTGTAATATGATACATAATCACTACCTAAATAACAAATATAATGACATATACTCTGCTGTGTAACAGTATCATTCCCAGATTTAAGAATTAGGGACAAAGTATTACTTATAAACAATTATGTCCCTATTGAACTACAAATAGATACTAAGGAGTGGAGAAAACAACCCTCCCTTAAATAGATCTAAATACCAAATATAAAAAAACGCCTGTAATTTAATCTATATAAAATTAATTGGGAATATATACTGTAAACATGTTTGCAGATAAAAAGATAAAATCAATATGATAACTTATCCAACCACTTAAATAAACGATATAAATGTAAATTTTTCGTTAAGGCCCATGGGGGCCATAGTATTCAATTCACGAATCCAAAATGTCTCTCTTTGTAACAATGCCTTAGAGCGATCTCCACCTCTTCTAGATATTGGAATATGGTCGATGGCTATACATTTCAATGATGTCAATGGATGTTTATGTTCAAGAAAGTGACGCGCCACCGGTTTGTCCGTAATACCATCTCTGATCGCCATGCGTATACTTGAGCGGTGTCCCCTTATTCTTTCGCACAATTGTGTATCCGTTTTCCCAACGTAATTAAATCCGCATGGAGATGACAGTTTGTAAATGACATGATCTGTTTTACAAGAGATACGTTGTTTAATTATATATTTCTTCTGGGTGTGTGGATGAAAAAAAGACTTTGTGGGAATAAGGTGCCCACATGTCACACATCCTAAACAACGAAAGCAGCCTGGGTTGAGAAATTTATTCTGATTCCGCAGATAACTCTGTTCCGGATCAGTGCGGACTAACAAGTCTCGCAAATTTTTCTCCCTCTTGTAGCATATCATTGGACTTTGAGAGAATATTGTAGGCAGAGTTGGATCTCCCGTTAGGATATTCCAATTCCCTTTTGCAGCTTGGACAAGTTTGGTACTAGCAGAGTTGAATTTCATTGGAAAAGTCAGTCTTGTTGCCCTTGTTTGTTGCTGAATACTCACAGTATTCGCCATTTCCAATCTTGCTTTATCTAAAGCTGCATCAAGTATGTGCCGGTTATATCCCCTCATGAGGAATTTGTTGTACATGCTATCCACTTGATTTTCAACCCGTTCAACCAATGAATTATTCCGAAACACTCTTAAGAATTGGGTGTATGGTAAAGATTTCTTACTATGTTCAGGATGTACACTTTCAAAATGCAGTATGGTGTTTCTATCAGTGGGCTGTGAGTAAAGCTGATACTCTATTTTGTTGTCTTTAATGAAAATATCCAAATCCAAATACTGTACAATTGTATCACTGATATTGGCCGTGATTTTAACAGGACTGGGGAGACAGTTGACATTCTCCACGAATTGCTCAGCCTCAGCTATTGAGCCTTTCCACAAAATCAAAATATCATCGATAAAGCGTACGTATTGTACGATTCGTCCTCTGTATGGATGTAAGATGTGTTCTCTCTCAAATACATGCATGTATGCATTCGCATACATCGGCGCCATCGCCGCGCCCATCGATGTTCCTGAGCATTGCATATACCATCGGGTTTCAAATCTGAAGTAATTGAGTTGAAGTGTTACCATAAGCAGTTCCATGATAAATTCTATAGGAGGACCCTTATAGAAAGATGACTCCAATAATATCTGTCTTTCGTTGTTTAGGATGTGTGACATGTGGGCACCTTATTCCCACGAAGTCTTTTTTTCATCCACACACCCAGAAGATATATATAATTAAACAACGTATCTCTTGTAAAACAGATCATGTCATTTACAAACTGTCATGTCCATGCGGATTTAATTACGTTGGGAAAACGGATACACAATTGTGCGAAAGAATAAGGGGACACCGCTCAAGTATACGCATGGCGATCAGAGATGGTATTACGGACAAACCGGTGGCGCGTCACTTTCTTGAACATAAACATCCATTGACATCATTGAAATGTATAGCCATCGACCATATTCCAATATCTAGAAGAGGAGGAGATCGCTCTAAGGCATTGTTACAAAGAGAGACATTTTGGATTCGTGAATTGAATACTATGGCCCCCATGGGCCTTAACGAAAAATTTACATTTATATCGTTTATTTAAGTGGTTGGATAAGTTATCATATTGATTTTATCTTTTTGTCTGCAAACATGTTTACAGTATATATTCCCAATTAATTTTATATAGATTCAATTACAGGCGTTTTTTTATATTTGGTATTTAGATCTATTTAAGGGAGGGTTGTTTTCTCCACTCCTTAGTATCTATTTGTAGTTCAATAGGGACATAATTGTTTATAAGTAATACTTTGTCCCTAATTCTTAAATCTGGGAATGATACTGTTACGCAGCAGAGTATATGTCATTATATTTGTTATTTAGGTAGTGATTATGTATCATATTACACTGTAACCCCATAGTAGCATAGTGTTTTCACTTACTAACTCAATAATTAGATAGCATGTAAATATATGCACATGTCACTTTAAGGAATCATCACTGCTAGTTTTTTTTATATATTTGAGCACTTGCACTTTTTTTATGAGGCAAATTAATTCTCACTTCTTTTTATTACACCTTGCAAGTATATATTATGAAGTGCACTTATATAAGTAGAACAAATTGATATCACTTTATTAATGAGGATACACTGTTAATAAGAGAATATGAATAGATTTGCTGGCTTTGTTTGTTGCCAGCTCGATATGAGTATCAAGTTGAGAAATCAGCACTGAGCACTTTCAGCATACACATGTGTTTACGGATCGCCGTTTTTTGCGAACTGTTTATAGGTTGCTATGGTGACGGGTAGGCTGCACTATTGCACCGGAAGTAGTTAAGCGGATTGACACGCATGCGCAATGGGGAACAGACCACGCCGGCATACAGGTGGGGGTGATTTGGTAAGTTAGCTTTTTCTTATTTAAACTGAATATTGTATTTTGTATTTTATGTCCTGATGAAAGTCCACGACGATGGACTGAAACGTTGACCTCTTGACCAACTGGATTAAAAGGTTTTTTGCATCTTTTCTAGCAAATTCAAAGTCCTTGAGTGCTGACTCTTTTTTTTGAACTTTATATATATATATATTTATATTTATATATATATTTATATTTCTATGCAAACACAGTTTGGCTGAGGAGGGGGCCGGGTATAGACAGCTCAGCTCGAGAACGCCCATTGCGCCCACATGCGCGGTTGAGCACTGAGTTTCTTCATAGGGTGGCATTCAATGCCGCTCTATGAAGAATGCGATTGGTGCAGCGCGAAACCGCACATGCGCACCACATCTCGATGATGCTTCTCAAGGAGAAGCGTCCTATTGGGCCCTGCAATTTCATCATTTTGATGGAAAAGGGGGCGTGGCCTAGCGGGGACCTCGCCGCTGGAACGGTGGTAAGTTTTTTTTATTATTAAAACTTACTCGGATTTCTTTTTTTATTAATTTTTTTATGACAAGTTCATATAAAAGCAAGAAAGAAGGCTGGGGGACCTGTCTTTCTTGCTTTTATATGTTGACTATAGTGTCCCTTTAAAATAGTATACATACACGCTTATTTATAGCACAAGTTGTACCCCTTTAGGAGGATGATCTAGTTAAGGTATGTATGAGAGGATAGACCTATATCAGCATGTCTCCGGGATAATTGACTAAGAGTGAATCCGTATTCTTAGTCTGTCTGTTCATACAAAGGAAAAATCATCACACCGCTCAGTAGGAAATCTGAGTGTCCATATGTATCGAGAGACTGGTATAGGATAATGATATAATAGATGTCTAAGTAGTAAGACAGCAAGACTGATATAATCAAAAGCCTCTCTCCCTGGTAATCTATCTTGGACTCCTTTTTGAATGATCCAAGAAGTTACCTTTATTTTAGAAGGTAGAGGAGTAACCTTACACGACTAATATTTTTCACATTTGCACTTGAGACATTTGCGTCTGATTAAATTTACGGTTTACTCTGAGTCGATCGTGACTTTATTTATTCCAAGATACTATTTACACCTTTCCAGGTCACACTCGCCCACTATTTGTGTGTTCTTTTTTTTATTCTTGACATTTCCTACAGGGTTAAGGACTCTAGACATAACTAGAGTGTCTAAACTGGTGTACAGGCCCAAATAATTTTTCTCTTGGGTATCTGATTTTCTGTTTATTTCTTGTTTATATAGGACTCTTCTCTTAACCTAAAATAGCCAAAGTTTGTATGTATTTTGTAACATCCGAACCAATAATGCCATTTTAAAACATGTTATTGAAAGTTTTACATTGTGAAACAGGTAAAATAAAGTTTTCGTTTATACTAATGCCATTTTATTGCTACCAACAGATCAAATTCAAGCAATAAAGAACTAAAGTGATGTGCTAACGAATTCCATTAACAAGGACCAAACTAATTGCTAATTTGTTTACAGTCATAATACTTGATGGGGTACAAAGTTAAGGAAAGGTCACAGAGTTTTATTTAGAACCTCAGGTATCATGTTTATGTACATATCCATATATAAAGTGAGACATATATATGATCATTATAACAATTAATATAAGGATTTATTTTGTTATTTGTTTTATTAAATCAGTGAATTAAAAAAAAAACTTGTAAATAAAACACAAAGGTTTTACTTGTTAACTTATTAAATTATTCACTTTTTTAATTTGAAAGTTCATAGAATATTTTATATTTTAGATCTGGCAAGCTAAAAGGTCTGTGTGCTGAATGGTGTATAAATAAAATATATTGTGCGGATATTTAAATTTTGTTGATTTTTTTTTTCTTGTTACAGTTTTGCTGTATGTGTCACAAAAATAATAAAACCAAATGGTATGCAATTTTATATTTGTACACAGTCTTTTTATTTCATGTGGTTTTTCATTACCTTGCATTTTGTAATTCATGCTTTAAAATGTATGAATTTGCAATTATTTGCCAATTAAAATATTGGCCTGAAAAATCTGTGGGAAAAAAAGCTATGCCATTCAGTCTTTCGGTTGTTTGCATCCCAGAGCAAAAGGTAGCAATATCATCACTTTATTATATTTTACTCTGCTTTGAGATTACTTACTCAGCACCATATAAGCTTTTGCTTACACCAGCACCACTTTTACATTCACTGACATTGAAACTCGAAGTAGCAGCTGGCATTTTAGACTGTGGGTAACGCAGCTTTCTAGTGCGTATAACAGGCATCTAGAGGTTATACTCCTCATTCATTAAAGGAACAGTAAACAAACAAACAAAAAAAACACTTTTTTTTTAAAGGTCATATCAAAAGACCTCCTTGTTAATTTTACACGTCTACTACAGTCCATGTCTGTAATATAATGTATTTACTGCAATACCACTGAGAAAAGAAGCTAAGCCTGGTCATTGAAATACATGGAGTGATGTTTCACACCTAGTGATATCTGTAGATACCAAAATTATTTCCCAGAATATTTCATTCTTTCTCTGTTAGTTGCCCTTCACACTGTGTTGTGTCTTTGCACTTTCATATGCGTAATTCAAGATTATATCAACTATGCTTGCCTGAGTGAATGAGGTACAAATGGAATCAAACTTGGCACAGAGTCTTTAGTCTGAAATCTTAAGTTTTGGAATGGAGCACAGATGCTCAGGTGGCAACTCACCAGACTCTCTTTAATATTTTCATTTTTTTAACATCTTAGAAGCACATTTTCACAGCTCTGCTTGAGTGACACTATGGTGGCAGCTTGTTAAAATTACAAACTGTTTCAAAGACAAATGGGGGACCCATCCAGTAGTAGACATAGGTAGAGAGTAAAGTGCAAAGGACTGGTTATCCACTTAAAACTTACAGTTTTGCTCAAAAGTTTGCATACCCTGGCAGAAATTGAGAAATTTTGGCAACGATTTTGAAAATATGACTGATCATGCAAAACAAAATGTATTTTATTGAAGGATAGTGATCATATGAAACCATTTATTATCACATATTTGTTTGGCTCCTTTTTAAATCATAGTGATAACAGAAATCACCTAAATGGTCCTGATCAAAAGTTTACATACCCTTGAATGTTTGGCCTTATTACAGATACAGAAGGTGACACACACAGGTTCCCACACCTGTGGCTTTTTAAATTGCAATTAGTGTCGGTGTATAAATAGTCAATGAGTTTGTTAGCTCTCATGTGGATGCACTGAGCAGGCTAGATACTGAGCCTTGGAGAGCAGAAAAGAACTGTCAAAGACCTGCATAACAAGGTAATGGAACTTTATAAAGATGGAAAAGGATTTAAAAATGCCAGTCTATACCGTTCAATCAATTATTAAGAAGTGGAAAATTCTGTGATCTCTTGATACAAAGCCAAGATCAGGAAGACCAAGAAAAGTTTAAGCCAGAACTGCCAGAAGAATTGTTCGGGATACAAAGAAAAACACACATTTAACCTCAGGAGAAATACCGGCTGCTCTGGAAAAATCGGTGTGGTTGTTTCAGAGAGCACAATACGGCGATACTTGAGCAAAAATGAGCTGCATGGCTGAGTTGCCAGAAAAAAGCCTTTACTGCGCCAATGCCACAAAAAAGCCTGGTTACAATATACCGATAACACCTTGACATTCCCCACAGCTTATGGCACACTGTAATTTGGAGTGACGAGGTCAAAATAGAGCTTTATGGTCACAACCATAAGCGCTATGTTTGGAGAGGGGTCAACAAGGTCTATAGTGAAAAGAATACCATCCCCACTGTGAAGCATGGTGGTGGCTCACTGATGTTTTGGGGGATGTGAGCTCTAAAGGCACGGTGAATCTTGTGAAAATTGAATGCAGCATGTTATCAGAAAATACTGGCAGACAATTTGCATTCTTCTGCATGAAGGCTGTGCATGGGACACTCTTGGATTTTCCAGCTTGACAATGACCATAACCACAAGGCCAAGTTGACCCTCCAGTGGTTACAACAGAAAAAGGTGAAGGTTCTGGAGTGGCCATCACAGTCTCTTGACCTTAATATCATTGAGCCACTCTGGGGAGATCTCGAACGTGCGGTTCATGCAAGACGACCAAAGACTTTGCATGACCAGAAGGTATTTTGCCTAGATGAATGGGCAGCTATACCACCTGCAAGAATTAGGGGCCTCATAGACAACTATTACAAAAGACTGCACACTGTCATTTATGCTAAATGGGGCAATACACTATTAAAGGGACACTCCAGGCACCCAGACCACTTCTGCCCATTGGAGTGGTCTGGGTGCCAATTCCCACTACCCTTAACCCTGCAACTGTAAATATTGCAGTTTTCATAAACTGCACAATGCTTTCCTATGGGGAGGTGTAATGCACGTGCGCGGCATTGCCGCGCATGCGCATTAGGTTTCCCACCACCGCAGGCCGTGCATGCGCAATAGGTCTCCCCCGCCGGGTGATGGTGGGGGAGGAGCGCGGGCGGACCCTGAACCAGCGCCGAGGGACATTGGCTCTGGATACAGGTAAGTCATTGAAGGGGTTTTAACCCCTTCAGCAACTTGGAGTGGGAGGGCGAGGGGACCTGCATTGCCAGGAAAACGGTTTGTTTTCCTGGCACTGGAGAGTCCCTTTAAGAACTAAGGGTATGCAGACATTTGGACAGGGGTCATTTCATTTTTTTCTTTGTTGCCATGTTTCGTTTTATGATTGTGCCATTCTGTTAACCTACAGTTGAATATGAATCCTATAAGAAATAAAATGTGTTTTGCCTGCTCACTCACTTTCTTTAAAAATGGTACATATATTACCAATTCTCCAAGGATATGCAAACTTTTGAGCACAACTGTGTCCATCTTTTACCACTTCTTCACGGCTATGTGAGATACAGAGATCAAGCACTAACATATATCTTTAACATTTTGAAGATGCTCCTTTTGCATAACGCTCTCTGGCACGGATTATGATATTCGTACAATAGTCACTTCTGCTTTCCAAGTGTTGGCAACTATCACCCCAATAAATGTTTGCAATAAGCAGAACAAATTACTATGGTGTTTGAAAAATCAGAAGCCACTCTTCTTCATTCTGTCTCCCCCACCCAGAGGGAGGAGTAAATCCCCCGTTTTCATATTCAGTCTGTAATCCTGTGGGTTATTGTCTTTTCTAATGCTTAGAAAATGTAAAATTTTCAAGGCTAATGGTTTGTTTGTCAATTCCATTCTGAATTAAGGTGAAACTCTCCCCTTTACGGTGTTGGATGGCTCATACCCAACCAATATCCGTTGATGGTAATATTTTAATATGTTCTCAAGCACTGCTAACTATGTGTCTGTGGTACAACCTACTTCCTGTCTTACAGCAGACATTAATAATTTTCTGAAGCTCTATTCTCGGTGGACACAAAACTACTTTAAACCATCATTCGAAACACGCAACACTCTTTTCAGTCAAGTACCAGAGATGGAAGTAGATTTCAGAGCTATGTGGTTACGTCAGATGTCACAATCACTGCAAACCTCTGTCTACCCCCACCACCATTTCCATTTCTGATTATTTTATTCATACAATCAGCACTCTGAAAAACAAGACTTGAGGAAACAAGTACACAATCTTTCAATCTAACCAGGAACCACATATGTCATCACTTTAACCTTGTCTGTCCATCGTCGCCGAGAGCACTCTTTACAGAGAAGGGGGCGGTGTGTCCATAAATAAAGACTATGATTGTGCTCAGCAAGATACAACACATCAAAGAACCATAATGTGTTTGCATTTTCTTCTCGGATTAAATTTAGAATCGAGCACTATTTACAATTGCAAACACAGCCATAATGGCTAGATTTACACGTTGACTGTTTATATCTTATTTGTCTGAACCAATTTATATTAGTAAGTTACCCCACATGTAAAAGACAGGGAACTATTCACTAATCAGTGAATTGTGGCAAGTTTTCAACATACCAAGCAAAACTAATGGTATTTGTTATTCTTTCTGATTAAAACAAAGGTGTTTTTTTTTTTATTTCTTTATCAGATAGCTGTTAATATTCATTAAGTAAAATACTAATAATAAAAATATAATTTTGCATTACTTGAGAGTGTGCGCCGTTCTTTTTCTGTAAAACATTTTAAAATAAATAAATCATGTACATTGTTTGCTATAGGACAGAGCGGTATTTCTCAACCATTTTTGTGGGGAAGTACCCCTGCAGATCTAAAACAAATTCCTATGTACCTCTGCCTCCAGAGTTATTTCTACTGATTTAAATGAAACATGTAGACACTGATATTTAAGTTAATCCCATATTGGAAAACCAGCTTGAATAATATTTTTAAAGTAATAAATAAATATGAATATATCATGTGAGCTTTGTGTATGCAAGGAGAATTGAATGAATTATAAATCCGAAGTATAACAGTCACAAAATAAACATAATACACACATAGTAGATATACGCATAGGACACTAGCATACACACACATTTATACACAGATGACTTTGGCACACACACAGACCATTTCACACAGAGGAAACTGACACATACCTTTACACACAGAGAACACTCACAGACAGACTCACTGATTTGACACAGAATGAGACACATACATTTTCACACGAGGAAACTGACACACAAACACTCACTAATTTGACACACACTGACAGATACATATACATTCTCTCAAACACACTCACAAATTATTTATTTTTTATTTAAGTCCACCCAGCCTCCCAACCTTTGGCAGAGAGGGAGTGGATCCTTTCCCTGGGGTCCAGCGTGGGGCTTGTGTAATCCTTGTGCTCTTCCAGCACCGCTCCGTCACACGCAGTTTAGTTTTTTGGGGGCCGGAGTGACGTCATAACCTGGGTCCCAGAAACAAGGTAACAGTGCTGAAAGATCATGAAGCATACAGCTCCCTCGCCACCTCCTGCTCCATTCTCCCCCAGCCACTTGCTTTTTGGGGGCTGCTGTGGTGGCCAGACGGCCACCTCTTGGCAAACCATTTGCCTTTGGTGCGCATACTCCTTGGGGAACGCATACCACGTGTTGAGAAACTAGGGGATAGAGAATTGCATGTATTTTTACTGTAAGTTTTCATAAAAGACTGGATGGAATTAATTTATTGAAACATTGTAACTTTAATACCTGCTTCTGATCAGATACTACCTGAACATGTCTATGTTTCTTAAATAAAACATTGTGTATCTAAAAAGGGAATGGTCACAGCACTTAAAGAAAGGTATTTAAAGCAACATTCCAAGCACCATAAGCACTATAACCAATTGTAATAACTATGGTGCCTCACACCCTTTACACATAGTCATCCTGTCACAGTCACCCTATCACACTGAGTCACAGTCATCCTGTCACACACAATTACCCTATCACACTCAGTCACAGTCATCCTTTCACAGTCATCCTCATACACAGGCACAACCCCCTCATAGACAGTAACCCTCATACTCACACAGTCTCAAGCACAAAACACAGGCAAACCATAAACACAATGCACACAGGAAGACCACAAGCATCCCTCCCTGTGCACACAAAACACTGCAAGTAGCTCCCCTCCACACACACAGAGATAGAAGATAAATGCTCACAGCGATACACACAGATATGCATTTAAGGTACAGTCATGGTATACAGAGACACAGACATACACTCACAAATGTACAAAGATACTCACTGGCAGACACACACACACACACACACACACACACTGCAAATGCCAGAAATACACACACAGGTACCAGTACTCACTGCAAGACACATTCTCTCAGGTACATACACACACGGGTACCAATACACACTTCCACACACAGTAATTGTGTCACTGTATCTGTCAGTGTGTGTATGTATTGCATACCCGTGTGTTGTGTGTCTCTGTATATCGGTGTGTTTGTGTGTATATGTGCATGTATCTAAGTGTATATGTGTGCACTTGTATTTGGGTGTGAGTCTAAAGTGGCCACATGGGTTCAATGTGAGGGTGATATGGTATGGGGAATGCCATGGTAATGTGCCAACATAAACAATATGCATGGGTGTATATATATATATATATACACAACTGAGAACTGAGGGCATATTCGTTAATGTATAGGTGAGAGGATTAGAGACTATGTGAGGAAAAAAGTCTGTTACATATTTGTGTTTGTTTTTTCCCTTCCCCTACCTTCCTCTTTTCTTTTAAAAAAGAAAAAATTGTTCAGTAAAAATATTTTTGAAAACACTTTTCTGATCTGCAACTTATTTTTATTTTTTTTAAGTTATTCTGTCCAGACAAAATGTATATTTTTGTTTCCATTAATAATGTCCTATCTTTGCATACTGAAACAAAGAATACATTTACACATTGCTTTCCAGGACACCCAAAATACTCCGATTCTGGGGGTGTTTTTTTTTTTTTTTTTTTTGCAAACCACTTGATAGTGAAGGGGTTAATAGAAATGTCCACTATCTGCAAACCTATATTTTATCACAGATGACTCACATGCCTTATGTAGATGTTAATATCTGCCCTGTGTCACACAACTATTCTAGTGACATGCAGTTTTACATTTTAACTCTTCACATATTTCTCACTAAAAGAAAAAGCGAGAACAGAACACTATTACCAAATTCTTCAACTACTTTGTGGAATTGGACATTATCAGCTCTGTTTATTAGAAGGTTTTTTTTTAGCTTTATTGGAAAGTTACACCAAAAATGCTATTTACTAACTAGTGTAACTTTGCTGCAATACCAATTAGAAATGTGTTTGTCCAGAGCATGAGTCCTCAATATACAGTTGCAAGAAAAAGTATGTGAACCCTTTGGAATGATATGGATTTCTGCACAAATTGGTCATAAAATGTGATCTGATCATCATCTAAGTCACAACAATAGACAATCACAGTCTGCTTAAACTAATAACACACAAAAAATGAAATGTTGCCATGTTTTTATTGAACACACCATGTAAACATTCACAGTGCAGGTGGAAAAAGTATGTGAACCCTTGGATTTAATAACTTGTTGAACCTCCTTTGGCAGCAATAACTTCAACCAAACATTTCCTGTAGTTGTAGATCAGACGTGCACAACGGTCAGGAGTAATTCTTGACCATTCCTCTTTACAGAACTGTTTCAGTTCAGCAATATTCTTGGGATGTCTGGTGTGAACCGCTTTCCTGAGGTGATGCCACAGCATCTCAATCAGGTTGAGGTCAGGACTCTGACTGGGCCACTTCAGAAGGCATATTTTCTTCTGTTTAAGCCATTCTGTTGTTGATTTACTTCTATGCTTTGGATCATTGTCCTGTTGCAACACCCATCCTCTGTTGAGCTTCAGCTGGTAGACAGATGGCCTTAAGTTCTCCTGCAAAATGTCTTGATAAACTTGGGAATTCATTTTTCCTTCGATGATAGCAATCCGTCCAGGCCCTGATGCAGCAAAGCAGCCCCAAACCATGATGCCCCCACCACCATACTTCACAGTTGGGATGAGGTTTTGATGTTGGTGTGCTGTGCCTTTTTTCACCACACACAGTGTTGTGTGTTTCTTCCAAACAACTCAACTTTGGTTTCATCTGTCCACAGAATATTTTGCCGGTACTGCTGTGGAACATCCAGGTGCTCTTGTGCAAACTGTAAACGTGCAGCAATGTTTTGTTTGGACAGCAGTGGCTTCTCTGTAGTATCCTCCCATGAAATCCATTCTTGTTTAGTGTTTTACATATTGTAGATTCGCTAACAGGGATGTTAGCATTTGCCAGTGACTTTTGTAAGTCTTTAGCTGACACTCTAGGATTCTTCTTCACCTCATTGAGCAGTCTGCGCTGTGCTCTTGCAGTCATCTTTACAGGACGGCCACTCCTAGGGAGAGTAGCAGCAGTGCTGAACTTTCTCCATTTATAGACAATTTGTCTTACCGTGGACTGATGAACAGCAAGGCTTTTGGAGATACTTTTATAACCCTTTCCAGCTTTATGCAAGTCAACAATTCTTAATCGTAGGTCTTCTGAGAGCTCTTTTGTGTGAGGCATCATTCACATCAGGCAATGCTTCTTGTGAAAAGCAAACCCAGAACTGGTGTGTGTTTTTATAGGGCAGGGCAGCTGTAACAAACACCTCCAATCTCATCTCATTGATTGGACTCCAGTTGGCTGACATCTCACTCCAATTAGCTCTTGGAGATGTCATTAGTCTAGGGGTTCACATACTTTTTCCACCTGCACTGTGAATGTTTACATGGTGTGTTCAATAAAAACATGGCAACATTTCATTCTTTGTGTGTTATTAGTTTAAGCAGACTGTGATTGTCAATTGTTGTGATTTAGATGATGATCAGATCACATTTTATGACCAATTTGTGCAGAAACCCATATCATTCAAAGGGTTCACATACTTTTTCTTGCAACTGTATAAAACATTGGAAACTGTGACACCAATTAGTATTCACAAAATGGTGTTGCAGTTTTGCGGGATCCCCCAAAAAACTTTTTACTGGTGGGAATGCTATGCTCAGTGAGTCTCGCTAGCATAACTAAAATCCATGTTCACAAACAGTCTGACGCTCAAGGAAATCCACTGGTACAAATGGTCAATGGTCACATATACATTCTCTCACACACACACTCACAAATTATTATTTATTTTTTATTTAAGTCCACCCAGCCTCCCAACCTTTGGCAGAGAGGTAGTGGATCCTTTCCCTGGGGTTCAGCGTGGACTTGTGTAATCCTTGTGCTCTTCCAGCACCGCTCGATAACACGCAGTTTAGGTATGCTGGGGCCGGAGTTATGTCATAACCTGGGTCCCAGAAACAAGTTGACAGTGCTGGAAGATCATGAAGCATACAGCTCCTTCTCCGCCTCCTGCTCCATTCTCCCCCAGCCAGTTGCTTTTTGGGGGCTGCTAAGGTGGCCAGATGGCCACCTCTTGGCATACCATTTGCCTTTGGTGCGCATACTCCTTGGGGAACGCATACCACGGGTTGAGAAACTAGGGGATAGAGAATTGCATGTAGAAAGTAAAATATATATTTTTTAAAAAGGTAGCCCTTTAACCCCTTAAGGACCAAACTTCTGGAATAAAAGGGAATCATGACATGTCACACATGTCATGTGTTCTTAAGGGGTTCATTTGGGGATGTGAGTGAGGGGAGCTGTTCTAAGAACTTTTAAGTGACTTACTAATAAGAGTTTATGCAACCTAAATGTAATTTAGAATAAGAACAACTTATCTTTACATTAAATTTAATTTAGAACAAGAACAACGTAGTAACTGCATGTTTTTTAAACACATTTATTGTAGTTTGCCCCCTTAAGGAGTGAGCCAATTGTACAAGTTGTGATCAAAATAAAACGTAAACAAAACCTTGAATTTGCGCTACATGTTGTTCAAACATACTTCACCTCTTTCATATTATGTGCACCAACACTTATTATATATCATTTTATTCAGGGGAAGCAGGGCTTTCATTTAACATCAAATATTTGTATATTAAACATACTGTATATATTCAAGTATAAGCCAAGTTTTTCAGCATGTTTTTATGCTGAAAAAGCCCTCCTTGGCTTATACTCCAGTCAGGGTATGTATTATGGCAACTTACATTGCCATAATACAGACCAGTACCGCCGGGCTCATTACAAGCCCGGCGGTCCTGGGAGGGGGCGGCAGCAAGCTGTTAGTTACCTTTCCTGCAGCTCCTCCAGCTCTCCAGTGTAAATCTCGCAAGTCCCGCGGCCGTCAGAGCGTTGGCACGGCTTACAGTGGCAATGCTCCACGCGGCACGCAGACCATGAGATTTACACTGGAGAGCTGGAGGAGCTGCAGGAAAGGTAAGTAACAGCTTGCTGCCGGCACCCCCACAGCTCAGTACATACCACTGGACCACCAGGGATTGCTATATCCCCCCTCCCTGGCCAAGTAACAAGCAGGGAGGGGGACAAAAAAAATTCAATTTAAAATACAAATATTAAAATAATAAAAATGCCCTCCCCCCACCCAGTTTACGCACACTATACAAACACACACACACACTGCATCAAATACACACACACTGCATTCACACAAGCACACATTCTGCATTATATACACACACATTCTGCATTCATTATATACACACACTGCATTATATACACACACTACACAAACACACATTCTGCATTCATTATATACACACACTGCATTATATACACACACACTGCATTCATCACATACACACACTGCATTCATTACATACACACACACTGCATTATATACATACACACACACTGCATTATATACACACACACTGCATTATGTACACACACACTGCAATCATTAAATACACACACACTGCATTATATACACACACACTGCATTCACACAAACACACACACTCTGCATTCATTATATACACACACTACACCAGTGGCGTACTAAGGGGGGGGGTGGGGGGGGGGCGGTCCGCCCCGGGTGCCACCAGGGTAGGGGGGCCATGACCAGCCCCCCCATGCTGCAGCCGCCCGAGCGCTCTGTAGAGAGCCTCAGGCGGCTGCAGCTTTGCCCGGGCGGTGCGTCCATGAGGGCGGACCGCACCGCCCGGGCGCAGCCTGAGGAGAGGGGCTGACAGGAGGGAAACGCTCAGCGCTCCCTCCTGTCACTCCCTCTATGTAGCGTGGCCGAGCCCAGTGTAGTCGGCGGGTACAGGGAGCACTGAGTGTGCACTTCCTGTTAGTCTGGCCGGGTACAGGAGACAGCTGCTCCCTGTACCCGCCGGCTACACTGGGCTCGGCCACGCTACAGCAAAGGTAGGGGGGGTGAGAAAGAAGATAAATGAGGGGGGGTGAGAAAGAAGATAAATGAGGGGGGGTGAGAAAGAAGATAAATGAGGGGTGGGTGAGAAAGAAGATAAACAGGGGTAGGTATATATAAAATGAGGGGGGTGAGAAGAAGATAAAATGAGGGGGTGAGAGAAGATAAAATGAGGGGTGAGAGAAGATAAATGAGGGGGTGAGAAAGAAGATAAATGAGGGTAAGGAGAAAGAAGATAAAAGGAGGGGTGGAGAGACAAAGAAAGAAGATAAATGAGGGGGAGAGAAGATAAATGAGGGGGGGTAGAAAGAAGATAAATGAGGTAAAGTGAGAAAAAGAAGATAAATGAGGGGAAGTGGAGAGAAGATAAATGAGGGGGGTGAGAGAAGATAAAATGTGAGGGGGTGAGAAAGAAGAGAAATGAGGGGGGTAGAAAGCAAGAGAAACTGAGGGGTGAGAAAGAAGAGAAATGAGGGGGGGGTGAGAAAGGAAGAAATGAGGGGGGGGTGAAGAAGAGAAATGAGGGGGTGGGAGAAAGAGGAGAAGTTAGTGGGGGGCAGAAAGAGAGAAAGGAGGGGGAGGAAGAAAGGAGGGGGGGTGAGAAAGAGGAGAAAGGAGGGGGTGAGAGAGAAAGGAGGGGGTGGATATTAATTGCGGGGTGTATTAATTAAGGGGGATGGATTAATTATGGGGGGTGGATTAATTAGTGTGGATTAATTATGGGGGGTGGATTAATTAGTGCGGATTAATTAAGGGTGTGTGTATCAATTAAGGGGGGTGGATTAATTAAGGAATTAGTGTGGATTAATGGATGAATTAGTGTGGATTAATTAAGGGGTATGGATTAATTAAGGAGTGTGGATTAATTAAAGAAAACCTTTAACATTTTTTACAGGGTTTTTTTGGGGTGGCACAGGATCCGCCCCGGGTGCCAAATGCTCTAGGTACGCCCCTGCACTACACACACACACTGCATTATATACACACACATTCTGCATTCATTATATACACACACTACACAAACACACATTCTGCATTCATTATATACACACACACTGCATTATATACACACACACTGCATTCATTACATACACACACACTGCATTCATTACATACACACACAGTGCATTATATACACACACACACACTGCATTCATTATATACACACACACACTGCATTCATTACATACACACACTGCATTCACACAAACACACACTCTGCATTCATTATATACACACACTACACACACACACTGCATTCATTATATACACACTACACAAACACACACACACACTGCATTAATTATATACACACACTTTAAATAAATATTCAATTAATGTAATTTTATTGGGATCTAATTTTATTTAGAAATTTACCAGTAGCTGCTGCATTTCCCAACCTAGGCTTATACTCGAGTCAATACATTTTCCCAGTTTCTGTGGTAAAATTAGGTGCCTCGGCTTATTTTCGTGTCGGCTTATACTCGAGTATATACGGTAATTTAATATGAATAAAATATAAATGTAAAATATGTCTCACAGGTAAAACAGTACCCCCAATGTACAGGTTTTATAGTGTTTTTGGAAAGTTACAGGGTCAAATATAGCACATTAAATTTTTCAGTTTACACACTGAAATTCGCCAGATTGGTTACGTTGCCTTTGAGACCAAATAGTGGCCCAGGAATGAAAATTAACCCCATCATGGCATACCATTTGCAAAAGTAGACAACCCAAGGTATTACAAATGGGGTATGTCCAGTCTTTTCTAATAGCCACTTAGTCACAAACACTGGCCAAAGTTAGCGTTCATGTTTGTGTGTGAAAAATGCAAAAAACAAAATTGAACGCTAATTTTGGCCACTTTTTGTGACTAAGTGGCTGCTAAAAAAGACTAGACATACCCCATTTGCAATACCTTGGGTTGTCTACTTTTGCAAATGGCATGCCATCATGGATGTAATTCTCATTCCTGGCCTACCATATGGTCTTAAAGGTAACATAACCAATTGGGCAAATTTCAATGTGGGAAAAAAGGAAATTCAAGCCTTGTATTTGACTCAGTAACTTTTGAAAACACCATAAAACCTGTACATGGGGGGTATTGTTATACCCGTAACACTCCGCTGAACACAAATAGTAAAACGTGCCACGACAATTATATAGTCAGTGAAAGTACGGTTTGTGTGTGAAAAATGCAAAAAACTGCATTTTTACTAACGATATCATCGTTGTGATATGTTTTACTGTTTTTAAACACTAATATTTGTGTTCAGCGAAGTCTCCCCAGTAAAACAGTATCCCCCATGTACAGGTTTTATGGTGTTCTGGAAAGTTACAGGGTTAAATATAGGGCTTGCGAGTCAAATTATCTGGACTTTGTCTGGGTTGTTGGGCAGGTCCCTCAGATTTTAATTAATAAAATGACTTGATTATATAAATATTTTATATAAATATATTTGTAGAATTTAAATATATATGTATGTATATATATATATATATATATATATTAAAAAAACGAAAAAACCCTTGCACTCACGCTTAGTTAATTCCAACGCTGAGTACATGCACCAGAGCTCCAATAGACACAAATATAAAAAAAGAATGGCTGCTCAATGGACTTAAAAACAAATTTTTTTTATTGAATAATGTTAAAAATCGACCAACATTTCAGTCCCCATTCGGGACTTTCTAAATAACAGGACAACATCTATTATGCATACAGGCAAACATTATATAGTGATATAATTAGTAAAGAAACTCACCCAGGTGTCTCTGACCTATATATACATATTTTTTTTATTATTTTATTAATATATAGCTATATATGTATATAGATAGATATATATAGATACAGATATGTATTTATAATGTCATTTTAAATGTATTATGAATTCAATATATATGTGTATTAAGATCAAAATACAGTTAGAACAAATTAAAACTGGTATATATCTTTTTTTAATTTATTTTTATTATTTTTTAATTTATGTTTTTTCTTTTTCAATGTTTTTCAATGTTTCAATGTATTTATATATATATATATATATTTTTTTTTTATATATATATATATATATATATATATAAAGCAAAAAGGAAAGAGATGCACTCTCAGGTCTTTGTAAAAAAACTCGATATTATTTAATAACAGGTAACATACATCTGATCGACGTTTCGACCTCTTCAGGTAGACCTGAAGAGGTCGAAACGTCGATCAGATGTATGTTACCTGTTATTAAATAATATCGAGTTTTTTTACAAAGACCTGAGAGTGCATCTCTTTCCTTTTTGCTTTACATATCCAGCGTGGGATTGCACCAAGGCAGTCTTTTACTGATTAATTGAAAGGGTGAGTGCCACTATACTTATATATATATATATATATATATATACATATATACATATATACATAACTAACATCATTCTAAGTGTATTTTAATATTAAAGGGACACCATAGTCACCTGAACAACTTTAGCTTAATGAAGCAGTTTTGGTGTATAGAACATGCCCCTGCAGCCTCACTGCTCAATCATCTGCCATTTAGGAGTTAAATCCCTTTGTTTATGAACCCTAGTCACACCTCCCTGCATGTGACTTGCACAGCCTTCCATAAATACTTCCTGTAAAGAGAGCCCTATTTAGGCTTTCTTTATTGCAAGTTCTGTTTAATTAAGATTTTCTTATCCCCTGGACCAATATTAATATATTCTTTTTTCGTAGAAATGGACCTTTGAGTCCTCACTATTAGTGGTGATCACTGTATTGCGTTTATATCATGCTATTTGGTAGGTATTATAGTTCTGTATATTTCACAGGGCTTTATGCCCTTTCACTCCATTGCACAGATAATTCTCTGCCTAATCCGAGCTGTTTCATGTTCACTACATATTTGCTCGGGTTTAGTTTACCCGTTTCCTAGCAACCACATCATGGTAATGGCCACGCCCATACGTCACATGACACGCGTCACATGACGCTTCACTTACATTTCCGGGTTCGGACTAATGGAAACCGGTGTGCACTGTTTGTTTGGTGAGTAACTCCTCCTATGTTGCCTATATATTTGTGTTGTATATGTTTGTATATTGATCTTGAGGAAGACCTGAAGAGGTCGAAACATCGATCAGATGTATGTTACCTGTTATTAAATAATATCGAGTTTTTTTCTACAAAGACCTGAGAGTGCATCTCTTTCCTTTTTGCTTTACATATCCAGCGTGGGATTGCACCAAGGCGGTCTTTTACTGATTCATTGAAAGGGTGAGTGCCACTATACTTGTATATATACTTTGTGGTGTACGCTACACTTTTGTGCGCACCCCCTCATGCTAAATTCCCTTAATAGGGATTATTCACTAAACAGTGATTTACTCTTCCTCTGAGAAACTGTGCTAGCTAACATGGAAGATTTTTTGGCAAAAGCAGGAGCTTTATTAGAATCTGCTGAAACTTTATCAATATCCGAGGAACAAGCAAATGCCATTTTGTGGCCACAAACCACAGGTGATTTAATTCACACTAATTCTGTACAGGATCTTTATAATGATTTACTTAAATTAAAGAAAAAGGAAACTGACCTGGACCTACATGGGGTCTTCATCTCTGATTACCACAGAGCTAAGAGGATACCCAGAGGTTTCAGGGTCAGACACACCTACCATAGGCAGACAGAACCCTGAATTCTGTAAAAAATGGATGTTAATTTCCAACAAGTGTTCACTTGATTGGATGGTGATTGTGGTGGAGGAAGTGGGGAAGGAACTTTTATTTGTCAAACAATCTATCCTAAAGGTTGAAACCTCCAATGCCTCTATACTACAAGCATCTTCTGCCACTATACAAATGTTGAAATTACAGGATGAATTAAATAAATATAAAAACGATCTCATTCGCTTTAAGAAGCAGAAACTTGAAAAGGTCAACAACGACTATAAGTACCATCAGGTGTATAGGTGGCTTGGAGGTTCTCAGGATTCTCCTAGACCCAATTTTAGGTTTAGAACGAAGATCCGTAAACCCACCTTCCAAACCGTTGATGCCAGTTCTGGTGATTCCACCTCTGACCCTGAATCTGGAAGAGATAACAAGAACCCACCACATGATACTTTTTTAAGGGTGGGCACCCCATTAAGAGAAGCACCGGTTACATCCAAAATCAATACCAGAGGCACAAACAGAACCGCCCAATACGAAGAGGGCAGAGCAATTGGAAGAAATTCAAATCCCATTGGGAAACCTCCCAAACCAAGGAAATGACCACTATTTTTAATTTATCAGATAAAGTGCTAACCACGGATCACTACTCTTTGTTGAACAAAGGGCTTTCGTTTGTACCTGTGTCTAAAGTCGACCCGTTTCAACAAGAGATTGAGATGTATAAAACTCAAAGGACACTTTATCTAAATGAAATTATGAAAGAACCTACACCTAAATTGATATCACCATTTTACAAGAAACAAAAGCAGGATGTACGTACCAATAACGCCTCTATCAGGACCTTTATCCAGACTGTAAAGGCAGACACAGAACAGATGGTGAAAAATCCCCCTTTTTTTACACACTACTCTTAGGTTTGCCACCTGACTGGTATTTTAATGACACAGACGGTATTTGAGGCTGCCTGGCCCTGTCAGTATTGCAGTAATACCAGCAATACAAATGCAGGTAATTTTCTCAGAATAAATGGAAATTATTCTGCAATACCAGCACCGGCCAGTAGGGGTCACTGTGTGTGGAGAGAGGCAGGGATAGGAAGTTACAGAATATCCCTGCCTCTCTCTACTACTCACTGATCCGTGGGGGAGCAGCTACACAGCACAGGGAGTCCAGACAGCAGCTCTACAGCTCAGGTAAGTGAGGGATCGGGGGAAAGGCAGCAGGGACACATGGGGACACTGAGACACTAAGGGACACATGGGGACACTGAGACACTAGAGGACACATTGGGGACACTGAAACACTAGGGGACACATACACTAGGGGACACTGAGACACTAGGGGACACATGATGACACATACACTAGGGGACACTGAGACACTAGGACACAGACACTGGGAGACCTGGGAACACTGAGACACTTGGGGACACTGTAAAACATGGGGATACTGAGACACTTGGGGACATATGGGGACACAGACACTAGGGGACACATGGGGACACTGTCACTAGGGGACACTGAGACACTAGGACACATGGGGACACAGACACTGGGAGACCTGGGGACACTGAGACAGTAGGGGACACTGAGACACATGGGGACGCTGTGAGACATAGGGACATTGGGAGACATTGGGACATGGAGACACTATGTCCCCCAGCCAGTGTCCCTAGTGTCTCAGTGTCCCCAAGTCTCCCAGTGTCTGTGTCCCATGTCTCTCAGTGTGCCTAGTGTCCCCATGTGTCCCTGTGTCCCCATGTCCATGTCCACAACTGTCCCCATGTCTCCCCAAGTGTCTGTCTCCCAGACAGTGTCCCCTAGTCTCCCAGTATCCCCTAGTCTCCCAGTGTCCCCTAGTCTCCCAGTGTCTGTGTCCCTAGTGTCTTAGTGTCCCCATATGTTTCAGTGTCTCCATGTCTCCCAGTGTGTTCCTAGTGTCTCAGTGTGCCTGGTGTCCCCATGTCTCCCATTGTCCCTATATGTCCCAGTGTCCACATGTCTATGTCCACAACTGTCCCCATGTCTACCAGTGTCCCCAAGTGTCTGTCTCTCCCAGCCAGTGTCCCCTAGTCTCCCAGTGTCTGTGTTCCCATGTCTGTGTCCCTAGTGTCTTAGTGTCCCCAAATGTTTCAGTGTCCCCATGTCTCCCAGTGTCTGTGTCCCTAGTGTCTCAGTGTCCCCATTTCTCCCAGTTTCCCTAAATGTCTCAGTGTCCCCGGGTCTCAGTGTCCCTGGGTCTCTCAGTGTCCCCAGTATCCTAGTGACATGGGGACACACTGAGACATTGGGACACTGGGAGAAATGGGGACACAGACACTGGGAGACTAGGGGACTGGGCAACATGGGGACACTGACACTGTGATACATAGGGACACTGAGACACTGGGTGACTTGCGAGACTGGGAGACAGGGAGACACTGGGAGCAATCCACCTATACAGCAGAATCAAACTATGAGTAGTTTGGTGATTTTATAGAATTTTCTCTGATGTCACTCCTTGTGATTTACATCATGTGATGTCACGCATAACTAATTAATTATACAAATTATTAAGGCTGGTATTTTTTTCCAAGAAAGGTGGCAACCTTAACCACTCTTCACATACTCTTGCTTAAAGAAGCACTATAGGGTCAGGAACACAATCATGTATTTCTGACCCTATTATGTTAAAACCACCACCCTGGCCCCTTCTTGCCTCCTTAAATATAGTAAAATATTACTTGTATTAAATTCTGCAGCTGCTGGCTCAGAAGTGGTGGTCTAAGCAAATTACAATACTTCCCCATAGGACTGGCTGAGACTGTCAACTAGGCAGATCAGGGGCAGAGCCAGCACAAGTCCAACATAGCCCTGGCCAATCAGCATCTCCTCATAAAGATAAATTGAATCAATGCATCTCTATGATGAAAGTTCAGTGTCTACATGCACAGGGTGGAGATACTGAATGGAAGTGCTGCACACTAGGCAGTACTGCCCCAGGGAGCACCTCTAGCAGCCATCTAAGGAGCAGCCAGTGGAGTTATTTTCTCTGAAAAGACAGTGTTTACTGCAAAAAGCCTGAATGGAATGATTCTACTTACCAGAACAAATACAATAAGCTGTAGTTGTTCTGGTGACTATAGTGTCCCTTTAAGTTTGGAAGCTTAAGAGGGATGTATGGGAACAAAACTTGTGTGCACTTGCTGACATTAAAGTTAGTTTAGGTAATGCAGATGTTGGTCTCTCTAACACTGTGGCATTTCCCCTTTCTTCTACACTCACTACAGACATCTTTTCTCTGTCTCAGACTATATACCAGGAACTTCTGCCTGCTAGTAAGAAGGTAAGGAGACAAGTAGTCATGTGAGTACTAGGGGACAGTCCTTAGAAAGCACGGAGTGAGCACATCATTAGATGCATTTATGTCAAGCTCAAGGTGCAGCCTGCATAGTATGCCCTTAGTTGGACAGCCTGCAGGATTGGCAGGCAGCCTGACATGCATTCATGCCAGGCTGACCTTTCAATTCTTTGGACAAATGTTCCCCTTTTTGGGCATGTTCGCCCCTTTTGGCAGTTCTGGTCACGTGATTCCCGTCAGTGGCACACCCTTTTACCCCGCCCATTGACTTCCTGCTTCACTGGACACTGCTGTTAGGGATGGATTTACTTGAAAGATGAAAGCATAAAGTAGAGAGAGATTAGCATAGAGTATGTGTTTTCTTATAGCTGCATCCTATGAGTTTCCCTCCAGCACCATCTCCATCAGATACATGACGCTTGGGAGGTATGGTTGTTTTAGTGTTTTTGGTTGATAAGATTCCGTAATTAGGCCCATCATAATTGTCAGCACCAGGCCCACTGGGCTCTTAATCCGGCCCTGGTCACGACATCAACATCGTCATACACTCTGCCGATAAGGGCGGTGCCACTGTGATTCAATCCTATCAAGACTATCGGAATTAAATACTACGACAACTTAATGACCATACTACATATATGGGACTCACGTTTGACCCCGTGAAAAAATTTCAAACCAGAATCAAGAACCAGATTGACTTGGGCATTCTTAGTGGTTTCTTGGATGAGAAAACAGCTCAATTTTTGTTTGTTGAATACCCGAGACACCCGGTACTATATACTCTGCCCAAGATCCACAAGGACCCTATTACCCCACCAGAAAGACCCATTGTGTCAGCCAATGACAGTTTACTGGAACCAGTGGCTAAATATGTCGCTTTTTTTATTAAAAAAAGTGTAGTGGCACTCCCCACTTGTCTACGGGACACACGGGACTTCATTCATAAAATAAAGTTAACACCTACGATTGACGAATCGTCAATACATGTCACTCTAGACGTACAGAGCCTGTATACCATCATACCCCACCAAGAGGGGCTACGGTTTTGAGTGAATCCATAGTATACACAGGACCTCCCATTGAATTCTTACTGGAATTCCTACATATTGCCTTGACCTGTAATTATTTTAAATTTGAAAAGCAATTTTTTCTACAACTCTCGGGGACAGCGATGGGAGCGGCGATGGCGCCCTCTTACGCCAACGCTTTTATGTACACATTTGAAAATAAATACATCTTACAGAAATTTGGAGACTCCATACAACACTACCATCGCTTTGTGGACGGCAAATTTTTAGTATGGACAGGTACTATGGAGTTATTGAAGAACATGCTTACTGAGATCAACCTTGCTCCTACCTCTGTGAAATTGAGTATGCAATACGACACACAGTCCATCCAATTTTTGGATGTCACTATCTACAAATATCGTGGAAAATTGGAGTTCATGCTATACCGTAAAGAGACGGACCGCAATACACTATTGATGGCATCCAGCTTCCATCCCTGACAATTTAAGGCTTCACTACCCATATCTCAATTCCTCAGAGTTCTCAGATACAACACTACTTCTGAAAATCGTGACATTCAGTTTCAACAAATGTGGAATAGATTCAGGGCAAGGGGATATCAGGTTCAGACTCTCCAGAAAGCCCAAACTCGTGCCATTGAAATATGGGAATCTGAAACTAATGAAGTAACCAAAACTAATGCAACACCAACATCTAGGATGTTTCTCCCGCTCACATTCCATACGGGCATCTCTACGGTGAAACATTCTGTTAACAAGAACTGGGGACTACTACAATCAGATAAACAACTTCCAAAAATATTTCGAGAACGCCCGATTTTCAGCTATAAGAGGAACAGAAGTCTTAAAGATATTTTGGTCAGGAATGACCCACTTCATTACTACCAGCCTATATCAAATATCATCAAGAAAGGATGCTACAAGTGTAGTGGATGTGTGACGTGCAGCCACATGGTTAGTGGCAAGTCATTCACACATCCTCACAGTGGCGAAAGAATTAACATCCAACATCATATAACATGTACCACAGACCACGTAATATACCTTATTACCTGTCCGTGCGGACTATCGTATGTGGGCAAAACTAACCTCACCCTGAGAGATAGGATACGTGGACATCGGTCAACTATCACCACTGCCTATTGGGATAACTACAGCGATAAACCAGTAGCCAAACATTTTTTGGCTTTAACACACAGACTACCATCATTACGCTTCATAGCGATTGATCATATTCCACCTCCTCCGAGGGGTGGTGTTAGATCAAGAATGTTACTTCAACGGGAAGCAAAATGGACATACCAACTGGACACAGTAACACCCAGAGGATTAAATGAGAATATTGTTTATTCAGTTTTTCTCTGATACTATACTTCTCTCTTATCCCGGTAGTCTAGGATCATCGTCCTGAGCCTCTTTTCCTGTACATCTTTGTACCATAGGGTATCTGTATATTGTGTACAATATGCCTACGTTTTCTTTGTTTTTGGTGATATTTCTCTAGACTCCATTTACCTATAGGGACTTGGTTATAGTGATCAATTAGGTCCTTCGACACTGGCATATACCATTTTGGCAGTGTAGTTTTGTAATTCTATTTTATTTTATTTCTTGTTTACATTTTTCTGTATAGTCTGTGTATATATATATTTTTTTGTATGCAATTTCTGTACATTTTTCCCTCACATGGTTAGTGACTGATATTGCAATAGATTTTCAGTATTACCTCATATGGCTGTATTACAATCACTTTTAGTGATTATTTAGCCTAACTGGCATCTCTACACCCCTTTTCTTGCTACTATAGACTCTGTAGTTTTTATTTGAAGTATTTATTTCCGTGTATTTACATGATATACAGAGTATATGGATTAGTCCTTTTTTCCTTGTTCCTTTTTTCCTTTTTTTTTTTCTTCTGTTCTGTCTTGAATGTGGTTTTAGTCCACTACCTATAGATTATCATTGAATACCCAGTGTCCATACTCTCTTGCCTAGAACCTATGGCGATCGTAGTCTGAAAATGCTTGATCTCGCCAGATCTCAGAAGCTATTCAGACTCAGGCCTGGCTAGTACTTGTATGGGAGACCAACTAGTAACCTCAGATGCTATAAGCTTTTGTCCTAATCTTCATCTATTTTGTAGGATTCTCTAATTAAAGTCCCCACATAGTATTCTCATTTTAATACTCTGTATACTTTGTGTCCATGTTATGCTTGATTTAATTGTATGTGTTACGCATTATACATTTGTTTTTTTATATTGTTTTTACCGGGTGCATGTTTACACTACTTCAGATTCACACACATATGGTCACTTTAATTGGTGTATGTTAGATACTGGACCAATATTAATATAGTCTTTTTTCGTAGAAATGGACCTTTGAGTCCTCACTACTAGTGGTGATCACTGTATTGCGTTTATATCATGCTATTTGGTAGGTATTATAGTTCTGTATATTTCACAGGGCTTTATGCCCTTTCACTCTATTGCACAGATAATTCTCTGCCTAATCCGAGCTGTTTCATGTTCACTACATATTTGCTCGAGTTTAGTTTACCCGTTAAGAAAACAAAAGAGAGGCAGGATACCCTCAAAAAGAGGAACCTGCACAGTAGTGTGTCTGGGGCGACCACAAAAGGGGATAACCCTCACTTATACGTGCAAAAAGAAAACCAGTAAGACCCACAGGGTCAGAATAGGAAGCCCCCTGATGAAATGGTATGTATATAAAACATAACTTATAATAAGAAAATTTAAGAACATCCATAAAAATAGTCAAGAAATAGATATAAAAAGTTTGAGAAAATAGGGAGACCAGTGAGAGACTGAATGGAAAATGAATAATAACTGGAGAGTAATGCAGGGGGTATATAAAAATACCTTGTAGGCAAATGGCTACTAACTCTGTAGTCATATAGATGAGTATGACTTTTGCAGTTTAGAAAGAAAACCCCCCTATTGCATTCTATCCTTACATAACAGTCTGATGAAATAGTGATGGCTGGTGCTGCTATTAAGGAGACTCTGAGTGGATACACTGCTACATAATATCTGACTTACGATACAAAAAGTATCTAAATGTGGAGGATATCGATATAGTTGTGAACAGAGAGGTAAACAGTAACCTCGCCTGAATAAACACTTCAAATGAAGGACCACCCACACAAACGCCAGAAAGTAAGCCCCACTCCCTTAGAATAGCTAAAGTCTCGTTGAAGAAGCTCTAAACACCCAACCACGCCGCCAAGGAAATCCCTCCAAGTTTGTCAATAACTAAGATTGAAGATGGCAACGGCACTAACTGATCTCCCTGCCTTCTGCCTGCCTAACACGTGTTTCGGCGCTGTGAAACGCGCCTTCCTCTGAGTCTGATCAAACCTCCAACTGAGAATGAGGCTGTATAAATAACCACATAGTACCGGTACCAAAGAGGGGGCGTGTGGTTACTACTCGCGCCAAAATTCAGTCTGAGTAGGCCACGCCCCCAACTGCACATAACGGACGCCCATTGGGCTGCGTCATGTATTCATATACACCCTTAGGGGAGGGGGGAACCGAGGGTGTATGCTTAATAGACACCCTATGAAGTTAGGTCCGAGCCAAGCCACGCCCCTGTTGGTGTTGTCTAGCAACAAGTGTAAATAAATAAATCATAAATAAACAAGTGTTAGGTTCTGTTCAAAAGCAGAGCGTCCAAGGTAAGTACATAGTCGAAAGGATAATCAATGATAAAGGTCTTGTTGCTGAAAGAAAAAGAGATCGTTGCAATAGTCATGAATCCATTGAATAATAAAATGACACCTAATACAGATCCCAAAAAGACAAATGAAAAATAAAGAAATGAGCATATCATGTGCCTCCATAATCTAGACAGGACAGAATGTCCAAAATACAATATGGGCACAAAGATAAATATACATCGAAATGTAGTTATCCAAGAATCATTGTATAGAAGGATGGTCCAATGGGAAAGTCACTAAAGAGCATACTGTATGTTTAGTAGTCCCACACAGAATATAGCATATCCAGCGAGAATGGACATGATATATAAACTCATAGGGGAATATTAGTGAGGTCTAAACAGGGAAAATTACTATAAATATCAGTATGCCGACTAAGAGGACCTAGCTTGGAATTATTACCAGGATAAATTATTTGTATAATGAAAGGTAACATAGAATATCATGATATATGAAAAGACCTATTAGGTCACCTAGAGTTCTTTAAAGGAGACCAAAATAGCACATGATGTACATATGGTATATGTCCTTTACAATGTAGGAAGTGGTTAAGCAACACTTCACCGCCACAGGGTCTCAGAAGGATAGTGAATAGTATTTGATCATGAAGAATATGGAAAGTATCTATACATATAACATAACACAAAAAAGTTGTACATAGAAACCCTTATTTATCCAGATAAGGGGTAAAAGTAAAACCCTCATTTAACCCATGAGGGGCCAAAGTCTTGAACCTGTATATCCAATAACATTCCCTTTTGAGGAGGGTAAGATCAAGATCACCTCCTCTGCGTCCCAAGGAAACCTTCTCAACTCCTGCAAACCTCAATCCACTCGGGTCACCTTGGTGGCAGTTCTTTAAGTGTCTTGCCACCGAGGTGTCCTTCAGATTTCTAACGGAGTGTACGTGTTCCATTACTCTTCTCTTGAGGGGACGAATGGTTTTCCCCACATATTTGAGTCCGCATGTACACATCAACAGGTATACAATACCTTTGATGTTACAATTGAAGTGTTTTACGTTTAGCACCGTAGTGTCACTTGAGTCAGTAAGACATTTAGAATCCTTATTTATGTATCTGCATGCTACACATCTCCCACATTTATAGGTACCTTTAGTTGATAGCCAATTATTGTGGGATCTCTTACCCACAAAATGACTAGGCACTAAAATCTCCTTGAGGTTTTTTCCTCTCCGTGCTGTGAGTGATACATTGGGGGTCACAACTCCTTTAAGTTGAGGATCTTGAGATATAAGTGGCCAAAATCTTCACAAGATCTTTTTAGCTTGGTCCCAACCTGAGTCAAACCTAGTCACACAGCGAATTACTGTTTGTTCATTCGAGGCTGATTTATCTTTAAGGAGTTCTAACCTATCGCTGTGTAAAGCTCTCTGATATGCATGTTTCAAACAGCGATTCGGATAACCCCTCTCTTTAAATCTAGCTCTGAGTGACTTGGCTTGGATTGTGAATTCCTCCATTGTTGAACAATTTCTCCTCAATCTGAGGTATTGTCCAATCGGAATACCTCTTTTCAGTGGGGTTGGATGATGGCTCTCCCATCTTAGCATTGTGTTGGTGGCAGTAGGTTTCCTAAACAAAGAGGACTCAATTTTCAGTTCTGTGGTAACTCTAAAGGTGCAATCTAGGAAATTGAGAGATGTACCTCCAATCTCCATTGTGAATCTCAGATTTAAATTATTTGAGTTTAGTTTATCCACAAAGGTTACAAAGCATTCTCTTGTACCTAGCCAGACAACAAGGACGTCATCTATGTACCTTTTCCATACATAGATGAACTTGATATAATTAGCATCAGTAAAGACCACATTCTCTTCCCACCAACCCAGGTGCAGGTTTGCATATGAAGGTGCACAAGACGTGCCCATAGCAGTACCCCGCACCTGGTGGTAATATTGACCGTTGAAGAGAAAGAAGTTGTGAGTCAAGACAAAATGTAGTAAATCCAGTATGAAGGAGGTGTGGCGCTGATGTCTAGGCCCACGTCTCTCCAAGAAATATCTGGTATGTGCCAACCCTGAGGAGTGTGGAATAGATTAATATAGAGCCTCAACGTCAAGACTACAGAGTATGGCATCACCTGGTAGATTAATGGAGGCTAGACATTTCAGGGTGTCCTTAGTATCCCTCAAATACGATGGTAGTTTTTCAACAAACGGTCGAAGAATTTTATCAATATAACTGCTGGCTTTACATGTCAAATTTTGTGACCCAGACACAATTGGTCTTGCTGTCAGGTCTATGTATTGTTTGTGTACCTTAGGTAAACAATAGAATGTTGACACTGTCGGATTTTTAACATAGATGAAAGCATACTCATCCCTTCCAAGGACACCATCATCAAACGCTTGATCTAGGAGACCCTTCAATCCAGACTGATATTTCATGGAAGGATCTGTGGTTAATATTTCATATGTATTCACATCATTAAGTATTTTTTCTGCCAATTGAATATACTGTAGTGTGTTTAATACCACGATGTTACCACCTTTATCGGCGGGTTTGATGATGGTGTCCTCACAGTCACGCAGATCACAAAGAGCTCGCCATTCTTTCCCAGAAAGATTACTGTGTGGGCGAGGTTGTAAAGAATCAACCTGCAATTTTCGAATCATATTGCAAGTTGATTCCACAAACATGTCTACATTCTTAAAGTCTTTAATGTTTGGGGTAAATTTACTTTTGGGGCGGAGGTCCGTATAGGGAGAGTCTGTCATTCCGTCATTTTCTTCTAGCAGACCCACTAGATCGTTTAAACACTGATATTCTCTGATACTGAACCCCAGATCCTTAGCTTTTTTCTCATTTTCATTCTGGAAGAATTTATGTAGAGCTAAGCGTCTCCCGAACAAATGGATGTCTTTTACCCATTCAAAACTATTAAACGGTGGAACGGGGACAAAAGATAGCCCTCTCATTAAAACTCGATTCTGGAGTTCAGTAAGGGTTTTGTCAGAGAGATTAATGACTTTCATATTAGAATTTAATGACGTTTCCGTGCTCTCCCCCTGTATCTTGTTTGTCTGAATTGTGATTGAGCTTCCCCCTCGCGTGGGTTTTGACCTAAAAAAGTCACCCCTTTTTTCAGAATCCCCTTAGTTTGTATCATATTTGGGGACATAGAGGACATGTTTGTACCTTCATTATCCGTGTCTGACGTTTCATATTCGGAAGTTGTGTATTGGTCTGAGTCAACCCGAATCTGTTTCCTAAACTTCCTATACACTTTGTCATTTTTATAGTCCTGATGATCTCTTAGGAACTTCTTATGTTTACGATTTTTAATTAAGTCTTTATATTTATTAAGGTTTTGTTGGAGTTTAAGTTCCTTGGTCTCAAAATTTGTATCATCTGTATGATTTTGAATGGCCTCTACTGCCTCCTTCACTTTCTCATTGGTCTCTACTAGTCTTTTGCTCTCAAAGCGACATATGATATCCATAAAGGTGCGAGAACATGTATTGACAACGGCACTAACTGATCTCCCTGCCTTCTGCCTGCCTAACACGTGTTTCGGCGCTGTGAAACTCGGACTGAATTTTGGCGCGAGTAGTAACCACACGCCCCCTCTTTGGTACCGGTACTATGTGGTTATTTATACAGCCTCATTCTCAGTTGGAGGTTTGATCAGACTCAGAAGAAGGCGCGTTTCACAGCGCCGAAACACGTGTTAGGCAGGCAGAAGGCAGGGAGATCAGTTAGTGCCGTTGTCATCTTCAATCTTAGTTATTGACAAACTTGGAGGGATTTCCTTGGCGGCGTGGTTGGGTGTTTAGAGCTTCTTCAACGAGACTTTAGCTATTCTAAGGGAGTGGGGCTTACTTTCTGGCGTTTGTGTGTGTGGTCCTTCATTTGAAGTGTTTATTCAGGCGAGGTTACTGTGTACCTCTCTTCACAACTAAATCGATATCCTCCACATTTAGATACTTTTTGTATCGTAAGTCAGATATTATGTAGCAGTGTATCCACTCAGAGTCTCCTTAATAGCAGCACCAGCCATCACTATTTCATCAGACTGTTATGTAAGGATAGAATGCAATAGGGGGGTTTTCTTTCTAATCTGCAAAAGTCATACTCCTCTATATGACTACAGAGTTAGTAGCCATTTGCCTACAAGGTATTTTTATATACCCCCTGCATTACTCTCCAGTTATTATTCATTTTCCATTCAGTCTCTCTCTGGTCTCCCTATTTTCTCAAACTTTTTATATCTATTTCTTGACTATTTTTATGGATGTTCTTAAATTTTCTTATTAAAAGTTATGTTTTATATACATACCATTTCATCAGGGGGCTTCCTATTCTGACCCTGTGGGTCTTACTTGTTTTAGTTTACCCGTTTCCTAGCAACCACATCATGGTAATGGCCACGCCCATACGTCACATGACGCTTCACTTACATTTCCGGGTTCGGACTAATGGAAACCGGTGTGCACTGTTTGTTTGGTGAGTAACTCCTCCTATGTTGCCTATATATTTGTGTTGTATATGTTTGTATATTGATCTTGAGGAAGACCTGAAGAGGTCAAAACGTCGATCAGATGTATGTTACCTGTTATTAAATAATATCGAGTTTTTTTTCTACAAAGACCTGAGAGTGCATCTCTTTCCTTTTTGCTTTATATATATATATTATATTATAATAATTTCTTGTCCTGATGAAAGCTCCATGTGGAGGCTGAAACGTTGAATTTTATATGGATTAAATAAAAGTTGAATTTTATTTGAAAACTATCACAAAGACCTTTCTACTGTATCTACATGATTTTGCCAGACCTGCACCGGGCATAAAGAATTTAACCAGGAGTGCAAGCCCTTGTTACTTATATTAATATTAAAATACACTTTTTATTAATGATGTATGTGTATATAAAAGTACTTAGATCATATATATATATATTCTTAATACTTTTTATTTTATTTAAAAACTTTTACAAACTTTTTTACAGGCATGAGGGGGATAGCCTGAGACACTGCAGACACTGCATAAGCCGGCGATTCCGGCCATGTGATGATGAGGACCCTGTGATCACATGGTGGGAGGGGTGGATTGAGCAGAGGGAAACTTTATTAACATTCTAAACCAATAAACTTTATTAATAAATACTCACCCAGCTGGTGATTTTGGAATGGTTGCTTTGCCTCAGCTGGGAACCAATGGGAAGATATTTCATACACCCAAGGCGATATCTAACAGATCCTATGTTGCCATCCTCCTGCGTTCATTGACAAACATTGCTGCAGCTATTAGCACGGCCATTCAGGGCCTGCCATCAGAGGATGAAGCTATGCTTCTTCTGTGCCCATCCAAATATTTGTATTGCATGACTATGCTTAGTGTGATGCTTTACAAATTCCTAATTCCCCTAAAACTGAGGAAAAGATTACAGCAACCCCAGGGCATTTGCCATCAGCTTAGGCATCACATCCATTCATCTTATATGACGAATGGACATGCTAGCAAGAGTTTTATGGGATATCCCATAAACCTGTGACCAGCAAGGCAGTGGCATACAAAGTGGGGGGACCGGGGGTTCCCGGTGAAATGTAGCATGGCTGAGCACACAGAAGGGCAGAAAGGAAGAGACACACAGAGGAGTAGGGGAAGAAGATGCACAAAAAGGGGTTTGAGGAGAAACAGACACCTACTGAGGGAAGAGAGAGGCCTTCGGGCCAGCTAGAGTCGGCCAGCCAAAGCAGCAACCCTGTCTGCCAACCAGCCACAGCAGCCATCCAGTAACAGTAATTAAGAAAACTTTGGTTGGGTTTTAGAGTGCTATGTTATATTACTATACTGTAAATGGGTTCCGGAGTGTTAGAGAGAACCCTCTCAAGGTCCCTTAAGACTCCATTGCAGTATCTAATGTGGGCTTGAGAGGACTCTTTCTAACATAGAGTTTACAAATACTGCAATAAATATTCTGGAAACATTGGGAAAATGGTGGATGTTTTTTACATTTTAAAGTTGGGGGGAAGGTGCCAAATACAAAATCTGCCCCGCAGAGGCGGCTCTCTAATTAGGCTGGTTAGGCGGCCGCCTAAGGCCTCGTGCTGGCTGGGGCCTCACGGTTGCCTAAACCGCCTAAGGGCAGACTGTGTTGGGTCCTCTGTCAGCGACATCCTCCTGTCTGCCCGGCCGGCCTTCAGAGATACCGGTATGCAGATTTGCAGAGCTGCAGACCATGTGTCTCGCGAGAACTGGCCATCAGCCCCCTCTCCCTATCACCCTCCTACCTCTCACCATTACCCCCTCGCAATATCTCCCAAGCTCACCATCATCCTTCTCCCTCTCACCATCACCCCCTCTCAATATCACCCCCCTCCCTGTCAACATCACCCCCCCGTCCCTCTCAATATCACCCCCCTCACCATCACCCCTCCTCACTATCACCCCTCCTCTCACCATCACCCCCCCTCACCATCACCCCTTTCTCAATCACCTCCTCTCAATATCACCCCCCTCCCTCTCACCATAGATAAAAATGCAAACAGAGACATACATTCACACACACAAGGATACTCTCTGTCAGACACACTCTCAGGCACATACACAGGTAAACAGTGCATCAATGTGTGTATGTGACCGTGTGCATGTATTGCAACTCTATTTTTTTCACTTTGGTGTTAGTGTGGCCCCATGTTTGAGTTTAGCCTAAGGCCTCATATAGTCTAGAGCCGCCTCTGCCCCCCCGGGTGCCAAATGCTCTAGGTACACCCCTGCAGCAAGGTATGTTTATGCTTCAAACAATAGGAAGAAAGCCGCCTTGTATGTGTCCCATTTTATCTCCTTTTATATCTGGTGGTGCTGCTGCTGACCGGGGAACCTTAGAAGAGAGAAGATTACTCCTATTTAGGTTTTTCTGAATTTTATCAATTAATGTTGTGTGAGTGAAATATATCCCCAATTCCCAGATCGTTCTATTTGTACAGTATTACACTGCATACTTTTTATATTTGTAGATATTTGGTGTCTTATGATTTTATAAAGACTGAAGAGTCTTTTTATATCTACATTTTAACAAAGGGTAATCACGACAATTGTATCCTTTAATTTCTTCGCTGGTGGTGCGTAAGTTGAGGTGTGTTTTGTTATTTATTTATGTATGAATGTATATATGTGCTTATTATTTCAATATTATGTATTTATGTGTTTATTTATGTATTTATTTTATGTATGTATCAATTATTTTAATTTTATTTATTTGTTTTGTATATACTTTTTTTAAATACAAACGCAATATGAGTATATTGCATTTAACAAAAAATGAGTTAAATCCACCTATGATGCCCCTTAAATATTTATTGTATTAAAAATAAAAATGCATTTACAAATACTTAAGGGTTTTATTAACTTGCACATGTTCCACGCTGATGTACAAAACCAAGACAAATCTTAATGTATTCTTTTTGTTAAAACTCTTTATAAATAAACAAACTTCTATAATTATTATTATTATTATTATGATATTTATAGAGCGCCGTCTAATTCCGCAGCGCTTTACAATGGGTGGACGAACAGACATGTAGTTGTAGCCAGACAAGTTGGACACACGGGAACAGAGGGGTTGAGGGCCCTGCTCAATGAGCTTGCATGCTAGAGGGAGTGGGGTAAAGTGACACAAAAAGTTAAGGATAGTATTAGACCTGTATACTAATCATTGAGCAAGAAGCAGGGATCCAGGCCAAGGGGAAGGAAGCAAGATTATTCATTTCAACATGTTCTCTAATGCAGAAAATTCACTTTTTTTACTTTACATCGCTTAACCCCTTAAGAACTTATACCATGACATGAATATAGATTGTGCTATCATCATAACTCGGTCTGTGCAAGTCCTCTGTCAATCCAGATTTTTATTTTTTTATAGTTTATCGTTTGTTGCTATGATTGCTTGTAATACTGTTTTTAAGTACCATATTATTATGAGAAATTTGTCAATTTGGCTTTTTTTGTCTAAAATTAGCTTTTCCCGATAAGTGAATATGTCCGATTGTATTCTAACAGCATGGAAATACAGGTTACACTCTATAAATAAATAGAAATATTGTTTTATCACAAAGTGTTGTCAAATATTTACCTTCTTGGACCTTTGTCCTCAAAATTAATAATTTTGAACTTTTAAGCAAATATTACTCATGAGCAACACAACTAGCACAACTTGTTCTGTGGAATGCGTAGAATCACTGTATGTTTGCTCATTATGGGAGCATGTCCTAAGGACAGAGCAGCAATGGCTGGACTCATTTTACAATTTGATTAAAGAGGTTTATGACTGACAATAAATGGAATGTTGATAGTTATTCAAACAATTTCTGCCATATGACTTTATGTCATAAGAAAAGGCAACTTTTACCCACATGTGATAAACACTATTTACCTCCCAATATAGGAATGTAGTATTTATTCACTGGCGTCAACGCTGAGATTGTAGCAGAAGGGGTTTCATCAAGACCTAGTTTAAGTCTAATTTTTACGATGTTCTATCAGGGATAACAGGAAATAGGTACCCCTTCCCAAACGGCACATCCGTCTTTTCCCTGCAGTATTGTAGTAATGTACTGTGACGGACCGCCTGGCACCCCGACCGGATACCTCTGTCAATCGCTGCTTCCTAGTCCTTGCGAGCACCATAAGCACTGCACTGAAACACCATAACCACTGTACACCCCACAAACCGCCGCAGCTTGGTTGGGGATCTCGCCGTCCCAAGACCAGGATCCAGCTTCCAGGGGGTGAACCTCTCTTACTCCAGAGAGTATAGCAGGAAAAGCTCTTATAAGAGCTAGTGAGGGGGAGTATTGTGATATAGCAATCCCCAGAGTGAATATAGTTCTCCAATCCCCCAAACATGAGCCTAGACTTCAGGAAGGGGTAAAACAAATATCTGTTTAATGGTAGCCACAACTGGCCTTTTATGCAAGTCCCCATGCAAGGGGCACCCCCACATGGACCTTGTGGGGAACTACAATACCAAGTCACAGACCAATGACAATAGAGTTTAAATGCACAACACTGCCATATACAAACATACAATTCCTCCCCTCTGCCTGAGAGATAATTGAGGCAGATACTGTATTGACTCAATTATCTCCTGGCAGAAAAACACATTTTTATAAAATCCCAAAAGTACCCCAAAAACACATAAGATCCCCACAAATGTTACATCCCCCGATAGCCGTGATCTGGGTGACAACATATTCAAAAATCACCCAGATAAGTTCAGGGGTTCAGGAATTCTATGGGAGTCCCATTCTGACCCATGCCCATAACAGTTCCAGAGAATCAGGCTGTGCGGTCGGTCTATTTCGGGAATACATAAAACAGTTTAAATACCGCACTTAGTCTATGTTTCTGGTTGGGGAGCTTATTCCCACTGAACGCTGTGCGA
The DNA here is from genome assembly GCA_933207985.1 of Pelobates cultripes. Classification (NCBI taxonomy): domain Eukaryota; kingdom Metazoa; phylum Chordata; class Amphibia; order Anura; family Pelobatidae; genus Pelobates; species Pelobates cultripes. The sequence continues at coordinate 48,276,961 of OW240912.1, forward strand.
CTCCCATTCGAATAGCCGAACATCTGTGGAAGGTAAGTAGTTAGCGGTGTTCGTGCCGTCGAGTGTCCAATTTGAGTTCCATGTACTCGACGACCATCACCGTTCAATGTGCTCGCGGCTTAAGATGGCCGTCGCCATGTGTTCGAAGTGCCGCTTCAAACCGCTTTGGGAGTTCAAAGTGTAACCATAAAAGTCCCAAAAGGCACAGACAATGTCTTTAACCACAGTTTATTCCAGGGGCCAGTTACAGGGCAGGAAGCTGGCAAACAGGCTCCTCCAAGAACCAGTGACAAGGTTCAGTTCGTCACATGTATATATTGTTTTTCAGCGTAGATTAAGATATTGTGCAATCTTTTGACCCTAAGCATTTTTTTTATTTACATTTTTATTTTTGATTACCGTAGTTTGAAACTATATAATGACACTCCCTGCTGGATGTGATCTATGTTTTGTAATGCATAAAATACCAAATTTATTAAAGATTAAAAAATAAAAATACTTAAGGAATAAAATAAAAAATGTACTCCGCTTTAACCCCTTAAATATGGGTGAAACTGTTTTCAGCTGCATGGTTAAAACTAGAGGGACCGGGCACCCAGACCACTTCATTGAGCTGAAGTGGTCTGGGTGCCTATAGTGGTCCTTCAAGTGTATCTGCATGCACTGGTGTACATACCTGGTGCCCGCCGCCATGTTTTGCGGCCCCGGTTCGTCCTGGGGGGCACGGATTAGTTTTCGCACCGGGGGCAACATGGATCACGTGTACGCCACTGGTAGGGATGCATTGTGTGTTTCTGTGTATGTGTAAGGATGCATTGTGTATGTGTGTTTTCCTGGCACTATAGTGCCCTGAGGGTGCCCTCACCCTCAGGGACCCCCTCCCGCCCGGCTCTGGAAAGGGGAAAGGGGTAAAAACTTACCGTTTTCCAGCGCTGGGCGGGGAGCTCTCCTCTCCGCCCATTCGGCTGAATGTGCACGCGCGGCAAGAGCTGCACGTGCTTTCAGCCGGTCGCATAGGAAAGCATTTCCTATGGACGCTTGCGTGCTCTCACTGTGATTTTCACAGTGAGAATCACGCAAGCGCCTCTAGCGGCTGTCAATGAGACTTTGGAGGAAGGCTTAACCCATTTAGCTGGACCTGGCACCCAGACCACTTCATTAAGCTGAAGTGGTCTGGGTGCCTAGAGTGGTCCTTTAATATACTTTTTTTGTATATATTTTTTCTTTAAGTTTTGTGTCTTACAACCCCCTTACAAGCCACTTGTGTGTTTCTTTGTATGTCTCCTACATCCTCCCAACCCCTTTTGCGTGTTTTACTCCCCCCAAGCCCCTTTGTGTCTTACTCTTCCCGGCTCCTTTGTGTTTCTCTTCCCCCCATGCTCCTCTGTGTGTCTCTGTCCTGAGCTCCTCAGTGTGTCTTTGTCTCACCTACCAGCCCCTCTGTGCTTCTCTTTCACCTCTTCCTCAGCCTCTCTGTTTGTTTTACACTCCCCCGTCCCTTAATTATCTCTTTCACTCCCCCGTCCCTTAGTGGTCTCATCTCCTCTTCTCCCCCTGTCTCTTAGAGGTCTCCCCTCCTGTTCCTTAGTGTTCTCCCCTCCCCTACTGTCCCTTAGTGCTCTCCCCTCCCCTCCTATCCCTTAGTGCTCTCCCCTCCTATCCCTTAGTGCTCTCCCTTGCCCCCTGTCCCTTAGTGATATAGTGATATCTACCACAACAAGAGGACATAGTCTTAAATTAGAGCGACAAAGGTTTAAAAATAATATCAGGAAGTATTACTTTACTGAGAGGGTAGTGGATGCATGGAATAGTGAGTGGTAGAGGTTAACACAGTAAAGGAGTATAAGCATGCGTGGGATAGGCAAAAGGCTATCCTAACTATAAGATAAGGCTAGGGACTAATGAAAGTATTTAGAAAATTGGGCAGACTAGATGGGCCGAATGGTTCTTATCTACCGTCACATTCTATGTTTCTATGATATCCCCTCCCCTCCAGTCCATTAGTGCTCTCCCCTCCTGTCCCTTAGAGCTTCCCCCTCCTGTCCCTTAGTGATCTCCCCTGTCCCTTAGTGCTCTCTCCTACCCTTAGTGTTCCTCTCCCTTTCTTGTCCCTTAGTGGTCCCCCCCCTTAGTGTTCCTCCTCTCTCCCTTCCCCTTAGTGATCCTCACTCTCCCCCAACTCCTTAATTGTCCTCTCTCCTCTCCTCCCCCCCTCTTGGTGGTCCTACCTCCCTCCCTCCCTTAGTGTTCCTACCTCTCCCCACCCTCTTAGTGTTCCTACATCTCCCCCACCCCTATAGTGTTCCTACCTCTCCCCTCCCCCCCTTAGTGGTCCTACCGCTGCCCCGCCCTTAGTGGTTCTACCTCTCCCCCATCCCCTTAGTGTTCCTATGCTTCAAAGGTCTATAATCTAAATACATTTTTTGTAGTTAATGCTAACTCTATACCATCCCTACTCCTAACCCTGCAGCAACCGTACCCCTAACCCTATGCTTATACAAACTATAAGCATATACCTACCCTAACCTTACCTCTAACCTTACCCCTTCATTATCCCTAACCCAGCAACAAACCTAACCCAACTTTACCCTTATGTCAGGGTAAAATGGCACCCAACATGCAGAATTAGCCATACAGGAGAAGGAATGCAAGCAGATAGGTGGCTGAGAATTAGAGCAGCCTGGCTTAGTGTAAATATACAGTGAAATATAAAGGTCAATATACAGATGATACTCGAAAATTATAATATCGTGCAAAAGTTCATTTATTTCAGTAATGCAACGTAAAAGGGGAAACTAATATATGAGATAGACGCATTACATGCAAAGCAAGATAGTTCAAGCCGTGATTTGTCATAAGTGCTATGATTATGGCTTACAGCTCATGAAAACCCCAAATCCACAATCTCAGTAAATTAGAATATTGTGAAAAGGTGCAATATTCTAGGCTCACCGTGTCCCACTCTAATCAGCTAAGTAAGCCATAACACCTGCAGATGGTTTCTGAGCCTCTAAATGGTCTCTCAGTCTGGTTCAGTAAGAATCACAATCATGGGGAAGACTGCTGGCCTGACAGTTGTGCAGAAAACCATCATTGACACCCTCCGTCAGAAGGGAAAGCCTCAAAAGGTAATTGCAAAGGAAGTAGGATGTTCCTAAAGTGCTGTATCAAAGCACATTAATAGAATGTTATGTGGAAGGGAAAAGTGTGGAAGAAAAAGGTGCACAAGCAGCAGGGATGACCACAGCCTGGAGAGGATTGTCAGGAAAAGGCCATTCAAATGTGTTGGGGACTTTCACAAGGAGTGGACTGAGGGTGGAGTCAATGCATCAAAAGCCACCACACACAGACGGATCCTGGACATGGGCTTCAGATGTCGTATTCCTCTTGTCAAGCCGCTTCTAAACAACAAACTAGGTCAGAAGCGTCTTACCTGGGCTAAAGAAAAACAGACCTGGTCTATTGCTCAGTGGTCCAAAGTCCTCTTTTCTGATGAGAGCATCTTTTTAGAATGGAGAGGCACACACGACAAGATGCTTGAAGTCCAGTGTGAGGTTTCCACAGTCTGTGTTGATTTGGGGAGCCATGTCATCTGCTGGTGTTGGTCCAGGGTCAACACAGCCGTCTACCAGGAGAGTTTGGATCACTTCATGCTTCCTTCCGCAGACGAGCTTTATGGGGATGCTGACTTCATTTTCCAGCAGGACTTGGTACCTGCGCACAATCCAAAAGCACCAAAGCCTGGTTCAATGACCATGGGATTACTGTGCTTGATTGGCCAGCAAACTCGCCTGACCCGAACCCCATATAGATTCTATGGGGCATTGCCAAGAGAAAGATGAGACATGAGACCGAACAATGCAGAAGAGCTGAAGGCCGCTATTGAAGCATCCTGGTCTTCCATAACACCTCAGCAGTGCCACAGGCTGATAGCTTCCATGTCACGCCGCATTGAGGCAGTAATTACTGCAAAAGGGGCCCAAACCAAGTACTGAGTCCATATGCATGCTTATACTTTTCAGAGGTCCGATATTGTGCTATGTACACTCCTTGTTTTATTGATTGCATGTAATATTCTAATTTACTGAGATTGTAGATTTTGGGGTTTTCATGAGCTGTAAGCCATAATCATCGCACTTATGACAAATCACGGCTTGAACTATCTTGCTTTGCATGTAATGCGTCTATCTCATATATTAGTTTCCCCTTTTACGTTGCATTACTGTAATAAATGAACTTTTGCATGATATTCTAATTTTTTCGAGTATCACCTGTACAGTGAAATATCAAGGATAACAGAGGTACACAGAATAGATAAACAGACCAAGGTCAGGGATACAGAAATCAGAGTAGTCAAGAATCAAAAAAACATAAATCAAACAAGAAATGATGGGTTCTTGGATAACCAGGATAGACACCATGACAGGACAAAGACTGGGTCAAGAAGAGAGGTTTTTATAGGCACAGTGGTTCTGTAATTGGAGATGTCATATGTGCGACACTGGAACAGGCACATGTGACATTGCACCGATGACATCACCATATTACAGCCATGTGAGGTGTGATCATCATACGTGTCATAAATAGAGGCAAGAATCCCATAAACATGTTTCCACCATTTTGTAGATCAGACCCTCACACTGGTAGAAGTTTCCTGTGTTACGTAACACAGGTGAAGCTGCTGAATAAGCTGATAGCAGCCAAATAACACCTGCTATTACAATATTGACAGCCATGTTCATTTTTGTTATTTAGTGTACAGTGTTGATCGGTTTTTGGTGCTCGGAGTGTCTCTTTAATTAGCTATGGTTCTTATCTGCAAAAGGTGCTTTATATCTGTGAATCTGGTCATCACCCCAGGAGCAACTATCACAGTGTATTAGTTATGCAAATTTGACACTGTGGCACTTCATAGGCAGTTTTATTTCACTTCTACAATTTAAATTACTAAAAAGCTTTCACGTGAAATGTTAAAATTAGCATTAAGACCGCAGTTTATGTCTTTGTGCTGCAGGCCACAGCATAATAACACAGCTGTTATGATAATATTTCACTCAGGAGGGACATGATAAACGGTGGATTTAAGGTAACATTCCAAACACCTGAAGAGTGTGCCCTCTTTATTTAATTTTAAAAGTACAGATTTCAATAGAAATTGGTACTTTTATAAATGAACCTTGTTACACAATCAGACAAGTGGGCCTGTTACTTCCTGGTTTGGTTAGCTTAGTGAAGCTAAGTTCAAAATGCAGCAATTGCTCAGAGCACCTGCCTTGCAAGACGTCTCATTGAACTGTATAGGGAAGTCTGTGATTGGACAGCCACAGAAAGTATGGGCAGGGTAGAAGAGAAGGCATTGGAAAGATGCAGACAAGCAATTTGGAGCTGTTTTTAGATATACAAGTGGTTGTGGTGGTTAGGTGTAGGGTAAGGGTTGGGGTTGGGGATAGGGTTAGGGGTAGGGTTACAGGTAGGGTTACGGCTAGGAGTAGGGAATTGCCGAAGTCCTGAATTGCCGAAACCCGAATTGCCGAAATTTCCAATTTCGGAAGTGCCGTATTGCTGAAGTACCGAACCAAATTTTTTGCTCATGCACATCCCTATTGAAAACCATCCATTTGTTCATTCCGCGATTATCTCTTCCCTTAACTACTCCAAACCTCCCCTCACTGGTTGGATGCATGCCCAGTTTCCCCTAACAATCTATAGTGCATGTTGCAGGTAGGCTCATCTTAGAGACTTCAGTACCTCCCACACCTCAAACCTCTGTCACAACCCACAATGGCTTCTAGCACTGGCTGGTACATTCCTTTACTAGATTAGATTACCCTCCTTTTTCTAAAAAAAAATTAAAGTTTAATGAATTCTATTAGCCTTACCTGTAAATGCCACGACAGATTACTTACTGCAGCAAAGACCTCCTAATGTGAGATCAACCATGCTGACCAGTGTCCAATCAAATGATTCTCATAGCATTGAACAAACACCTGGCATCTGGCATTGGCATTCTTTGCTTGCTGACGGCAGACGTCACATAAATCACATCACTAAATCTGTTTGTGATCAATATGTGGAAATACAAGGCATCTGATTCTGGTAAATGATTACTACTTACCCTGGCTCCCTGCTCCAAACAGTTTGACAACATACCTGGGGTTGGCTGGGCTCCAGTCACGGCTCCCTGTGGAAGAACTTGCATTGAGCTGGGCTCTGCAGTGTGGGGCCGGTTCATTGGGTGAGAGCGGCAGCTAAGGGCGCTGCACAGAAGGAGATGACTAGCATCTGGCAGATAAGTTGTTAAACCATTCAAAGCTTGGTTACTTGTGATGGAAAGACAAAGTGGTTATGGTGCCTGAACTGTTCCTTTAAGGAACAGAAAATACAAGATATATTATTATAAACAGATCCTAATAATGTAGACTTAACATAGGGTTTATCGCAGCTTAAAGCACCTATGCATGCAGGACTGGGTTTGCCACGGCCTCGAGGCAGCAGGCTGGAGAGGGGCGGCACATGCAATCATACCTCAAACTAGTTGCATCCAAATACTTCAAACTTTCCCCCAAAGGTTGCAGTGCATAGCCCTTTAATTATTTCTATTCAGTAATCATGTATGTCTATCAACACATCTATTTTGTTTCTGTACTTGTGTCTATCACTAATGTTAATGGGTGGGTTGGTAACATTGCACTATGGCCACTAAATTGCTCCCCCCAGGCCACAAGTTGCCAGCCCACCTCTGTGCATCAAGATGGATATTATGACATACTGAAGTCATGTCAATTGAAAGGTTACCGTTCAGCTCCTTAGTTGTAGCTCTAGTTAAACCACAATCCAGCCTGTTTAAACAAGGACGAATGGTTTGCACAGGAATCCATGGCAGATTGCAGAACATGGAAAACAACTTCTGAACTTGCTAAGCAACTCACTCAACACTGCTAATTGTACCACAGCAGTAGCTTGGAGAAGGTGCATAGCAGGACACTACATACCTGGCATGATTTAGATATTATATTGTAATGTGAACCCTCCTGTTATACAAAGGATGCATAGATATATCAATAGATAGACAGAGATAGACTGAGGGAATGCAAAAGGAAAAAGGAGTAATTTGTGACAGTTAAGAGATAGTATTCATCCTGATTTGGAGCAGTTTAGAGACAGTCTGAATTGGCCAGGAACAACTAACTCGCAAATTGTTCACAAATTACATCTTTAACTGCTTGCACATTTGTACCAAATCACATTAACAATATAATCACATCAAACTGTTGGTCTATCCCTGCCACGCTATCCCTGGCTTGGCAGAACTGGGGGGTTAAAGGGGGGGGGGGATGGACGAGAGAGGCCTTGACAGAAGGGGAAGCTATAGTGCGAGGAAAACTAGTTTGTTTTCCTGGCACTATAGTTTCCCTTTAAGTGCCAACTATATTCAGTACACTGTCCAGGGGCTCCTATTATCCACCACTACTTCCCTGATTTACTGAGCTGTAGGATGAGGGATGAAAGTTAATCCATACAAGCCAACTCATTCTGTATACTTTTTTTTTACATCCTCTCTGGCTACAAATGCTACCACTGCCAACTTACCTGAGGGGGAATGGGAGGGAGCAGGAATTCTATACTGGTTATAGGGAACAATGAAACAGATTTAATTGTATATTTTTAACACACACACATATATATATATATATATATATATATTGCTGATTTATTTTATGCAACATATATATATATATATATATATATATATATATATGTTGCATAAAATAAATCAGCAATCTAGTTACAAAGTTTTTATATTATTCTTTGTTATAATAAATGTGACAGGGCCTGCTGTAAGTGCATTTATATAGGATATAACTTGCTATCCTGCCCTTAGATTCCCCAACTACCCCCTTAACAGCAAACCCCTAAATAATTTCTCCAAGTGTCGGCTTCTATGAGGCAAAATAAATTTGGTAACTAACTTTCTATGTCATTAACAGTGATAAACGTATCTCCCTGATCATAGGATTTAAATACAGGAATAAACATGAGTTGCACAAACAAACTCACCTGTTCAGCAACTTTAATGTTGATTCTGTTTGACTTGATAAAGAAGAACCAGTGGAGGCTTAATTCATCCTCCTGCTTCTCACAATTTCCCCCCAGGCCCTGTTAACTATATGTATAGTTAAAAGATCTGTGTCTAGCCTGTGTAATACTGAAAAAAAAAGTCCATGTTTGCTAGTTTTGGGTCTGCAGACTGACTTTGTAACTTTTTTTTTTTTAAATCACTTTTTCAATGGGTTGTGAAATCTTTATACCACTGTGCTCTTCTCTTCCAATATCTAGAGCCAGTAAGGGCAGAAATATAAGCATGTTTCTTAATCAGTTGTACTGGTAATGAACACATTTGAAATATAAACATCAAGTTACTTTTATTCAATTTGATATAGATTAGCTAGTTCTATCAATAACTATAACTTCACACAACTCCTCAGAAAGAAACCAATTTGCTGTAAAAAAAAATTCCTTTTAAATTTCGATGTCGCTGTTGACCAGAAATCCTAATTTTCAGGAGTGCAAGCTTCATCTGCACATCCAAAAAAACAAATTTAGAAAAAAGTCTTATATACAAATAACAGTAACAGCGATACATCACTATAACAACACTACTGCAACCAACGCTAAAATAAACCAACCAGACTGCCCATTCGCATATATACACTGTTAGTTTCATTTACCAAATCAATAAGGGCATGCTTGGTTTTGAGAATAAGCCAGCCTACATCCATCTATAAACAGAATTCCTACTGACCGATTGGGACACAATACACAAAAAATAACATTATGTTCAGGATTTGGCAAGGATTGAACACCACCAGGAAACCAGGGCGAACCAGAGCGCAGTAATGCGAAAGAGACCAATTCAGAACCTCTGACACTTCAACTGCACAATGATGATGCCAGCTTCTCTATTTTGTCAATATCATGAATGTGGGTCAATAATGCTGCACTGTGTAACAAGAGCACAGAGTTCCTTGTTGTTGCGGCACAGAAAATTAATGTTATAGCTTTATTTTATTACAAAAAAAAGTGAATAGTAACCAGCAAATCCAATCAAAATGCTGCAATATATTACCAGGAATAATATCTGCTTATTTAAAATCAGTGTTCTCATAGATTTTAATGGGATGAAGCTGTTAATACGATAAAACCCAAATTATGTATCATATCTATTTTCTCCTACTCACTATTTTTTCTCTGTGTGGATTACTATGTTGGCAACATTTTATGTCAACAATTCTTATCTTTGCAATCTGAGAGAAACTGCTATGTTTATATAAGGGTTAATCCAGCCTCTAGTGGCTGTCTCATTGACAGCCGCTAGAGGGCTTCCGCGCTTCTCACTGTGATTTTCACAGTGAGAAGACGCCAGCGTCCATAGGAAAGCATTGTGAATGCTTTCCTATGGACTGGCTGAATGCGCCGCGGTTCGGCGCGCATGCGCATTCAGCCCAGGAGGAGGAGAGGAGGAGGAGAGGAGGAGGAGAGGAGGAGAGCTCCCCGCCCGGCGCTGGAGAAAGAGGTAAGTTTAACCCCTTCCTCCCCCCAGAGCCCGACGGGAGGGGGTCCCTGAGGGTGGGGGCACCCTCAGGGCACTATAGTGCCAGGAAAATGAGTATGTTTTCCTGGCACTATAGTGGTCCTTTAAAATCTGGGGTGCAATGGCGATCCCCCAGTGTTCTGTGTGATCCACTCTAATGCTAGGCCTCTCTCAACATAGCCTCATTTAGCAGTCTCAGTGAAGGGAATGTAGTGAGACACGACAACCTTAGCTAGAAGCATGAAAAAAGCTCAGAGCATGTTAACAACATGTACATTCTCAAATACAGGAAGGTAAAAATACATAAATCTATTGAGAGTGTTTTTTGATGAAATGTTTACAGTTCAATGTCCATTAGAAAGCTGCAGTCAGGCCTGAGTTATAGGATTTTAATGTGTTTAGCCATGACTTTAAAATACTATTAAAACACCTAGGTATATGGTTGTTAATATTTTTAAAGCTGAAATGGACCAAAACAACACATAAAAACTATAAGTAAATTAAGTTGCATTCTTTAAAGGGACACTATCGGTATCCAAGCAACTTTAGCTAAATTACACAGTTTTTGGTGTATAGATCATGCCATTGCTGTCTGACTGCTTAACTCTCTGCCATTGAGGAGTTACATCACTTTTGTTTCTGTTAAAGGACCACTATAGTGCCAGGAAAACATACTCATTTTCCTGGCACTATAGGGCCCTGAGGGTGCCCCCACCCTCAGGGTCCCCCTCCCGTCCGGCTCTGGAAAGGGGAAAGGGGTTTAAACTTACCTTTTTCCAGCGCTGGGCGGAGAGCTCTCGGCCTCCTCTCCTCCTCCGATCTGCCCCGTCGGCTGAATGCGCACGCGCGGCAAGAGCTGCGCGCGTATTCAGCCGGTCGCATAGGAAAGCATTCTCAATGCTTTCCTATGGACGCTTGTGTCCTCTCACTGTGAAAATCACAGTGAGAAGCACGCAAGTGCCTCTAGTGGCTGTCAATGAGACAGCCACTAGAGGCTGGATTAACCCTTATATAAACATAGCAGTTTCTCTGAAACTGCTATGTTTATTAAAAAAAAATGGGTTAACCCTAGCTGGACCAGGCACCCAGACCACTTCATTAAGCTGAAGTGGTCTGGGTGCCTAGAGTGGTCCTTTAATGCAGCCCTAGCCACACCTCTCCTGGCTGTGACTAACACAGCCTGCATGGAAAAAAATTGTTTAATTTTCAATCAGACGTTAACTTACTTTAGATTTTTTTTAAATCTCCTGCTTAGTCAATTGAACTTTAATAACACACATGAGGCTTCTGCTGGGGCTAGAAAGTTATTAACACATTCTGTTTAATTCTAAATTAAACAGAATGTGCAATAAAGGAAATTTAAATATTAGATATCTCATTACAGAATGTGTTTAGGAAGGCTGTGAAAGTCACGTGCATCAACAAAGTGATTTAACAGGAAGAAAATGGAGCAGTGCAACTGCATGGGTGTGATCTATATACCAAAGGTGCTTCATTAATCTAAATTTCACTGAAATTCCAACTCAGTCAAGAGATATACTGAGACAAAGTAGGGACTGTGTAGTGTGCTTGTTTGTAAGTGCAGAGGGTGTAGTATTTCTAGAAGGGTATAGAGTGTGTGTAAGTGCCGGAGGTGTAGTGTGTATATAGGGGTATATACTGTGTGTAGTGTGTTTGTGTGTTACTGCAGGGGGATGCAGTGTGTGTATGTGAGGTGGATGTATATAGTGGTTGGATATGGGTTTAAATATTAATTTAATAATTAAACAAAAAAAAGTAAAACCAAAATCAAATCACATTTACTCCCCCTTATAAGCTTGCATGGGGGAGAGAGCATGCAGATACCTGGTGGTTCAGTGAGAGGGGCACACAGCGCAGATTCCTGGTGGTCCAGTCGGCAGGTTATTTGGTCTGTACCTCCGCAGGGTACAGACCACTTCTCTCTCCCTCTCGTGAGCAACGCTTTTTCATAACGTTGCTGCGGATTACCATCTGGGAGCTCGCAAGAAGAGGAAAGGAAGCTGCTCGCCATGTATGGAGGGTGTCTGGCTCAGTTCCCAATCTCCCCTCGGGCCCATGATGGGACAGAACTCCATCTTGGGGCCTGTGCTGCCCTGCATGGGCCGGCAGGGGAGATCTCTTGATCTTTCCTGCCGGCCTCGGCCCATGGCCATCGCGGCCTACCAGGCATTTGCCTGGTTTGCTCGATGGCCAGTCCGATCCTGGCTATTACTATGTACCACCATTTGGGCATTGGCTGCTATAGGTTCTGCTTTGTGTTATTCTTGTGGTAGAAAATCTCTCAAGTTAGACATATATATATTTTTGGTATTGTTTTTAAAAGGACAAACATACTCCTCCAGGCTGTGAGCAGGTTTTACATTTTTATAGTTGATGTGTAAATGTGCTTGCAGTGACTCATCACTTTGTTTAAGCTGTTGTGACCCAATACTGATTTTTCCCTTTTAGAATTTTTTTTTTCCTCTTACCCTTAATTAAAGCAACATTTCAAACACCACAACCACTACAGCACCCTGTTGTATCTTTGGTGCCAGTAGTTCCCTGGCACGCCATAATGTAAGTAGTTAAACCATTTGCTAAAGTTGTCACAACCTACCTGAGGTCCACCATGCTCTGGTCTCCTTCTTCATAAGAGCCCTAAGCGTAGTTTAACTCAGTAGAGCTTTCCGAAGCTCTGTAAAGTAACTTCAGGCTCCAAGTGGAGGAAGTGATTTGCACACGGTGGCCTACAAGCAAGTTGCCAAGCCATAAGCAAGTAGTTTGACTACTTATATTGGGGGGCACCAAGATAATTTTGACACCATAACTACTACAGGATGCAAGTAGTCATTATGGTGCTAAGAGTGTTTCTTTCAATGTAAATTGCATATAGTTTAACATAGAAACATAGAATGTGACGCAGATATGGCCACTTTGGCCTATCAAGTCTGCCCAATTTCTAAATACGTTAATTAGTCCCTGGCCTTATCTTAAGTCTAGGATAGCCTTATGCATGTCCCACGCATGCTTAAATTCCTTCACCGTGTTAACCTCTACCACTTCAGCTGGAAGACTATTCCACGCGTCCACTACCCTGTCTGTAAAGTAATACTTCCTCATATTATGTTTAAACTTTTGCCCCTCTAATTTAAGACTATGTCCTCTTGATGTGGTAGTTTTTCTTCTTTTTTTAATATAGTCTCCTCCTTTACTTTGTTGATTCCCTTTATGTATTTAAATGTTTCTATCAAATCCCCCCGTCTCATCTTTCCTCCAAGCTATACATGTTAATATTCTGTACAATGGCACTTCTCTCTTTCTACTGCTAATATCTCTCCCAATATAACCAAGCATTCTGCTAGCATTTCCTGCTGCTCTATTACATTCTCTGCCTACCTTTAAGTCATCAGAAATAATTATCCCTAAATCTCTTTCCTCAGATGTTGAGGTTAGGACTCTATCAAATTTTCTGTACTCTGCCCTTGGATTTTTAGGTCCAATATGCATTATCTTGCACTTATCCACATTAAATGTCAGTTGACACAACTCTGACCATTTTTCTAGTTTACCTAAATCATTTACAATTTGGCTTATCCGTCATGGAACATCAACCCTGTTGCAAATTTTATTATGATCAGCAAAAATACATATCTTACCATCAAGACCTTCTGCAATATCACTGATAAAAAAATATTAAAGAGAATGGGTCCAAGTACAGATCCCTGAGGTACCCCACTGGTAACAAGACCATGCGTCGAATATACTCCATTGACTACAGTCCTCTGTTGCCTGTCATTCAGTCACTGACTTACCCATTCAACAATATTGGAATCCAAACTTAAAGATTGCAGTTCATTGATGAGCCTTCTATGTGTAGTAATGTCAAAAGCCTTACTGAAATCTAGGTAAGCAATGTCTATTGCACCACCCTGATCTATAATTTTAGTTAGCCAATCAAGAAAATCAATAAGATTAGTTTGGCATGATCTCCCTGAAGTACACCCATGTTGTCTCTGATCTTGAAATTCATGTGATTTTAGATGTTCGCACAATCCTATCCTTTAACATGGTTTAAATTACTTTCCCCACTACTGAAGTAAGGCTTTGGTCTATAGTTGCCCGACTCCTCCCTACTACCTTTTTTGTGAATGGGCACAAGATTCGCTAACTTCCAATCTTCTGGGACTACTCCTGTTAACAATGATTGGTTAAATCAATCCATAAATGGTTTTGCTAGTACACCACTAAGTTCTTTTAATAACTTTGGGTGTATCCCATCAAGCCCTATCAACTTATTGGTTTTTACTTTTGACAGTTGAAATAGAACCTCTTCCTCTATAAACTCACATGTAACAAATCACTAATTTATCATTTTCCTAACTGAAGTCCCACTTCTTCATTTTCAGCTTTAAATACTGAACAAAAATATTAATTGAGGCAGTCAGCTAGACCTTCATCCTCTTCTACATACCTTCCTTCTTCTGCTTTTAATTTAACTAATTCTTGTTTTACTTTCCTTTCCATATTTATGTATCTAAAAAATGTTTTATCGCTCTTTTTTACTGACTGTGCTATTTTCTCTTCTGTGTGTGATTTGGAGACTCTTATAACTTGCTTAGCCTCTTTCTGCCTAATCTTACAGATCTGTCTGTCTTCCTCACTCAGGGTTTTTTTATAATTACTAAATTCTAACTTTTTGGTTTTTTTTTATATTTTGGCCACTTCTGCAGAGTACCACGGTGGTTTCTTAATTTTTCTGCTCTTACTGACAAGCCTAATGGAATTTTCTGTTGCTTTCAGTAGTGCAACTTTTAATTAATCCCATTTCTCTTGGACTCCATTTAAACTGCTCCAGTCTGATAAGGACTCCTTGCGCATATTCTAATTTTAGAAAAGTCTGTTTTTCTAAAATCTAAATCTTTTGTTTTTGTGTGGTGTGACTCATTCACTTTTCTTATTTTAAGCCTGGTGATCACTAGATCCTAAACTTTCACCTATAGTAATATCTGATACCAAATCTCTATTTGTTAACACTAAATCTAGTACGGCTCCTCATCAACTTGTTTTAGAGACAATCCTAGTAGGGATTGCATATAAAATGAAATGAGAAATGTAATTGATTTAATTGTGCAGGAATGCTCTATAAAAAAAAAAGTATTTTTGTGTAGCTATAACATGTGCCGTTTGTACAACCTGATAGGTATATACTCTTTTTAATTATAAAAATTCCCCCGCTATCTGGTTTAGTGCATTGTTTCACATATTTCGCAGATCAACCTCAATCAAAACTTTGTGTCAAATAGAAGAAACCTTTATAGAATAAACAAAACTGCTGATATTTATTTTTCAAGAAGCATTCATGTCTCTGTGCAAACATGTAATTGCCCCCTTGGGCTTAAAACCTGGTCAAGCCACTTTTAGCAGAAATAGATATAACCAAAGGCTTGTGTTCTACAGAATTGCATGAGCTCCATGCAAACATGCTTTCACTCAAGGTGAGTCACATTTACAGATTCTGTGCGTGAACTGCTTGGTTCAGGTCTTGCCAAAGGAACTCAATGTCTAGATTTTGACTAGGCAATCCCTAAACATCAAAACCAGTATCTACACTACAATGAATTAGGAAAAACAAGTCAATTTAGGGAAACATATAATCGGAATTAAAAATCTTTGAATTGATCTAAATTGATCCTGAGTAGCATATCTGTAAATTTGCAGGATGTATCCTGGAACGGCTGATGAATGACTTGGGAATTATCAGGGGGAGCAGGATCGTTGCTCTTAACTAGTCCCCATTTTTGTAAGAGAGGTTGTACTCTCTCCGTGATATGAAAGAAGTCCGTCTGGATCACACTCTATCCTGTGCTGTGAGCCAACTGCATTATTTAATTAACCAAGTAGCGTATGAAGCGGTCCCCTCTATTCCTAGCTCTGTAAAGTACCCACTATGTGATATTCGAAAGTGTGTTAGTTTGACCCTAGACCAGAGGTAGACAAGCTTTGGCAGTCCAGATGTCCAGAACTACATCTCCGTTGGTATTGCTGGTAACTAGCATCATGGTTGTTAGAGCATTATGGGAGATATATCCCACAACATCTGGAATGCTGAAGGTTGTCTATCTCAGCCCTAGACTTTAGGATAAGTGATCGTTGCTGGAGCCAGTCAGAGATCACATTTCCTTCTGTTATATATATATATATATAAAGTTCCAATTGCTTGCTCTCCTGGATTAATAGTAAAAAGCCCGGTGCTTAACAACCAAATAATAGAAATAAAGTAATGATAGCACTTCAAGGACTTCGAAAATATTGTGAAAAAACTTAGCTTTTATTCATGCATCTGCCACAGAAGATCAACGTCTCTAAGGAACTTTCGTCAAATCGACAACCAACGTTTCGACCTCTACAGGTCTTTTTCAAGGTAAAAAGACCTGTAGAGGTCGAAACGTTGGTTGTCGATTTGTTTGTAACACATGATTTAAAATAAAAACGGATTTTATGCACAAGTCCTGAGAGTGCATTTTGGATCATTCATCAAGTATATATATATATATATATATATATATATTGGTAACAAAATACACTTAGAATGACATTCTATATATATCTATCTATATATAAAATACAAATAACCGCAAATATATATCGATAAATACATATAATTACATAGAAGATTACATTAGTATACACGTAGAATTTAAGTACCTATAAATGCATATATATTAAAATTCTACATGTATATTTAAGTAATCTTTTAACATAATTATGTGATTTGATTAATTAAAATTTGATTGACATGCCTGACAACACAGGGAGAAAATGCAGAGAATTTAATTTGCAAGCACTATATTTGACCCTGTAACTCTCCAAGACACCATAAAACCTGTACATAGGGGGTACTTTTTTTACTCAGGAGACTTCGCTGAACTCAAATATTAGTGTTTCAAACTGGTAAATTGTATTACAACGATGATATTTTAAGTAAAAGTGACGTTTTTTGCATTTTTTACAAACGAACTACACTTTTATGGACTATATTATTGTTGTAATATGTTTTACTGTTTTAAAACACTAATATTTGTGTTTAGTGAAGTCTCCCGAGAATAACAGTACCCTCCATGTACAGGTTTTATTGTGTTTTGGAAAGTTAGAGAGTCACATATAAGGCTTGCATTTCATTTTTTTGACATTTAAATTTGCCAGATTGGTTATGTTGCCTTTGAGAGCGTATGGTAGCCCAGGAATGAGAATTACCCCAATGATGGCATACCATTTGCAAAAGCAGACAACCCAAGCAGGGGCGTACCTAGAGCATTTGGTTCTCTTTTTTTTTTTTTTTCAATTTGTAAACTTTGCAAAACCGCTGTCAGCCCCTCCTACAAAACCCTTGTCCTGTCCTGCCCCTCCTACAAAACCTCTGTCCTGTCCCTTCTACAAATCCTGTACTGCCTCGTCTACAAAACCCCCGCAACCCCCTTCCACAAATCCCCTGCTTATCCCCCCTTATAAAGACTCCTGTCCCAATACAAAACCCCCGCCCCCTTCTACAAAATCCCTGCAGCCCCACACACACATTTACAGGCAGACAGTCCACACACTCAGTTACAGACAGACAGTCACACACTCAGTTACAGGCAGACAGTCACATACAGTCACAGGCAGACAGTCACACATACACATTTCCTCCGTGCGGCCAGTTTATCAGCTGTTTGCTTGTGTGAGCTGTACTGGCCGCACGGCACCCTAACTACCATGGGACACTGTGCGGCACAGCTCACACAGCCCCCTCCAGCCAGGGCCGGTGCAAGGATTTTTGCCGCCCTAGGCAAAAGTAAAGTTTGCCGCCCCCCCCATGTGACATCACAATGCTTCCACCCATATGATTTGGCTATGTTAACTAACGCCAGTGCTGCAGTGCCGCCGTGTTTACATTAAATGGCCTGCAGGGACAGGCTATAGACACCAGAACCACTACATTAAGCTGAAGTGGTTCTGGGACTATAGTGTTTCTTTAATGTGAGGTAAATTAGAGCTTAGTGCCACGAATAATATACTAGATTGCCTACTTACAACCAGATGAGGATGATGATCGGCTCTAGCTGCAGTCTGGCTCCACTGGTCTGGTGCAGAACAGGCTCTCTGGAGACGGTTTGTAACTGTGGTCACAAAAATCAATGTTCTGGGAGAACGGGAAGCAGCTGCATTTTTGGGGGGTCCTTTACACAGCTCAAGGTCTGGGTCCCAGGGTCCACCTTCATGTTCCACCAATGAGTTTGTTCACAGGGGGTGGAGTGTGTAGGGGATGTCCTGATATGTGTGTAAGGAATGCATTGTGTGAAATTGTGTTTGTATGTGTAGGGGCTGCAAGGTGTGTTTCTGTGTATGTATGGGATGCATTGAATGTGTGTAAGGGGTGCATTGAGTGTGTGTAATGAATGCATTGTGTGTTTCTGTGTGTGTAAGGGATGCATTGTGTGTAACGGTTGCATTGCTTGTGTATGTGTCTGTGTGTGTAATGCATTGTGTTTTTTTCTGTGTGCA